>CM067174.1:108306474-108511513 GCA_034093135.1 Erigeron breviscapus | reverse complement strand
GTATGGAGCCTTGTTATCAGCCTCCTTCACCACCCAAAGTCCAAACCAAAGGTACGAATTCTAAACCAATTAAGTTGGTTCAGAAATCTGGTATTGGGTTTCGTGATCCTGAAAAAGTTGGCCAAACCATTGCTGAAGCTGTGTCTGAGACTGATAAGGTTGTTGAGTTAAAACCTGAAGAAAGTCTTGACTTGTCCAAACTGACCATTACCCAGTCTGTGTCAGATTCCAATATTAAACACAAGAGTGATGCTGCTGACACAATCATTGATTTCATCAAGCAAGCTGAAATTCTTTACAAAAGGCCTGTTAGGCAGTTAAGGAGTGATAATGGAACTGAATTCAAGAATATCACTCTTAACTCGTTTTGCAGAGAAAAGGGAATTTCACAAGTCTACTCAGCTGCTAGAACTCCTCAACAAAATGGTGTTGCAGAAAGAAGAAACAGAACTCTTATTGAAGCTGCCAGATCCATGATGGCTCAAAACAATGTGAAGTCTCATTTCTGGGCTGAAGCAATTCACACAGCTTGCTTTACCCAGAACAGATCCCTCATTGTGAAAAGACACCAGAAGACTGCATATGAACTTCTTAGGGGGAGAAAACCTGAGATCGGTTTCCTAAGAATGTTTGGAAGTCCTTGCTATATTCTAAACCAGAAAGACCACCTTGGTAAGTTCGATGAGAAGTCAGATGAAGGTATCCTTCTTGGATATGCAACAATGATGAAAGCCTACAGAGTGTACAACAAGAGAACTAAAACAATTGAGAACTCTGTAAATGTAAGCATTGATGAAGGTTGTTCTAAGCCAGATTGCTCTCCTCCTGAAGATGAAGACTTCAACTTTGAAGAACTGGCTGTACCTGAGAATGAGCCTCCAACAAATCCTCCAGTTGGAGCTAATAATGCTCAAACTCAGGGGGAGCAACTTTTAGAAGAAGAAGAAACAGAACTCTTATTGAAGCTGCCAGATCCATGATGGCTCAAAACAATGTGAAGTCTCATTTCTGGGCTGAAGCAGTTCACACAGCTTGCTTTACCCAGAACAGATCCCTCATTGTGAAAAGACACCAGAAGACTGCATATGAACTTCTTAGGGGGAGAAAACCTGAGATCGGTTTCCTAAGAATGTTTGGAAGTCCTTGCTATATTCTAAACCAGAAAGACCACCTTGGTAAGTTCGATGAGAAGTCAGATGAAGGTATCCTTCTTGGATATGCAACAATGATGAAAGCCTACAGAGTGTACAACAAGAGAACTAAAACAATTGAGAACTCTGTAAATGTAAGCATTGATGAAGGTTGTTCTAAGCCAGATTGCTCTCCTCCTGAAGATGAAGACTTCAACTTTGAAGAACTGGCTGTACCTGAGAATGAGCCTCCAACAAATCCTCCAGTTGGAGCTAATAATGCTCAAACTCAGGGGGAGCAACTTTTAGAAAAAGAAGAAGAAGTTCCAATCTTTGAAGATGCTCAAACTGATCCTACTCCTACTGAAGTCATAGTTCAGAATCCATTTAATGACTCTCAACTAACAGTCCTTAGTTGTTGCTAAAAAGAATTTCAAATCTGGTAAGGGACAGATCAAGCAACAATGGGTATCCAAATGTGATAAGAGTCAAAGTTCTACGACCCAATCTGAGTCAGACCCTTTGGTCAGCTCTGGTGAACCCATCTCCAGATGGGTTCCCAGAATGAACTAATCTCTTATTGCAAATGCAGGGCAATCATGATGATAACACCTGGCACTTGGACAGTGGTTGTTCCAAGCATATGACTCTTAACTCTTTTTGCAGAGAAAAGGGAATTTCACAAGTCTACTCAGCTGCTAGAACTCCTCAACAAAATGGTGTTGCAGAAAGAAGAAACAGAACTCTTATTGAAGCTGCCAGATCCATGATGGCTCAAAACAATGTGAAGTCTCATTTCTGGGCTGAAGCAATTCACACAGCTTGCTTTACCCAGAACAGATCCCTCATTGTGAAAAGACACCAGAAGACTGCATATGAACTTCTTAGGGGGAGAAAACCTGAGATCGGTTTCCTAAGAATGTTTGGAAGTCCTTGCTATATTCTAAACCAGAAAGACCACCTTGGTAAGTTCGATGAGAAGTCAGATGAAGGTATCCTTCTTGGATATGCAACAATGATGAAAGCCTACAGAGTGTACAACAAGAGAACTAAAACAATTGAGAACTCTGTAAATGTAAGCATTGATGAAGGTTGTTCTAAGCCAGATTGCTCTCCTCCTGAAGATGAAGACTTCAACTTTGAAGAACTGGCTGTACCTGAGAATGAGCCTCCAACAAATCCTCCAGTTGGAGCTAATAATGCTCAAACTCAGGGGGAGCAACTTTTAGAAGAAGAAGAAGAAGTTCCAATCTTTGAAGATGCTCAAACTGATCCTACTCCTACTGAAGTCATAGTTCAGAATCCATTTAATGACTCTTCAACTGGTTCAGACTCCTCCATTCCTGTCCAAGCTGATCAGCCTCTTCCTCAAACTGATCATGCTGGACCATCAAATCTGAATCAGTCCATTGTCCCTGTTACTAGATGGACAAAGAGTCATCCAATTGACCAAATCATTGGTGATCCACTCTCTGGTGTGAAAACAAGAAGAAAGGCAACAGGCAACTTCTGCATGTTTGTCAACTTTGTAAGCAAAGTGGAACCAACTGAGGTTGATGAAGCTCTGGAAGATCCCTCTTGGGTTAATGCAATGCAAGATGAGCTAACTCAGTTTGAAAGAAATAAGGTTTGGGAACTTGTTCCAAGATCTCATCACAAGACTGTGATTGGAACCAAGTGGGTCTACAGAAACAAAATGGATGAAAGGAGAGTTGTGACCAGAAACAAAGCAAGATTGGTAGCTCTTGGTTACAGACAAGAGGATGGAATTGATTATGATGAGACTTTTGCACCAGTGGCAAGATTAGAGGCAATCAGAATGTTTTTTGCCTTCTCTGCTCACAAGGGTTTCAAGGTCTATCAAATGGATGTGAAGAGTGCTTTTCTTAATGGAAAGTTGGAAGAAGAAGTCTATGTTGAACAGCCTCCAGGTTTTGAAGATTCAAAGTTTCCTGACCATGTATTCAAGCTTGACAAGGCTCTCTATGGGTTAAAGCAAGCTCCAAGGGCATGGTATGATACTTTGTCTAAATTCTTATTGGCTAATAAATTCAAAAGAGGTAATGTTGACAAGACTTTGTTTGTGAGAAAGTATAATGGTGATATTCTGCTGGTACAAATATATGTAGATGATATAATATTTGGTTCTAGCAGTGAAAGACTTTGCAAAAAGTTTTCAGAATTAATGTCTAAAAAGTATGAAATGAGCATGATGGGAGAACTAAACTATTTTCTGGGTTTACAAGTTAAACAGACCAAAAATGGAATTTTTATAAACCAAGGAAAGTATGTTAAAGATCTCTTAAACAAATTTGGTTTTAGTGATTGCTCACCTATGAAAACTCCTATGGGAACTGGTGAAAAGCTGGATGAAGATAAAAATGGAAAATCTGTTGACATCACAGCTTATAGGGGTATGATAGGATCATTACTTTATTTGACTGCTAGTAGACCAGATATTATGTTTGCTACATGTCTTTGTGCAAGATATCAGGCTAGTCCTAAGGAATCTCATCTTAAGGCTGTAAAGAGAATCTTTAGATACCTTAAAGGTAGTCCCAATCTGGGTCTTTGGTATCCCAAAGACTCAGGGTTTGATCTAATTGGCTATTCAGATTCTGACTTTGCAGGCTGTAAGATTGATAGAAAAAGTACTTCAGGAGCTTGTCAAATGCTAGGTAATAGACTTGTAAGCTGGTCCAGTAAGAAGCAGCATTCAGTTTCCATTTCTACTGCAGAAGCTGAGTATGTTGCTGCTGGAAGCTGTTGCTCTCAAATCCTTTGGATGCAATATCAGCTTCAAGACTATGGTGTCACTGCAACAAAAACTCCAATCTTTTGTGACAGTACCAGTGTCATAGCAATCTCAAACAATCCTGTACTTCATTCAAGGACCAAGCACATTGATATAAGATATCATTTCATTAGGGATCATGTGATGAAAGAAGATGTTGAACTCCATTTCATTCCAACAGACAATCAGCTTGCTGACTTGTTCACAAAGCCATTGGATGAATCAAGGTTCAACTACCTTATAAGTAAGCTAGGTATGCTTAATTTGTAAAATGTAGTGAGCTAAGTAATAGCAAATCTGACCCCTTAGAGTTTTACTAAAATTTTGAGGGCAAGCTGTGTCTGACACAGACTACTCTTTTATACTTGGTGTTTATCAAGTAAAAGTGAGTAAGCTGAGTCTGACCCAGCTTCGTGGTTATTTTTGTTATTAAATATCTCAGTGC
The DNA here is from genome assembly GCA_034093135.1 of Erigeron breviscapus. Classification (NCBI taxonomy): domain Eukaryota; kingdom Viridiplantae; phylum Streptophyta; class Magnoliopsida; order Asterales; family Asteraceae; genus Erigeron; species Erigeron breviscapus. The sequence continues at coordinate 108,507,144 of CM067174.1, read as the reverse complement.
GTTTAATTTGTTTCATTATTTTATTTAGCTTACGTATTGGTCCTATTGGGATGTGACACGTGTAGTGGACCATACCGGTTACTGAAAAAGTACCACCACTACTTGTTGTTCATCCAATCAAAATCTTTCTCTCTCCACTAATTCCAAATCAGATATTTTGGGTTTGAATAAAACAATCAATCAAACCTAAATCTCAAATCACTTATTCATATTTCATAAAATCAATTTGTTTTCTCTCTAATCTGATTACTGTTTTATTAAATTTACTTTCTTCTAAATTTGTTTTCAAAATGGCATCATCATCAAATAATTCTCAATCTTCTTCTGAATCTGAAAATCATTTTCCAACTCCAATCAGTGCAAATAAGTTATCTCCTTATGTGGTTGGAGATAAGGTAGTTGTTGTTCCCTCCGATCTTGATACTGGTAAAATCAAGATTGGAAGTCTGGTTTATGCTAATCTTCATCCTCCCTCATGGGCAAAAGGATATGATGAGATTGTTACTTTCATGTGGTATCATCCGTTTGGGAAAGTAATGATTGAGAAACCAGACTGGGTGTTTCAAGATCTCCTGTGTGAATTCTGGGCAAGCTGTGTTGTGAAACAAAACAAGAAGGGAGATGCTGCAATCTATGGCTCAGTCCTAAACGGTAAGAAAAAGGTATATATTTCTTACGAAAGGCTTAAGTCTGCATTTGAGCTGTCATATATGCCTGATGATGAATATGATCCTGTTGTGTCTCATGCTGAAGCCAAAAATGTTTTACAAGAAGTTGGATATACTGGTCCACTGGCTTCAGTTGTTAAAATGAAACATTTAACTGGTATTTGGAATTACTTATTGAGCACAATTTCAAAAACTTTACAAGTAAAGGCAGGCAGCTTTGATCAGCCTAATGTCCTAGAGTTGCAGATTTTTCATGCAATGGTCACTATGACCAAAATAGATTTTGCTGCTTTAATCTTTAAGGACCTTGTTGAGCGTGTAAATAAAAAGAGTCTTACCATACCCTATGGTAGGATTCTTGCACTCATTATTGAAGCTATCCTTGATAATGATTACAGCCTGGCAACTGGTCAGACTGTAGAGTGCAAGTCCATTAATTCTAACATTTTCAACAGTCCTAAGGTATCTGTGCAGGGTCTAACCCGAGCAATGCAGAATTACCTTGATTTTTGCAGGAGAAGAGAGGAGGAACAAGAAGCATTAAGGGAAGCTGTCCCTTCTTCGACGCGATCTGGGTCTAACACTCAATCTGCCAATCAGGGGGACCCAGGTACACATGCTTCTGAACCCTCAAACTCTTCTGGATCTATGCATTCTTCTCCTTCAAAAGAGGGTGAAGGGTTGGCCACATCATCAGCCACCCTAGCCGCACCCTCACTCCAATTCAAATCAGCTTCAAAACAACCCAGTGTTGAGGACTTAGTGCCTCGCATTGTGAAAAAGAAAAGATCCACAAGGAAATCTGTGTCAGCTTTGGTGGGCAAAATTTCAACTCCAAAACCTTTAGAAGTCCCACCTGGTTCAGTGGAAGCTGAGGAACGTTCCGAAGCTGTCCCTGATACCCAAGTTGACATACCGAATTCACCTCGCCCATCTACACTCTCCCAAAAGGGTATAGACGAGATAAAAGGGACAACTGCATCTACCCAACCCTCCAAACACGGTGAAGGTATTGAAACAAAGACCTCCTCCCAAGGTCATACTGAGTCTGTGCCGAAATCGCCATCATCAGCCTCCCAAAAGGTTGATGATATCATTAAAGGGATAACAATGGATCTAGCCCAGATCCAAGAGTCAGAGTCTGTGCACGTACAATCTGAGGATGGTCAGACAAAGGAGAGTAGTATCGAACGCCAAGGTGACACTGCTGCTCTTCCCAAAGCTGATCAGACTCCCTTAATACACTCTGAGTCTGCACTGGCTGCCAATGCCTCTTCTATGTCACAAGAAGAGGTACAGGCCACAATTCTCCCTCGTGATACTTTGGTGCAACAACACACCATTGTTGAAGGGCAATCATCTACCCTTAACATTACACCTGCAGGGTCTGTGTCTGCATCTGTCCTTGGACAGAGGGACTCTGTAGGTTACTTGGTTGTCTTTAAGGCAGTCATGTCAGCCCCTTGTGCAGCAAAGGGAACCATTGATGGTCCTCACGATGTCAATGAGAACATAGTCACTATCTCCGGAAGTGACTCTTCATTCGATGATGAGTTTGCCCATCCATCCTCAAGGGATGATCTGATGGAAGTTGCTAGTGGAGGGGTTGATCAACATCAAGATCAACCAATTCCCATTAGCCATCAGCCTGAATCAAACGTCAATCTTTCTCAGGCTGATCAACTCATTATCAATTCTGACAGATCCACTCATGAGACTCACTCTCATGAGCAAATGTTCCAAGATTCCTTACACCTCCACCCACTTCTATATTCCCCAATTGACCAAATTAAGGATTGCAGGCTGCTCTTTCCAGAGTCAGTGGCTTTTAAGCCAACTGCAAGTCCTTCCCAAGCTGCCACTATCTCATTTTCAGATGTGGTGGGTCAGCTCACTGAGGTCATATCAACTCACAAGGTTGAGAACTCAAAGCTGACTGAATGCTTGGAAAAGATCCAAAAGGATCAAGAATTGACGGATAAGAAGGTGGACAAAATGTCTAAGGAACAGACTGCACTTAAAGAGAGTGTTGTGAAAGCAGTTGACCTTATGCAAAAGAACCAAGAGAAGCTGACAGAGTCCCTTGAAAGTCTAACTAAGAAAATAAATGAAGAAATGGAAAGGAACAAAGGGACTCTGGGTCAGATTGAAAATGCTGTAACCAGATTTACAAGGAAAGTAACTGTTGAGCTTCAAGCTGCTAATAAGTCACAGGCAGATTTCAAGAAGGATTTGATTGAAGCTTCAACTAGTTTCAAGAACAAGGTTGCACTCCTCCATGATGATTTTGCTGAATTAAGAAGAGCCTGCTGTCTTACAAACGTAAAGATTGATGTCCTTAACAATCGTATTCCAGAATTCTTTGCCACTCCTGTGAGTTCTTTTCCTGGTGATGATGACAAAAAGGGGGAGAAAGATCATACCAAGGGGGAGAAAGGCTCCACTTCTAAGAAAAAGAGAAGTGAAATGAATGAAGCTGAAATTGAAAGGCAAAGAGCTGAGGTGGACAAGGACATTGAAGCTTATTTTGAAAGGGTGAGACAAAGAAATAACCAGGCTGATAGGAGGATAATTGTGTATGGTTCTAATGTGGTTGATGAGGAAGAAGAGATAAAAATACCAGAATCTGAGTCTGGTGGTTCAAAGGATGTGAATGAAGGAGTTGAAAAGGAGAGTGATAAAATTGAGGGGGAGACCACTGATGGTGTTGAAAAAGTAATTGGAGAAATAAGGAAGGAAGTTGTGGTTGAAAAAGATATAAGGAAGGATGTTGGAGTTGAAAAATTGAAAAGAAAGATGAAGTCTGTCCAAGCTGACCCTGTGCAAGCTGTGCCTGAACAAGCTGTGCAAACTGACACAGCTCCCAAAGAAGTAAACATTGAATCCTCTTCAAGTGATGACACAGTCACTCTGTCTCAGTTTCAATTGAAGAAAAGGAAAACTGAAGCTGGGTCAAGTGGTTTGAAAGTCTTGACCCAAGAAGAAAAAGATTGGGAGTTGGCTGCTCAAAATGCACCTGGACTTAAAATGACACTTAAACAGGCGTATAAGTTGGTAGTGGAAGACAGACTAGAAAGAGAAAGAGTTGTTGCAACTAAGTCTGATTCTGAAATTGCCAAGGCTGTTCAAGAACAATTGAATAAAGAAGATGAAGAAGATCTTGCAGCCATTGGTACTAAAAAGAAAGTTGTGAGCAAAGCCAAAGAAAAGAGGAAAATGGTGGTTCACTCAAAACCATCACAGAAAGTTAGAGATGTGGGGCAGAGTGTGAAAGCCCATAGTTGGTTTGATGCCTTGGAGAAAAAACAGGTAACTGAAAACATCCATTATAGAAGGCATCCAGAACCAATCCATCAGGTTATTTTGAAAAGACGAAAAGGAAAAAGCATTCCAAGCATAAGGTGTACGAGGAAAGGTTTTGAAACTAACTGGGAAACCTATGATCTTGACAAGCTGCTTGATCTAGGTTATACAGAATGGGTTGAGTTGCATGACCAAATCACTGGTATGCCTGGAATCCACAAAGAGGCTGTCTTGGAAGCCATTGAGAAGAAGTTGGCTGCTATTGTAAAATACAAAATTGATATCACTGGCCTTCCAAGACCAAGAGCATATGATTTGGATGATGAAGATGAGTCAGAAGAGCCACTCAAGAAGAAGAGGAAAAGAAATGTTAGGCTCGAAGCTCCTGAAGGTGATCACACAGACTTCCTCAGAAATTTGAACCCTTCAGAGTTTCTTGGGTTATTATCTACTGATGCTCTAGACAGACTTCTAAGTCATCTTAATCTGTCTCTACCTGCTGGTGTGGAAAATGCAAGAAGTGGAATGCACATTACTGAACCTGAACATGGCATGTATTTTGTGGATACAAAAGGGAATCTTGTATTCCAAAGGACTGCTGAGCTAAAAGAGGTACCAACTATGCACCTTTTTACCTTGTACAGATTTTGTGTTGCTTTCAGTGAACAAGGTAATGGGTATGAGCAGTTCCTTATTAATGAAGGACTAGATAGGAAGGTAGATGTGACGATTGCTCCATCTTTTGAAGTTAAACAAGAAACTGTAGAGTTAATTGGGGAATAGAGTCTTATTGTAACACTTTGTATTTCTCTAATATACAAGTAGTTGTACAAAATCTAGTTTCTTGGTTAAAATTTCATATCAGATTGAAAAGAACCCAAAAGATTCAAAGGGTCACAAGCTGTTAGTCATATTTTCATTTGATTCTTTGTAAGCTGATAGTTAGAAGTGTAGTTGGGTTTTGTCATCATCAAATAGGGGGAGATTGTTGAGTCCCAATGTTTATTGTAAATTTAATGATGACAAATCTGACCTATAAACACTTAGTAATCTTTTGGTTCTTGTACTCTGATCTGGGTCAGACTAAGCTGACACAGCTTGCGATATATAACTGACCCAGATCACGCTTCATGTTCGTAATTGTAATACTATATGGAAGCAAGTGTTATTCAAGCTGCATCAACAACATTAAAGCATTCAATCCAAGTCGAAGAGGAGGATTGAAGATAGAGGACCAAACTGTTAGTGGAAGACAGATTGGAACTAGCAGTCAGCTTGGAAACACTTAGGCAGATTGGTGCCGTGACAAACCGCCCAATCTGTGTCAACAATCAAAGTGAAGATAACAACCTGGATTGAAGATAAGGACTATGACGTGACTAGGAATATTCCTAGTATCCAGGTTGGTGGTTGTTTACATATGCGTGTCCACACTCTTATTGGACGATGAAGAATGTGCTGCTGCACGTGGGGGACCACAAGTACGATGAAGGCACGATTGTTTATTCTTTTGATCGTCCAATACAAGAAGACTACGTGGTTGATTTGGACACCAAGTGACGAGGAGCTTTCGCCTATAAAAGCAACACTCCTTGTATGCATATGTGTGGCATTTCCTGAGAATCATTCTTCACACAAAGTTTCTCTGCTCTTACACACAGCTTAGTCTGTACGAGATCAGCTTGGGCTGATTCTCTTGAGCTGAAACTTATTGATTGTTGTTTGTCATTTCATAGGGTTGTTTAGATATTTGTAGGCTATCTTTATTCCGCAACAACCCTGTAATTCTTTGTATAGATTATTTCTTAATAAAGAGTTACATTTGAAAACCACAATCTGTGTTCAAGAATGCTTATATTCTTTACTGCTTTACTGTTTTAATGATTCTTGTTCTTTACATGCATTAAGTATTTTGAGTCTTAAAACGTTGCTTAAAAAGTTTGTAAAGTTCGAGAAAAGTTGTATTCACCCCCCTCTACAACTATCCTGTGTACAATATACTTTGGTATATTGATACACCGTGGGACGTATCAATGTACCAGTTAGACTTTCATTGGGCAAGGCAAAGAAGGATTCATACTTCTTGTTCAAGGCAACTTTACGTGTGACAATAGTGTCATCACCTCCTTCAAACTGAATCACTAATTCATCCCACATTGATTTTGCACTGGGGAACAGCACAAGTGTTGGAATTAGGTCTTCAGGGACAGCCCCAAGGATCATGTTCTTGAGTCTGGTGTCCAGATCAACAAGTCTACGATCCTCATCAGACCAATGGTCTTCAGGCTTTTCTCTTGAACCTCTTCTTCCAGTTGGATCAAGAAGAGGACTAACCCCAAGGGACATGGGTATATATGGTCCATCCTTAAGGATTTTCAACATATACCTTTCAATCCCACCAAAATGCAAAAGCATTCTAGCCTTCCATGTACCAAAAGTCTCACTGTTTCCATCGAATTTGGGAACATGAGTGTTAGAATAGTGTACATGAACATGGTTTGGGGCAGCAGGAGGAGGAGGGTTTGTATTAACATTTTGAAAAGGTTGGGCATTAGTATTAATGGGGGTTTCACCTGAACCAGAACCATCTCCACCTTCAGTAGTGTTCATCTTAGCAGATCTAGGCAAGTTTATTAGCCTTATGCTTTGATACCACTTGTAAGTCCCAACTCAATAGATGGTACTACTGAAGACACCTCTATGTCGATGGTGGAGTTACTTTGCAATATATGCACTGAACTGGAGACGACCAGTTACAGTGTGTATATACCAAGTTCTAGATAGATTACTTATATAAATGACAATAAGTAAAGAACAATGCAATAATACAAATAACTTGTAAAGTAAATTGATGAGACAATATGTAATTTTCAATGTGTAATTTATTTATTGATATTAAACAAATTACAAGGTTGTTGCGGAACCAAGATAATACACGAATGTAAATATCCTAACAACCTATGAAATACAATTGATCTACACTCGGAATTTCTCAAGACAATCGAAACACTTAAAGTTGTGAAATGTTCCTTTTAGCGATTGAGAGAAGATTGCACAAGTTCACCAAGAATATTGCAGGTATGCAAAGTGTGAATTCTATCGAAGTGTATTCGAAGAAGTGATATTCTTGGTTGTGCAATAACTTGTATTTATAGGCAAAGTTAACATTGGGATGTTAACTTTGGCCGTACAAATGTGGTTGAGATCATTTAAGGAATAGCATTTAATTCCTTAAAAGAAGCAGTGTAAAGTTGCACGTGAAAGCAACTTTACTTAACCACCTTTATGTACCTTTTATATTTAAATAATAAGATAAGTCTTATTATCCGGTTAAAAGGACATAAAGCATATAAGTCAATTCCTCGTAATCAGTGTAAAGCTTTGTAAGGGCTTTCCACTGATGGTCTCCAGTTTGTAACTGACTAGAATGTCAACTGGGCTTCGCTGCCATTGTCATTCTCTATCTTCCACTTGTTGTCTTCGACTTCAACTGGAATGCTTCTTCAACTGGTCAGTTCTCAACTGGAGGAAGTCTTCAGTTGCGTTGACTGTACGGTGCAACTGGACTTCAATATATTTATGGACAAATCTTCTTGGTCACCAGTTTCACTGGTGACTGGCCAGTTTCTAGGTGAAACTGGTCCTAACATTTTAACATAGCACATGGACCATTCTTGCAACTCACACAGTGCAGGGACCATTCTTACAACTTTTACCAACTTTTTTCTATCTATTTATTTATGCCACATGTCCCTTTTTTCACCCATTAAGTATAGAAAATATAAATATATTTGTGGCTGATGTTATCTACACATAAAAGTGAAAATGTAAAATACATAATGATAAATCTGTATAAATCAAATTCTTATCTCCAGACTTCGATTCTTCATATCCCATCAAAACTATCAACTCACACTACATAAGCTTTTCACCACTCAGATTTGGCCATCCACTGCTACAACGGCTCCGACTACTTCCCAGCTCACGACCACACATATCGCCCCCGCTGTTTACCGGCCACCGCTGCTCTTATTCGGTCACCGTTTCCGGCCATCATAATTTCTTTCTCTCTCCCTCCCTTTCTCTCTCCTTAAAAGCATTCATTTTTAGGGTTTTGTCTCCTGAATCAATTTTAAAAAAATGGGGTCGATCTTGATCCCGGTTGCTTATCCGGGCGAGTCAACTCAGTCCCAACCACCACCTAATTTCAAAGAGTTTCAATGGCAAACATCATTGATGAATATGTGGTACACTTTTGTGGAGTTATGTTTGATTTTATTGGGGCAATTTTGTTCCATCATGCTACTTTATAGTTGGATTTGCGATCTATAATTGCCTAAGTTTTTTTTTTATAGTCGTAATAATTCAAGTTGGATTTGCGATCTAGAACTGTTTATATAATTTAGCCAAAAAGGGAAAAGAAAGTCAAGTCACCAAGAAGACTAATCGGTTTTACAAGATTTTAGATTAGAAACTGCTATTGTAAAAGATGATATATATGTTAATGAAATATATACCTTTCAAAAAATGTTAAATGAATATATAATTAAATAAATATGGAGCTATGAATATATAATAATTAAATAAATAACTAAAAAGCTGCAAGAATGGTCCTTGTGCTATGTTAAAAGACGATAGTACCCCTGCACGTGATAACCACGTGAAAACTTGACGACATCTGTTAACGGTTCTGTTAAAAAGGGACCAATTTTGCAAAAAAATCTCAAAATAGGGACCCCCATTGCAACGATAATCATAAAGGGACCCCCATTGCAAAAATGGACAAACCACAGGGACCAATCTTGCAATTAACTCTTTTTTAAAATATTCTGACTAATTCATTTCCATTGATTATTTTTACATCGATAACTCACAATACTCGATGTCACTGCCACCACCAAGTGTTGTGATCAACACCGGTCGCCGTCACCGCCGTATTGTGCGGGTACCGTCCAATTTAATATAAATTTTAAACTCTATTTAAAATCTCTCATTTCCATTTCCACATAGACACCTCACAAAGTTACAAACCCATTAATCCTAAAGGGGTTTTATGTACTTATCTTATTGCTTGAGGGTTCATAATTTCATATGATCATATATACAAACAAATGAGCAATCTCCCCCACACACAGTCACACACCACAAAAAACACTTTGAACCTCAAAAAGTCAAAATGAATCTTGTACCAAAAACAGCAGCCGGAATATTACTATTTCTCACACTATTCTTCTTCACTTCCACAACTTCATCATCTATTAATGCACACCCATCTCCATTTCTACCCACCATGACACCCTGTAATTTAAAAGATGATGATGATTATACAAACATTCGGCCTATACGTACAGAAATGTATAATAATGGTCAAATAATAGATATAAGTCATAGGTATCACCCTGACATGCCTTCATGGGGATCAGAAGATGGGCTTGGTCAGTTTCTTGAACTTCCTGCAAGTATGAAAAATGGGTCACTTGCTAATAATTCTGAAATGAAAATGCCTACACATTCTGGGACACATGTTGATGCTCCTGGACATGTTTTTGATCATTATTTTGATGCTGGTTTTGATGTTGATACACTTGATCTTTATACTCTTAATGGTGAGTTTATTATTATTGTCTTGTTTGATATATCTATTTTTCTTAATTGGGTTTTTTTTAATGTTTGTTATTAGTTGCTTTTTTAGTTTTTAAGTGTTATACAGGAGAGCCTCTATAAATTAAGGGAAAATAATACCTACTCTAATAAACAGTCAGCCCCTTCGTTTCACATTATAAACCAATTATCAATATTCATTAAATAATAGAAATCTTTTTAAAATCCTTGTTGTTACGTGAGAGGAAAAGCAAAACCAATTATCAATATTCCCCGTGTGATTAAATAATAGAAATCTTTTTAAAATCCGTGTTGTTATGTGAGATGAAAAGCAGGTAATTGACTATTTGTTTCAGCAGGTATGTTATCCTCGTTAAGTAATAGTCTGAGGTATTTTATTAATTTATATTAATTTAGCGAGTTATTAATTTATTAAGTGTTAATTTACAATACTTCTCTTACGTTGCAACTGAACAAATTACAATACTTCTCTTAAATTGGACTGAACAAATTAAAAATCCTATAGTTGTATTAATTTATCGAGTATTAAATGTATATTTGGGAAAAACCACCACCATGTTTAAAAAGTAAAGTAACACTTGGCTTTTTCTGGGAGATATGAAATGATTTGTTTGATAGCATGTCAATATCAAGAAAGCAACTTTTTTAATTCAATAGTTAAAAGAAAAATGTTAGCTTAATTTTACAGCTCATTGTCAACATCACACATATAGATCCATTAATTTTGTTATTTCAATAGTTCATTTTGACGTCAAACAGTTTATCTCTTTATGATAACAGAGTGGAACATATTGTGTGCTTTTAACTTAGTACAGTACTATTTTATTGACACCCTCCTTTTTTCGATACACCTTTCAAAAGGGACGACCCAATCGCCCCAATAGAGAGGTGTCGGAAAATAAGGGTGGCAATAGGAGCCCTTGTAACGTGTCATGTGATTTGTCACAGCTAATCTTGAATTTTTGTGATAATTAGTGTGGTGGGGACAAATTTAATATTGTCATGACAAAATAGTATTTGTCAAAATTAATTAACATTAACATTAACATTAACATTAACAGTTATATTATTAATGTTTTACTATTTACAGTTATGCAATAGGTGAATATTGTTGTGTACTTATCCCTTACTTTCAACCACAACTGCCCATATATCTAACTTGTGTGATATATATTTACTTCTAATGTGATTTTATCCACTTTTAAAGATACCCTTTGAAGAAATTAGCAAACTTGATGAACATGATGGCAAAAAAGATGATCCTAAAAATGATCTTTCTCATGCTTCTTGTTATGCCTACTATGGTTTTGTCATCACAAGATATTAGTGCATACCCACCTCCATATGGTGGTGATGATAAGGAATCTTGTGGTGGTGGTGATCAGTTGATTCCTCCAAGGAAGGAAGTTTATGGAAATGGAAAAATATATGATATCACACATAGGATTAGTTCACAGACACTTTCCGGGGTTTCGGATGAAGGAATTGGAGATGGGTATCTTGGACTTCATCAAAGTATGCAGAATGGGTCAGATTATAACTTTTCAATCATAAAGTTACCTGCTCATTCTGGGACTCATGTTGATGCACCTGGACATTTCTATGATAATTACTACCAAGCAGGATTCGATATCGATAGTCTTGATTTAGAAGTACTTAATGGTATTAAACTGAATAACTTGTATGTTATATTTGACTATTTGTTAAAATTCTATTAGTTTGCTTCGATATTGATAGTCTTGAAAACTTATTGTCAACATTGGTTTGCCCTGGATACTTTTAATTAACTTGAGAAAAGAACATTATATGCCATAGATTTCTTGATTTTGAATAGTTCATTTGACCTTAAAAAGTGCATCTGTTTCATTAATATATTCTTTCTTTTAGAACAGAGTGAGTTTTTAGAGTACTTTGGATCAAATTAGTATCTTTAGTTAGTTTTTTTTTTTTGAACGGCGAATTTCTGAGGGTCTAGACTACATTGTCTTAACCGGGCCTGCGCTAGAGCACCCCAGAAACCGTACACCATTGACCACCTGGGAGGAAAACCCCCAACTAAGCCGCCCGAAGGCACGACACTTAAATTGGAGTAAACCTTGCTCCCTCCAACCTCGAACCCATGTCTCCCTGGATCCAAGGCCTTCATAGGAAGACTCCATACCGCCAGGCTATTCACCCTTTGGTCACTTATTTAGTTAGTTAATAGTAGATTTTACTAAGTGGGGTAAGCCTGGAATGTGCAGTGATCAATCTGACCGAACTATTCTTGGATTTTTGTGACTTAGTGATAAGTCAAAATAATGTGTTTATAGACGATTTCAATCTCTTCTAAAGACCATACAAAAGTTTCAGCTTACTCTCTTACTTAGCAAACATGATGGCAAGAAAAATGAGCCCTCGATTTATATTTTTCTTGCTTTTGGTACCTTCTATGGCGTTGTCATTACAAGATCGCGCCTACCCATCTCTGTATGGTGATGATAAGGATTCTTGTGGTAGTGAGTTGATTCCTTCAAGGAGGGAAGTATATGGAAATGGGAAAATTTATGATATCACACATAGGATTAGTCCAGAAACACGTAAATGGAATTCTGATGAAGGGGTAGGCATGTACCTTACACTCGAAGCTAGTATGAAGAACGGATCTGATTGTTACTTTTCGCTTATAAATTTACCTGCTCATTCTGGAACTCATGTTGATGCACCTGGACACGTATTTGATAAATACTTTGAAGCAGGATTTGATATCGATAGCCTTGATTTAGACGTACTTAATGGTATTGAATTACTATTTGTTATGTGTTATGATCGTCTTGAAAATTTTCCCCTGTAATTTTAATGTATGTATAGATACAAATAATCATAATTTACACATTAAACTATAAGAACTCTAGTTATACAATATTATAGCATGAATTAGTCTAAATATATTTTGTTTTTCTTCTTTGCAGGCCCGGCTTTATTAGTTGATGTTCCAAGGGATAAGAACATAACAGGTATTTATTTGGTTATAGTTCTTTACCTTGTCTTAAGTTGTTGATCTCAATTAATGTCACAACTTAGTCTTCTATTCGCTGCAAGTTAATCTTGATGACTCATGTCCTATTCACTTATCGCAGCTGAAGTTATGAAGTCATTAAACATTCCTAAGGGAGTAAGGCGTGTGCTTTTCAGAACACTAAACACTGATAAGTAAGGATCAACAGTTATGTGGTGCATGTCTTTTTTTCAGCTTATAGTTTTACCTTTCTTGTTTGCTAATTCTCGGGCGATTAATTTCAGGCAGCTAATGCGGCAAAAGCGGTTTGACACAAGCTATGTGGGATTTATGAAGGATGGAGCGCAGTGGCTTAAGGACAACACTGACATCAAACTTGTTGGTAATACACCTATCTCTAAAAACCAATAATTGCAGTTCGGAAAAGTTTGGTTTTCAGAAATATTGCTGAAACCTTTATGTTAGTTATGTGTAAACATCATCCTGAAAGTTATCAGGAAATGATCATTCATCTGTTCTGGTATTGTAGGTATTGATTACTTATCGGTTGCTGCGTATGATGATTTGATTCCTTCTCATCTAGTTTTCTTAGAAAGCAGGGTAAGTGGTGACACACTCTTGCATTCTTTATAGAGAACATATTTTAAAAGAGGTATTTGATTATCTGTTAAGGGTTTAAAGTACCCCCGATATTCATAACGAAATTAAGTGATATCCATCTAAAATTCATATAACATGACTTGCTGAGACACCGGGCTCTTAGTTGTACTTGTATCTAATAGGATGGGAATGTAGTTTTCTGGTTATTCATCTAATTGCAGTATTAACGCTGTTACTATTTGTGCTCTCAGGAAATCATTCTGGTTGAAGGTCTGAAACTTGAAGATATAGAAGCAGGACTGTATAACGTCCACTGTTTACCATTAAGGTATTAGGAGCAGAAGGATCTCCAATAAGATGCATCCTCATCAAGTGATTCAGGGATTAACAATAGTATGCAGAGCATGTTCATAAATAAACCTTGTTTTCTATCAGACTAGCAATAGTATGCAGAGTATTATGATAACTAAAACTTGTTCCTTTTAACTTACTTTCGTGTTTAGATTGTGTTTTCAACTTCTCGAAGTAAGCTAATACTCATAGTTATTGCAAAAATGGCAAAAGAAATACTATTGTTTTGAATGATAGAATGAACCGTTTTGGATGAAGTTATAGCGATGTAAATGCAAACAAAACAGTAATGACAAAAATATCTGCATTCCTTGTCCGAACTCACTGAGTTTTGCAAAGCGTAATATGCAACTTGTATCCCTAAAATGAATGACTATTTATTTGCAATGAACTATCATATGTGTCCATTTGATAGGAGTATGCTCCTTTGTAGCATTCAATTATGTATAATGAACTTTTAACTGCCAAAAAGATAAATATAAAGACCAGAAAAGTGGCAAACATACAAGTTTTACTGATCATACTGGTCCTAATATAAACATACAACTTTCCCGTTTAAAGCACAAAGAGCTGAATAGGTACACCAAAATTTACCAAACAGTGTACAGTTACAGGCAGAACATAAGTGCAATATTAGTGCACTAAAAGTTATGTTTACATCAAGAGGAAAGTTAAGTGCTAGCTTGTATGATAATGCAGCTAGCTTGTCGCCGATCAGTGTGCCAACTTCCTCAGGTGACCAAACATCCTTTGTCTGATCCATTGTCGGTCATTCGGAAGGTATGCCTGGATTGAGGGATCATAGCTGCAAGGCAGAATCAATTATCAGTTTAATGAGACTTGTTTACCAACAAACAATAGTAGAACCATTTGTTTACACCAAGTTGAAACAGAAAAGGAGTTTGGTAACGATGGAATCAGTGTTGTAAAACAGTCAGACAACTCGGCCGATTACTCAGAGAGGAACTACAACTCGGAGCCCAACTGAGACAATTTTACTATACTCGAACTAGAAACTCGATCAAAAGGGTCAAACTTATCAAAACTCAGGTTCAACTCGGTCAAGATCAGTCAAAGTTCTATATTGAAAGGATTTGAAGGTATACTAATATGTTTGAACTTTGAAGTATTTGAAGGATTATGTTAATGTTTCCAAATAATTATATTATATTATATCTAATTATAGTATCTATCTAAAATTCCGATCGGAGTACTCCCAAGTAGTCGATTAATCTTGAAAATTTTCGATGCTGAGGGAGTCCGAGATTCAAGTCTTCCAACCTTGGATGAAACGCCCTTATTCTTATAAAGTCATAAAACAACATATAGAAAACTCCTTCAGGCCTAATGAAGATTGTGGCAAACTGGCAATTATGACCCGCTTGTATACATCCTATACTAACACCCCCCCCCCCCCCCCCCCCGCGCGCAGCCCTTCTCCTCTCCTCTCCCCGTCTCTTCTAATAATGAACAACACACCAATCAAAGAGTGCCACATCACCCTATCCCTCCACTATCTTACTACACCGCCACCGGCTACTATCAATTGCCGATGGCCATTAAGATTATTTCATGCATATTGTTTAAAATTTGAGCATCTAACATGGAGTTACTTCATTCATATTGTTTACTAAAGATCGCTAGAATAAGTAAATTAGAATAAACCAAGCAGTACAGCATCGTAATTAAGCTCATGGATACGTCACGGCCTCATGGACATTCTAAGCATATAGAACCAAATTGGCAGTAGAGTTCATTGCATAATTGGTATTTTATCAGTTCATATATGCAAGAAATAAAGTTCATGACTTTATTTTGAGATAATGAAGGGTTTCAAATGATCTGGGTATTCTGTTTTAACTGTAAATTTCAGATGGTGGTGGAGAGGCAAGGTGCAGCATAGCGGTGACAAAAAGTAAAGAGGAGAAAAGAAACTTACACTAAAGCACTCAAATCAGTAAGGCCATCAATAAAATTATAAAGATCCTCAATGTCATAAGTTATATTTCTGCTAGCTGGATTCAATTCCTTAAGCTTCCTTTCATACAGACCACATATACCTGCACATACCATATGTAAGATGTAGATTACACACTTCTTGAACTGTAGTAGATTATACATATAATTGAAAACATGTATTTATGCACATCATTTGAGCTCAAAATAGAACATTGAAGTGGAAAAACATATCCCCAACTGGCATCCTAGGCAAACTTGCAAAAGCTTTGAGAGACAAAAAGGTGGCAGAAATGGTGCGTAAGAGCGTCTGCTATCCCACAACTAAAGAAAATATCAAGGGATAATGAGGTTCAAAATGAAGCACAGAAGGGAACATATAGATGTCAGCTTAAGTTGGGCAAGCAACTGTGAGATAATAAGTTGCTTGATCTTGTTAATATCGCATGAAAAAAAGAAATTCGATGGCTTTCGAGTCTTTAAGATTGCAACAATAATATCCTCATTTAGAGAAAAATTGATTGGAGTATAAGATAGATATACCACTGTATCCGCTTCACGGACAATCATTAACACTACATTAGCTTAGTAGTACACCTCGGGCATACTGACAGATATATATCATTCTCATTCTTGCTAGTTGCTGCCCATCTACATTTGCAATAGTAGATCTAATTCAACTCAAACTCCTTTGTTGCTACTTGCAAGCATCTAACTGGTAAAACACTATGCAAGCAGTCCACATAAGTCAAGGATTTATGGATAGATATAGATCCAAACATATGAGCTTACGATTGACAGGTGACACTATGCAAGCAGTCTACATAAGTCAAGATTTTTTTAAAGGCGAACTGGTAAAACCCTTGACTCCGTGTGCCCTATGGATAACAGGTGACCTTTCCCCAAGGACCAGCCCCAAGCAATGTTCACCTATCATTGGGTATACCATCCTATGGAGTTACGCCAAACTTAACGACAAAGTGCAATGTCCCCAGATTGAACTGCATTCTAAATTGGTCCACCATAGCGGCCTCACAATGAAATTTTGATGGGTAATGATGCCAGCAAATCCAAAGGCTACCCAATAACTAATATTTCATTTATTTCCCTGAATCCATATTCGTCCACCCCTTCCTTCATTATTATACTGCCTCTATTAATCATAAAGCAGATGGATTTTAGATTTCTAATTGCCTTGTAGGCCCTAAGGGCTTTATTTCTTCATAATTTCATCATTTATACTTTCTTTTTGGTTTGGTTACTAAGGTACCTGGGATAGAAAGCTTTTGTATTCCCAGATCACAAAAGAGCACCAATGAAGTGTCCCTTGAGGGACAAGGGGAATGTTAAGACTCATAAATGATTGATGTAATGATAACACATTTACAGATGACATTTTTCGATTACTATGACTTCTAATTATTCGAAGAGAGGGGCCGACAAAAATAAACATGGGATGAGATTCATCATTTATACTTTCTTTTTGGTTTGGTTACTAAGGTACCTGGGATAGAAAGCTTTTGTATTCCCAGATCACAAAAGAGCACCAATGAAGTGTCCCTTGAGGGACAAGGGGAATGTTAAGACTCATAAATGATTGATGTAATGATAACACATTTACAGATGACATTTTTCGATTACTATGACTTCTAATTATTCGAAGAGAGGGGCCGACAAAAATAAACATGGGATGAGATTATTAGGAAGAAAAACCAAATCCTATTGCTATTCCTTGGCAGATTTAGCCTTCAAGGATAAAGCATTCAATAAATAAACTGATGTGAGATGGTTAAGAGCAGACAACAAAGAATAATATTCACCAGTAGCTTCTCTGCCTATAAGAACGGACCATCCCATATTATATGGGGAGCAATGCAGCATAGTAAACATATGCATCATCGCCTGGATATTAAAAGAAAATATAGCACATCCACAGATCTAAAATCTCAAGGCATTTGCAACGTAACTTGGATTCTATTTACAAAACCCTCCACAACATCTCAACAAGTTGTTAGTTATAACAACAAGCGCCTGTAAGTCTGTAACTCATTAAATTTGACCCAAACACCACAATATAAAGCCCTTCCCTTCTATACGTCATGTCAATAAGAAATGTGAGTCTTTTTTGTCCACTTTATTATTTAACCAACATGGAAAAAGAGAGGTAGCTCAAAAAGATTAATCAGAACTTAACCAAAAAACAAGCAGGCAGAACGGGTAAATCCCCTATCTTATAAACCAAAAGAAGTTTTGTAATGTTATTTAGGACCATAAATCCATAATGCAACTTTTCTAAAACTTCCAGGTTAACTATACCAATTAGAAATACAAGAATTGATCGATAAACAAGATGTAGTTGAACAAGGCTACATACTAAGTAAGGCTAGACAGTGTTGTGTCTACTAATACAGTTATAGCAAAATAAGTACAAGCAACAACCTTTTCGAGTTAAATTACCTCAAAAGTACCAAATCTTATAACTACAAAGAACATTCATAACATGGTATAGCAAAAATGATACATATCATCATATCTTGAACGACCCCAATCTCAAAACATTTCAACTTAAACACAATAAAACGTATCCACATCGACAATGCAAAACAACCCAACTTATATTGTAAAAAAACATAATATAAAAGCTGCCAAACATCAAAAAAGACATACCATCCATGGCATGACCTATCGACTCGTAATCCATAAACGTCCTAGTCGCTCGGTTATGAGAAGTCTGCATTAGTATGATAGTGTGTCTGTTACCAGCCTTCACTCAAACAAATAATAACTAATCAGCACACAAAAACCACCAAAAAAATGTACTTCAATTATCACTAATACAGCTAAAAACTGAAATAATATACAAAGTATTCCAATAATAAAACCCAAAAAAAAATCAAGAAAATAACAGAAAAAAAGTGTCTTTTAGGGTTTACAGAATTACAATAATTAACCGAAATTAATATGATGAAATTCATTAAAAAAGTAAAGGGTGTTTTAAATTATACTTCTTTAAACCCTAACTACAAGAAAGTTATAAACTTTATTTGTGTTTACTTACCATGATAGATTTGCAGGTGATAGGAGATTGAAGACTAAATTTTTTTTTCAGCTCAGTGCTTCTGGGTTGTTTGACTGTTACGTATAAGATCGAATTGGGGATCTTTTTAGGCTTTGAGAAAGGGTTATCAGTAGTACCCTAGGGTTTGAGAAAGAGTGAAATTAGGTACCTTGGGTTTTGGAGGTGCAATATTTTATCTATTCATTATTTATTTATGTAGAATAAAAAAAAGTCATCTCGGATGTGTTTGGTATGATAAAATGGAAAGTACAGAAAAAAAATGAGAAATACTTTCTTTGTTTGGTTATGTAAGTGCACATCTATGTCAATAGCAGTCTAGATTGTTTGGGCTTATATTGTTATATGTCTTTGTAATGTGATTGTCATTAATGAACTTAGTATTATGCATAGAATACTAGATTAAGTTGAAGTATTGAATGTGTAATAAATCTGCTAAGTGTGAAATGCGACCTCGCATTTCACATAGGGAATACGACTCCGTATTTGCAGGGTCAAATACGAGGCCAATCACAGAATGCGACCTCGCATTAGTGACGGGCTGGGCTGGATTTGCGAGGCCGACTCGCTGAAGCCCATGTCAGGTGTTGCCTATAAATACCGAACCCTAACAGAGTTTAGGGTTGAACATTTGTCGAAATATCAAGCATACTTGTGCAGGTTAAGTCGTCAAAGGTTGTTCCGCTAGCCCGAAGAAGATCTGCGAGGCAGCAGGTGATCTAGGGGCTTATTGTTGATCACCAAGTTATAGTGAGGGATTCCGCACCTCAAGATAACTGGAGCAAGCTATTAACGATCCATACCAGGGGACTTACAATTGGTATCAGAGCCTCTTGGTTTAATACCGGAAGGTTATAGCTTGTTGGTGATAGACAATATTGATTTAGGGTCGTTTAGACGTGATTCTTTCACGAGTTTACGATCAGAAATCTTGTTTGTGACCTCTATTTGTATTTGCAGAAGTCGAAGGTGTTGTTGTTGGTTTTTAGGGTTTCGAATTCAAGAGATCTAAGGATTCCAGCATCGTTTGCGACCTCGCGGGCTCGTATTACCTCATCCAGCTCGTATTGCGACCTGGGTAGCTAATTACGACCTCGCCAGTTCAATTGCGACCTCGTGAGCTCTTTAAGACCTCGCCAGTTCAATTACGACCTCGAGTATTTAATTGCGACCTCGTATTTCTTTACGACCTCGTGAGCTCTTTAAGACCTCGCCAGTTCAATTACGACCTCGAGTATTTAATTGCGACCTCGTGAGCTCTTTAAGACCTCGCCAGTTCAATTACGACCTCGAGTATTTAATTGCGACCTCGTATTTCTTTACGACCTCGTGAACTTTTACGACCTCGTATTTTACGACCTCGTGAATTTGCGACCTCGTATTTTGTGACCTCGTGAGCTCTTTAAGACCTCGCCAGTTCAATTACGACCTCGAGTATTTAATTGCGACCTCGTGAGCTCTTTAAGACCTCGCCAGTTCAATTACGACCTCGAGTATTTAATTGCGACCTCGTATTTCTTTACGACCTCGTGAACTTTTACGACCTCGTTTATTTTACGATCGTAATTTTACGACCTCGTAATTTACGACCTCGCCAGTTCAATTGCGACCTCGTATTTCGTTTACGACCTCGTGAGCTCTTTAAGACCTCGCCAGTTCAATTACGACCTCGAGTATTTAATTGCGACCTCGTGAGCTCTTTAAGACCTCGCCAGTTCAATTACGACCTCGAGTATTTAATTGCGACCTCGTATTTCTTTACGACCTCGTGAACTTTTACGACCTCGTTTATTTTATGACCTCGAGTATTTAATTGCGACCTCGTATTTATTTACGACCTCGTGAACTTTTACGACCTCGTTTATTTTTGTAAACAGTTCGTGAATTTTGCTAGCTCGGAGAAAATGACGTCTCAATTACCCGCAAATTATCAATCTTTGCTGAATCAACTAATTCTGATGGATCACGAAACCGGAAAGGCCAACTCACCGCCCAAGTTAATAAGCCTTGATAGATATTTCAGTTGGAAGGGCAGATTCGAGTCATATTGCAGGTTAATGGATGTGAGGATGTGGATATGTATTGTTAATGGTTATGTTCATCCCACTGTGCAAAGTGACAAAGAACCTACTGGTTCTGGTGGTGGAAAAGCAGCTTCGTATGAGCAAATGACTGTCGATCAAAAGAAAGATTACGAAGCAGAAAGTAAAGCTTTAGGATCACTCCGAATGGCTCTCCAAGGGGAATTCTTGCACTTGTTTGAAATGTATGACAGTGCAAAAGGCTTATGGGATGCACTCAAAGAGCATTGTGAAGGTGATGATGATCTCAAGAAGAGAAGGAAGGATTTGCTAAAGAAGCAGTATTATGTCTTTACTAGCTTCAAAGATGAACCTCTTGATGAGATCTTGATTCGTTACAGTCATCTGCTGGTTGAGCTTGCATACTTTGGGTACAAACCTGATCCAGAAGATGTCATCGAGAAGTTGTTGGAAGCTCTTCCAGTTAAGTGGGAAGGGTTTGTAACTTCAATCCAACAAAATCCCGAATTTAGCACATGGACTCTGGATCAGATCATTCGAAAGCTGAGAGGTCAAGATATGAAACGAAAGTCGAAGGAAGCAGGTAGCAGTGATTTTGTTCAGCGTCCTGAACTTTATCATAGCAAATCAAGCGTTCCTTCTGCAAAATCTTCAAGTGGAGGGATTACTGCCTTCTATAGTGGAGATGATGACAAGATGAAGATGTCAACGGATTCTGATAGCAACTTGATGTATGTAACTTCTCCAGAATCGGCCATGGTAGTGCATAATGGGATTCAGAATGGTAGTTCTCCAAGCTCGGGTTACACAGGGATGCCGATGAGCATAAGATCTGCTGAGGGACATTTGGGCATGCTCGCTTCATTTGTGTCTGCTCATGAAAAGTTAATTGGAGGAAAACTAACTGATCCTGATTTGGTTAGGGAGGATTACAAGCAAGTTGATCCAGATGACTTGGAAGAAATGGATCTGAACTGGCAATTAGCTATGTTAACATTGAGAGTTCAGCGTTTCACAGATAGAACCGGAAGGAAGGTTGTGAATGGCAAAGTAGGGTTTGACAAGACCAAGGTGAAGTGTTATAACTGTGATGGTTTTGGACATTTTGCAAGAGAGTGTCAGAGGCCAAGACGGGACAACAATTCAGCTACAGGCCGTCAGAACTTCAATCAAAGTGGTTCTATAGTGAGTCAGAATTCCGGACATCAATATGCTAATACTGGGAACCGAAGCTCAGGAGAAACGGACAACTCAAGAGCTTTAGTTGTTCAATCTGATGGTACTTATAATTGGGGTTCAACTAGTACCGATGATCAGAATCATGCATTCTTGGCAGAAATTCAAGACATTGATGGAGGAATGAACGATCTTGTTGATAATTCATTCGACTATACATTGTATGCCAGCACAGATGATCATGATAGTTTTCATCAGAAAGAAGAAGAGGAACCTGAACCGTCAGAACCAGTAAGAGCTGAGAATGAAGAAGCTTTCACTGAAGCTAATGAAAATGTGAAAACTGAGAAAAAGGATAAGGATGTAAAGATCGAGATACCTGATGATCTGAGTACAGAAGGGCTCGTGAATTTCGTGGCCAATCTTGAGGCACCAGAACAACAGGTAAGTCTTTCTCTACAATCACTTATTTCTGTTTGTAAAAGTAGCATAGGTTTGTCTAGCGAAGTAACTGTCCTTAGAAAGGAACTCGACTCTACCAAGACCCTTTTAAATGATGCCACTAGTGATAGAAGTAAGTTATCTACTGATGTCATGGTATTTAAAGGTCATGCCAAAGAATATCTTAATCGGATTAAATCTGAAGAAGATAGGTTTGAGTCACTTAGGGTAGAATATGCACAGTTACTAGGCAGAAAACAAATGCTAGATGAGGATTTAGAAAGGGTAGTGAAAGAAAGTGCTAAAAAGGACAAAGAATTAGCAGATTCTAGGGTACAGATTGTTGAACTAAGTGGCAAACTAAATAAAATGAGAGACATAGGAACTATGATGGGTCACCTTAGAGATGCAAAAGTTAAAGGTGAACAACCTAGTTTTGTCCAGAAATATAATGCCGTTCCGCCACCTTTTAGTCACAATTATGACAGTTTTCAGAAGCTTACTTTAGAAGAATCTGAAAAATCAAGTCCTGAAAATGTACCCAAGACTACCCCTCCACAGACCAAAACTAGTGATGTTCTTATCCCTGAGATGTCTAAGTCAGAGGGATCTGGGAACAAGACTAGTGAATCTAAGGCTCACTCAGACCCAAGTGAAGCCAAACGGACAGTGGATAATAAACTAAAAGAAATTGAAAAAGAAGTTGAAATGGAAACAATTGTCTACTTTACTTTGAAAGGTAATGATGAAGTGTTTTCAGCAAAGGAGTCAGATTTAAACGGTAAATATCCTGAAAATATTGATCAAATATGGAGTCTTGATGAACCCGTAAAATCTGAACATTTGCCAAAACCTGTTAAAAGCAAGAACTTTAAAGATACAGTTTTCAAGAAAGGTTTTGTTCAAACTTCTACAATTAATGCAGAAGGTTTGAGTGTTCAATCTGAAACACCTGAACAATTTGCTGAAAGGAAAATTAAAGAAATGTTATCCATTGATCCAAAGATTCAAACTGTGAAACGGTATGCACCTCCCATACAAGCACCGACTTCTTGGGAAGAGGCTTATGCAGCTCTTGAATATATAGATGAATTAAGAGGTCATGGGGTTCCAGTGCCTGAGATTATTCATGGTGATATTTCAAAGAAGACTTCTAAAAGGTCATGTTTTAAGTGTCGTGAGATAGGTCACGTATCAAGTTGTTGTCCTTATAAGAAGAATAAATCTAGGATGTCACCTGATAAGTCTAAGGATAGTGTTGGGTCTTCTGGAAGCAATGGGAAGGGTAAATTAGTTGATCAAGTAAGTTCACCACAGTTCATGAGTGCTTATAGAAATAAATATTATGAGGATTATGCAAAAAGACATCCAGATGATGTAAATGCACAGAACTATGTGAAACTAATTAGGTCAAAAGTTGTCAATGGACATCGAAAACCATCCCAAACTCTAAGGAACACATCACCTCAATCTAGAAGTATTTCACCTAAAGACAGATCTGAGAAGTCTAGAAGTGTCTTACAAAGGGAGATTGAGAATAGAGCCCAGACAAGTAGTAGTAAGCCTAGAAGTGTCTCACCTAGAGATAAGTCTGTACAATCTAGAAGTGTCTTACAAAGGGAGATTGAGAATAGAGCCCAGACAAGTAGTAGTAAGCCTAGAAGTGTCTCACCTAGAGATAAGTCTGTACAATCTAGAAGTGTCTTACAAAGGGAGATTGAGAATAGAGCCCAGACAAGTAGTAGTAAGCCTAGAAGTGTCTCACCTAGAGATAAGTCTGTACAATCTAGAAGTGTCTTACAAAGGGAGATTGAGAATAGAGCCCAGACAAGTAGTAGTAAGCCTAGAAGTGTCTCACCTAGAGATAAGTCTGTACAATCTAGAAGTGTCTTACAAAGGGAGATTGAGAATAGAGCCCAGACAAGTAGTAGTAAGCCTAGAAGTGTCTTACAAAGGGAGATTGAAAATAGAGCCCAGACAAGTAGTAGTAAGTCTAGAAGTGTCTCACCTAGAGATAAGTCTGTACAATCTAGAAGTGTCTTACAAAGGGAGATTGAGAATAGAGCCCAGACAAGTAGTAGTAAGCCTAGAAGTGTCTCACCTAGAGATAAGTCTGTACAATCTAGAAGTGTCTTACAAAGGGAGATTGAGAATAGAGCCCAGACAAGTAGTAGTAAGCCTAGAAGTGTCTCACCTAGAGATAAGTCTGTACAATCTAGAAGTGTCTTACAAAGGGAGATTGAGAATAGAGCCCAGACAAGTAGTAGTAAGCCTAGAAGTGTCTCACCTAGAGATAAGTCTGTACAATCTAGAAGTGTCTTACAAAGGGAGATTGAGAATAGAGCCCAGACAAGTAGTAGTAAGCCTAGAAGTGTCTTCATCATCTCCTGAGAAAATGTCAAGATTTCAAAAGAATTCTAAGGGTTTTAACCAAAGGCTACCTACTGAAAGGAGGCCTAGTGGTTCCCCCAGTCGTAGGCTTAGTGCTGGAAGAAATTCACGAATTTCACCCAGCAGAAGGCCTGTTGACAGCTCAACTGTTAAACCAGCTAAGGCTTGGGTGCCTACTGGTGAATTTTGGGCTGACATAGTCTCTGATGAAGAGAATGATAGACCCAAAGCCAACAGGGCTAGGGGTCCTTTTGAGAACTAATTATTTTGTGAATGTGCAGGAGTTGCTAAGGAAAACCGCAGGTTTATGGTTTGTCAATAGCGGAAGCTCCAAGCACATTATGGAAGACAAGGGACTATTGACGGAGTTTACTCCTGTTAAAGGGTCCTATGTCTGTTTTATGGATTCCAAAGGCGGAAAAATTTCCGGGGTTGGAAGAGTTGTAAAAGGAAGCATCTTCATTGATAATGTTAATTTTGTTGAAAAACAGGATCAGAACCTTTTGCCAGGTGTATCAATATCTAAGAAGGACTTAGAAAAGGAAAAAGTCTATCTTACTCATTATACATTAAAGGGTAGTGATCGAGTTTTTACCGAGATGGAATTTTCAAGATTTTGTTTTCCTCGGGTTTTGATTGACAAGGTATGGAGTGTAGAAGTTAACAAGGAGGATCGCAGCTATGATCGTCCGAAAGTTGTGCCTCTTGTGTTAACTCCTGAACAAGAAGAGATTTGTAGGTCTCATGAGCAAGCTGTCAAGGACTTTGAAGATGTGTTAGATGGACGAAAGAGAAAAATCCATGAAACTCATGATCAATGTTCCAAGAAGACTTGTTCTAATTAGTTTATATTTATTATTGTTCATGTGATAGACAAAGTACTATAGAAGATCATGACTAGATGATGATCTATAGTACATGTTCTAATTTTTATATGTTTGATTTATGTTGTTGGTTATGTTATATGTCAGTTCCAGAAGTGCACTAGTTTAATCACAGGGATGAAGAAATTGGTGTTCTTGAGGAAGTAGACATCAGTGGATGTTTGTCTTAGGGGAGAGATTGGAATACATAACAGCAAGTGAATACTCATTCACCGGCTCTGGCTATCACGGTTAGGTTTTCCTTTGTACTCTCATAAAGACAGATTGTTAATCCACCATATCCATAACCAATAATCCTGTTAAGCACAGTAGGACTAAGCACATAGACATAAGGTTTCATTTTATACGTGATTGTGCTGAAAAGAAATTAATAGTCCTAGAAAAGGTGCCGAGTGACTTTAATTTAGCTGATCTGTTCACTAAGGCTTTCGACCGAACTCGTTTCGAGTTGTTAGTCCAATTGATTGGAATGAGAAATCTATAGTGACAGTGTCTCTCAAAAGGAACTTTGTAAAATGAGTCAGTGTTTGTGTCGTAATGTATGTGTGTCAGATAGTGTCAGAAAAGCAAAATAAAAATCAGAAAAGCAAAATAAAAATCAGAAAAATCAGAAAAGAAAAAGAAATATAATAAAAAGAGTAAGGTCACTGCATCAAGATAATTAGACGTGACGATACTTTAGCTTTTAAGCCTACCGAATTGTACTTTAAATTGCTTAGTTCAGTGATACCATTATATGATGTATCGATAGGCACAAAGTACCAAGGTTTCCTTATAATCTGAACTTAAATGTATACAATGTTCTTATGGGAAACGTATTCAGATATATGGCTGAGAATGCTTGTTCTTAAAATAGACAAGTCCTTTAAATCTTATGAAAGATCTTGCATTGTAATTATGTATATTTGGTCTTTATATAGAAGGTCTCGGGTACATATATGTGTATGTATTGCTTTTTCGGATGTATATTTGTGACAAGATATGCAAATATCTAATAAAACTATAAATCTGTTGAAAATATGAAGCTAATGTGGCCTTTGAGATTCGAACAAGTAAGTCCTTGGGGTGTCTTTGTATACCTAGCCTACCTAAAGCTTCCAACTTGGGATAGGTTGTCAGAAAGTTCGCTACACGGGTCTCATCGAAAGTCATGGGTTTTCATAAGTGCTTAAAATAATGTCACAAATATGCAAGTACTTGGCATTATGCAATGTTGAGTATATTTCCGTACGTGAGTCAAGTTAAGTCGCTTTGCGCGTGAGGAATCACCGACCTGTCACCGCTGACTTGATTCTTAAAGACTTTCTCACTTTACTCACCAAATGTCTTAATTTTAGTGCTTGTGTCGATTGTGAGAGTGTATCTGAATATGGGGCACATAAGTTCGCAAACGTGATTAAGTGACATATTAGGCTACTCGGGTTGCATGGTGACTGTCCTTGGCCAGGGTATGTCGAAAGTGTCACAAACCAAAAAGGAGACTGGAAGTACCGAGTGTTTAAGAGGACAAACATATTGGTAATCGTTTTTGGATCACTGTTCATAACTAATAATAAGAGAATTATTTCTCGCTAGTAGGCTTATGTAACATGCTAATCTGATCTAATCAGCAGTAACTTTAGCTCTTGTAACTATGTTATTCGTTTATGTTTAGTGTTTGTGTGTGTGTGTGTGTATGTGTTTGTTTGTGTGTGTGTGTGTGTGTGTGTGTGTGTGTGTGTGTGTGTGTGTGTGTGTGTGTGTGTGTGTGTGTGTGTGTGTGTGTGTGTGTGTGTGTGTGTGTATGTGTGTGTGTGTGTGTGTGTGTGTGTGTGTGTGTGTGTGTGTGTGTGTGTGTGTGTGTGTGTGTGTGTGTGTGTGTGTGTGTGTGTGTGTGTGTGTGTGTGTGTGTGTGTGTGTGTGTGTGTGTGTGTGTGTGTGTGTGTGTGTGTGTGTGTGTGTGTGTGTGTGTGTGTGTGTGTGTGTGTGTGTGTGTGTGTGTGTGTGTGTGTGTGTGTGTGTGTGTGTGTGTGTGTGTGTGTGTGTGTGTGTGTGTGTGTGTGTGTGTGTGTGTGTGTGTGTGTGTGTGTGTGTGTGTGTGTGTGTGTGTGTGTGTGTGTGTGTGTGTGTGTGTGTGTGTGTGTGTGTGTGTGTGTGTGTGTGTGTGTGTGTGTGTGTGTGTGTGTGTGTGTGTGTGTGTGTGTGTGTGTGTGTGTGTGTGTGTGTGTGTGTGTGTGTGTGTGTGTGTGTGTGTGTGTGTGTGTGTGTGTGTGTGTGTGTGTGTGTGTGTGTGTGTGTGTGTGTGTGTGTGTGTGTGTGTGTGTGTGTGTGTGTGTGTGTGTGTGTGTGTGTGTGTGTGTGTGTGTGTGTGTGTGTGTGTGTGTGTGTGTGTGTGTGTGTGTGTGTGTGTGTGTGTGTGTGTGTGTGTGTGTGTGTGTGTGTGTGTGTGTGTGTGTGTGTGTGTGTGTGTGTGTGTGTGTGTGTGTGTGTGTGTGTGTGTGTGTGTGTGTGTGTGTGTGTGTGTGTGTGTGTGTGTGTGTGTGTGTGTGTGTGTGTGTGTGTGTGTGTGTGTGTGTGTGTGTATATGTATATATGTGTGTGTGTGTGTGTGTGTGTGTGTGTGTGTGTGTGTGTGTGTGTGTGTGATTCTTACTTTTGAACCTTAAAATCTCGATTATAAGGGTTTAGTTTGGTTCAAGTTCTTGAAGATTTGTAGTTCTAGACTAAGATAATGTCATATGTTTATGACTTATGATAGTGAAGAATAACAAATTTGGAGAAGAAAATGAAGAATGTAGTTCTAGATTAAGTCGTTACTATCAAATGTAATAGTGATGAAATAATGAAGAATAACATTATCATTTTCATTTTTATTTTTTTTACGCTTATATAAAACCTGCACATACAAGTGTGAAATATATTTTTTGTGTGTGCAGGTATTAGCACAAGGAAGCACAATGATTTATATATGTCTCCATATCTTCAAGACATTGAGACTTCGAGACATGATTTAGATTGCTTTTGAAACAGGTTCCATGTTTCTGAAGTTTGTGATTCAAGTTTCAAAGTTTCTGGTTTTCATGGGAGTCAACTAGTTCAGGATTGATTGTTGGAAATTCTACCTCTCTATTACATGCCGGTTATGCAAGGCGAGCAGGGACTCGAGCAATATATCCAAGAAGGAAGATTGCATATGCTTAATTCGGAGGGATTTATCGTTGAGGGGGAGAACTACAACAAGCTATGGTGCATTAGTTGATTATTATGACGATACAGAGAGTTTGAAGTTTGTCTTTCAAATCTGAAGTTTCAGAAGATCGAGTTTCGGGTATAGCAATTAAAATTTTGTTGTCTCGAAATTCTTTTTCAGTGTATTTGCAGAGAAGTCAATCTAAAAGAAGGATTTATGAGCAATATTCTGAGGTATTAAAAACATTGCTATCAGGCAAGGTCTAGAATAAGAGGTAGACAATGCTCAATGTTTTTCTAGTTGAAGATCTTAGATATAGAAATAATTTTATTTTAATATGAAAGATTATCAACTTCATACTTGTAAAACCTTAGACATAGACATTAAGTGAATGTAGAAGGTTATGTGAAACCTTAGACATAGACATTAAGTGAATGTAGAAGATTATTAAAATCTTAGACATAGACATAATGTAAATGTAGAAGGTTATGTGAAACCTTAGACATAGACATTAAGTGAATGTAGAAGATTATTAAAATCTTAGACATAGACATTAAGTGAATGTAGAAGATTATTAAAATCTTAGACATAGACATTAAGTGAATGTAGAAGATTATTAAAATCTTAGACATAGACATTAAGTGAATGTAGAAGATTATTAAAATCTTAGACATAGACATTAAGTGAATGTAGAAGATTATTAAAATCTTAGACATAGACATTAAGTGAATGTAGAAGATTATTAAAATCTTAGACATAGACATTAAGTGAATGTAGAAGATTATTAAAATCTTAGACATAGACATTAAGTAAATGTAGAAGATTATTAAAATCTTAGACATAGACATTAAGTAAATGTAGAAGATTATTAAAATCTTAGACATAGACATTAAGTGAATGTAGAAGATTATTAAAATCTTAGACATAGACATTAAGTGAATGTAGAAGATTATTAAAATCTTAGACATAGACATTAAGTGAATGTAGAAGATTATTAAAATCTTAGACATAGACATTAAGTGAATGTAGAAGATTATTAAAATCTTAGACATAGACATTAAGTGAATGTAGAAGATTATTAAAATCTTAGACATAGACATTAAGTGAATGTAGAAGATTATTAAAATCTTAGACATAGACATTAAGTGAATGTAGAAGATTATTAAAATCTTAGACATAGACATTAAGTGAATGTAGAAGATTATTAAAATCTTAGACATAGACATTAAGTGAATGTAGAAGATTATTAAAATCTTAGACATAGACATTAAGTGAATGTAGAAGATTATTAAAATCTTAGACATAGACATTAAGTGAATGTAGAAGATTATTAAAATCTTAGACATAGACATTAAGTGAATGTAGAAGATTATTAAAATCTTAGACATAGACATTAAGTGAATGTAGAAGATTATTAAAATCTTAGACATAGACATTAAGTGAATGTAGAAGATTATTAAAATCTTAGACATAGACATTAAGTGAATGTAGAAGATTATTAAAATCTTAGACATAGACATTAAGTGAATGTAGAAGATTATTAAAATCTTAGACATAGACATTAAGTGAATGTAGAAGATTATTAAAATCTTAGACATAGACATTAAGTGAATGTAGAAGATTATTAAAATCTTAGACATAGACATTAAGTGAATGTAGAAGATTATTAAAATCTTAGACATAGACATTAAGTGAATGTAGAAGATTATTAAAATCTTAGACATAGACATTAAGTGAATGTAGAAGATTATTAAAATCTTAGACATAGACATTAAGTGAATGTAGAAGATTATTAAAATCTTAGACATAGACATTAAGTGAATGTAGAAGATTATTAAAATCTTAGACATAGACATTAAGTGAATGTAGAAGATTATTAAAATCTTAGACATAGACATTAAGTGAATGTAGAAGATTATTAAAATCTTAGACATAGACATTAAGTGAATGTAGAAGATTATTAAAATCTTAGACATAGACATTAAGTGAATGTAGAAGATTATTAAAATCTTAGACATAGACATTAAGTGAATGTAGAAGATTATTAAAATCTTAGACATAGACATTAAGTGAATGTAGAAGATTATTAAAATCTTAGACATAGACATTAAGTGAATGTAGAAGATTATTAAAATCTTAGACATAGACATTAAGTGAATGTAGAAGATTATTAAAATCTTAGACATAGACATTAAGTGAATGTAGAAGATTATTAAAATCTTAGACATAGACATTAAGTGAATGTAGAAGATTATTAAAATCTTAGACATAGACATTAAGTGAATGTAGAAGATTATTAAAATCTTAGACATAGACATTAAGTGAATGTAGAAGATTATTAAAATCTTAGACATAGACATTAAGTGAATGTAGAAGATTATTAAAATCTTAGACATAGACATTAAGTGAATGTAGAAGATTATTAAAATCTTAGACATAGACATTAAGTGAATGTAGAAGATTATTAAAATCTTAGACATAGACATTAAGTGAATGTAGAAGATTATTAAAATCTTAGACATAGACATTAAGTGAATGTAGAAGATTATTAAAATCTTAGACATAGACATTAAGTGAATGTAGAAGATTATTAAAATCTTAGACATAGACATTAAGTGAATGTAGAAGATTATTAAAATCTTAGACATAGACATTAAGTGAATGTAGAAGATTATTAAAATCTTAGACATAGACATTAAGTGAATGTAGAAGATTATTAAAATCTTAGACATAGACATTAAGTGAATGTAGAAGATTATTAAAATCTTAGACATAGACATTAAGTGAATGTAGAAGATTATTAAAATCTTAGACATAGACATTAAGTGAATGTAGAAGATTATTAAAATCTTAGACATAGACATTAAGTGAATGTAGAAGATTATTAAAATCTTAGACATAGACATTAAGTGAATGTAGAAGATTATTAAAATCTTAGACATAGACATTAAGTGAATGTAGAAGATTATTAAAATCTTAGACATAGACATTAAGTGAATGTAGAAGATTATTAAAATCTTAGACATAGACATTAAGTGAATGTAGAAGATTATTAAAATCTTAGACATAGACATAATGTGAATGTAGAAGATTATTAAAATCTTACCCGAAAGCCACTTTGCTACCCCATTTGAGTTTTGATATATACAATTAGATCGAGTGTTTTTGAGTGATATATTTGTGATCCTCGTGAAATACTGAATCTAGGTATACTATCTAATCGTCCTATAGTTAACCATGCAACAAGAAAATCAAGAAAATAGAGTTCGAAATTTTCGAACTAGGTTTTTAAATTTTCATTCGATTTTGATGTTTTTGGTTAAAAATAAGGGTTGGGGTATCTTTATCGTTTGAATACGAGTATAAAGAAACAATTTTTACCAGTTTTGGTTGGGTAAATCGCGAAATCGCGTTGGGGAAGATGAACAGTGCGACGGACTCGCATTTGGGGTTTTGCTAGCCCAGATTTGCGACCTCGTAAATGTCAATTTATTTTGACCGGTTTGACTTTCGAAATACGATGCCGATTTACGACCTGGACTAATACGTGGCCAAATTGGAAAATACGACTTCGTATTTTAGAGTTTGGTTGACCGTATTTTGACCTTGAAATACGACCTCGTACAGGGATACGACTCGCATTTGGGGTTTTGCTAGCCCAGATTTGCGACCTCGTAAATGTCAATTTATTTTGACCGGTTTGACTTTCGAAATACGATGCCGATTTACGACCTGGACTAATACGTGGCCAAATTGGAAAATACGACTTCGTATTTTAGAGTTTGGTTGACCGTATTTTGACCTTGAAATACGACCTCGTACAGGGATACGACCTCGTATTTTTGACTTAACAGATTTTCAAAAGTTTATTTTCTATAAAAATTTGAAAATGAGTTAATCTATCTATAACTAAATTACAGGGATAATTTATGTTATGTTGTAAATTACAGGGATAATTTATGCTTTTGACTAAATTACCGGATAATTTATGTTATGTTGTAAATTACAGGGATAATTTATGTTTTTGACTAAATTACAGGGATAATTTATGTTATGTTGTAAATTACAGGGATAATTTATGTTTTTGACTAAATTACAGGGATAATTTATGTTATGTTGTAAATTACAGGGATAATTTATGTTTTTGACTAAATTACAGGGATAATTTATGTTATGTTGTAAATTACAGGGATAATTTATGTTTTTGACTAAATTACAGGGATAATTTATGTTATGTTGTAAATTACAGGGATAATTTATGTTTTTGACTAAATTACAGGGATAATTTATGTTATGTTGTAAA
This sequence comes from Erigeron breviscapus, assembly GCA_034093135.1. Lineage (NCBI taxonomy): Eukaryota > Viridiplantae > Streptophyta > Magnoliopsida > Asterales > Asteraceae > Erigeron > Erigeron breviscapus. Next base: position 108,474,164 of record CM067174.1, on the reverse strand, counting down.
TTACAGGGATAATTTATGTTATTTGACTAAATTACAGGGATAATTTATGTTATGTTGTAAATTACAGGATAATTTATGTTATGTTGTAAATTACAGGGATAATTTATGTTATGTTGTAAATTACAGGGATAATTTATGTTATGTTGTAAATTACAGGGATAATTTATGTTATGTTGTAAATTACAGGGATAATTTATGTTATTTGTAAATTACAGAGATAATTTATGTTATGTTGTAAATTACAGGATAATTTATGTTATTTGTAAATTACAGGGATAATTTATGTTATGTTGTAAATTACAGGGATAATTTATGTTTTTGACTAAATTACAGGGATAATTTATGTTATGTTGTAAATTACAGGGATAATTTATGTTATTTGTAAATTACAGGGATAATTTATGTTATGTTGTAAATTACAGGGATAATTTATGTTATTTGTAAATTACAGAGATAATTTATGTTATGTTGTAAATTACAGGATAATTTATGTTATTTGTAAATTACAGGATAATTTATGTTATGTTGTAAATTACAGGATAATTTATGTTATTTGTAAATTACAGGATAATTTATGTTATGTTGTAAATTACAGGATAATTTATGTTATTTGTAAATTACAGGATAATTTATGTTATGTTGTAAATTACAGGATAATTTATGTTATTTGTAAATTACAGGATAATTTATGTTATGTTGTAAATTACAGGGATAATTTATGTTATTTGACTAAATTACAGGGATAATTTATGTTATGTTGTAAATTACAGGATAATTTATGTTATTTGTAAATTACAGGATAATTTATGTTATGTTGTAAATTACAGGATAATTTATGTTATTTGTAAATTACAGGATAATTTATGTTATGTTGTAAATTACAGGGATAATTTATGTTATTTGACTAAATTACAGGGATAATTTATGTTATGTTGTAAATTACAGGATAATTTATGTTATGTTGTAAATTACAGGGATAATTTATGTTATGTTGTAAATTACAGGGATAATTTATGTTATGTTGTAAATTACATGGAATAATGCTGACTGTGTGAAGGCGGGAGATGTGTATATCTTTCATACCATAGTTGCTGGGCAGCAGATACAGTTCACAGCTGCTGACCTCGTTAACATTCTTAATCTGGGAACAGTTGAACAAGAAGGTGGTGCTACAGGTCTCACCAAGTTCAGACATGAAGTCATTCAAGGTGCTTTCAGAAGAATGGGGTTTGCTGCAAATATGTCAAGTAAAACTCTGTTCAAGAAGGTTTTTATGGCAGGTGGAGGTATCTTGCGCATGTGTTGCTGGTTAGTTTAAGCAACAAGAAGTCTGGTTATGATACGTTGAACCAGGAAGCCCAATCACAGATGGTGGGCTTGGTATTTAACAAGCTGTATAGTTTCTCGAAATTCTTCTTCAATGAGATGAAGAAACAGATCACAGCCATAGGAAAGAGGAGGTTTTTGATGTATCCTCGGTTCGTGATGATGATAATCAATGCTCGACTTCCAAATCTACCTGCTGTAGGAGAAGTGAAGCAAGTGAGCTCGATCATCCGACGTGGTTATGATGAGTTTGTGTCTCGATACCAGAATGATCCAAATGCACAAGATGTTGCATTGTTCGGTGCCATCATCAATGCCAACTACATAGCACCTACTGATGGGGTCATATCAGCTTATGAAGGGCCTCAACCAGAGGGTGGTGAAGCTGCTGAGAATGTTGAGCAGTTACATGACGTAGTGGTTCAGGAAGATGCACCAGAAGAGCTTGAAGTTGTTGTACAGGTTGCAGATGATGTGATAAACCAACCTGGAGCCAATCCTGAGATTGTAGATGATTTATTGGAGCAAATGGCTGATCCAGAGGGTGATATTGCTCAAGTGCAAAGGTACAATGCTAATGTTGATGACCTAGTAGATGTGGACCTTGATCGGGACATAGATGATTATGTAGCTGGAGCTGCAGTTGATTCTGAAGAAGCTAGAGCTAGTGGGTCAGGTACTGAAAAAGCTAGTGGGTCAGGAGCGGGTCAGGCTAGTGGATCTGGTGTGAATGCTGAAGGTAGAGGAAAGGCTGTTGCTGATGTTCAAGCAGACAGAGAGCCTTCTATTCATTCTGATGATGATTCCAACAGTGATGGTGATGAAGATCCTTACAGATCTCATGCATTCATCAAAGTTGGATCTAAGATGGTTCCTAAACCTACTGAGGCAGCTCAAGGAAGAAGAAGGAGAGAAACGGATGAAGATTGGGTGCCAGAGCAGCCTATGCCAAAGAGAACTAGACTTGTCAGGGAACAAGAGACTTTTGCTGCTGCTGGTGGTTCACAAAGTGTGCCAGTTGTTACTGTTCTTGAGACTACACAGCCACAACCACAGCGACAAACAAGTGAAGAAACTAATCTTGGTAATCTGCAGAGACAGATGAATGAGATGAGAGGTTTGATCACTCGTTTAGCTGGTGATCTTAAGGTTGTTAGTGACAAGAATAAGATTCTGGAAGATAAGCTGGGCAAGGCTGAGGTAGTAGTGTCCAGTATGTACAAGAAGTATTTGACTCTAGATGAGAAGGTTATCAGGATGGCAGATGCATTGAAGAAGGGAGTCAAGATCTCCGAAGAAAAACTGCATGAGCTCATCGATAACTATCTCAAGGTTAGAGCTGAGAGAGACAACTTAGGTTGCAGAGGTGATGATCTGGCTAAAGCAGGGCATGATGATCAGAATGAAGATCCAGATGCTGCTAGAGCTACTCAGGAGCTAGGAGAAGGTTCTAGTTTGAGAACAGAGACTCAAGGGGAGTCTAGCCAGGCTGGTGTTGCTGGCAAGGCAGTTTCTGAAGCTCCACAGACTCAAGAATTGGTTGTCACAGAGTTGAAGATGGTAGTTGAGTCTGATGCACCTCAAATCAAACTCCTTACAGAAGATGTTGACGTTGATCGATTAGATAAGGGTAAGGGTTTGGTAGGGCAATCTGTTGTTGTTGCTCTTGAAACTGAAGATGCTAGTGCTCAGGATAGTGAGTCTACCAAGACCGACTCTACTACAAATACTTCTACCGAGTCAGATTTGCATCCTGTAATTGTGCATAGACTGGAGAAGAGATTGGGTTATGATCCACAAGCTCATATGAGAGCTAGGGCAGAGATTGCGGATTATTATTATGATCCAGGATCTATGTGGGATCAAGAGAAAGAACGGTTAGGGTTGACTCATACTCCTTCAGAGTCAGAGTCAGATTCTGATTTCGAGACTGAGACTGAGACTGAGAAGGAGCAGAGCAGGAGCAAGAAGAAAAAGCAGAGGAAGTAGATTAATGACAAAGACAAGACGAAGACATATGTATGTTAACGTCTAGAAGCTATTGCCAAGGGGGAGTCTATAAGTGCACATCTATGTCAATAGCAGTCTAGATTGTTTGGGCTTATATTGTTATATGTCTTTGTAATGTGATTGTCATTAATGAACTTAGTATTATTGTAACACCCTTCATTTAAAAATACGGGTTTCCAAAAATTTTCGCCTAACGGCGTCAAAATAAAGCGGAAGAAACATTAAAAGTCCAAACCAATTAAAATCTGTTTGGTTTACTTATTCAATGGTGTTACTAATCGCATCATCAAAACAAGTTTAATAGAAACCCGTCGGCTGCCTAACACAAAACAACCGCCTACATAATAATCCAACTCCATTAAAGACAAACATAAACAAATGTCTATAAAAGTTCGGCATCTATGGGTAGCTAAGGACTTCAACAATCTATCTACCCATTCCTCGCTAATCTTCATCAACTACCTCAGCTACGCTAAACCTGAGGGAGCAACACATTTCAAAAGACAAGTGTTAGCTAACGAATTAGCTAAGTAAGATAACACTCAAGTTATAAAACCTTTGTCCATTTCAAACATTATGGATTTGAATACTTCATCATGGCACAACACATATCAAACACACAATACTTCATAATAGGATGAACCACCATAAATGTGCCTACCCTGCTTTACTTCATTACACACATATAACTACATAACTGCTTTCTACATTAAATGCTTTACTACGTTTTAACTACTTTACTACATTTTAACTGCGTCAATGTGCAACATAAGTTACACCCGACTAGATGACAACCGTTCAGTTGAACATCAAACGTCGTTAAGGAATGGCAAGCCAATCCCCGAGTAATCCGTATGTACAAGACAAATGAGGGCGGGTCAGACCCCTCGTATTACTCTGATATAAACAGAAATGAGCTTAATTGATTAACAATGGAGGTTTTAGGGTTAGTGTGTGAAAAGTGTGTTTATGTGTGAAAGGGAGGTTGAAGAGGATCTAGAGAGAGAAAGTGTGTTAACTATGTGTTTATTCATTCAAGGGTTAATTACAAGGTTCATTAGTAAGGAGTATTTATACTAATTAGCAACTTAACACTAATACCCCTTCTAATATTAGATTATACAATTTAACACCATATTTATAATTCTAACAATCTCCCCCTTGGTGTTGAATTGTAAATGTTGTATCGTCTTCGGTCTTTAAATAAACATGATGAGCCCATTTGTTGAAAATCTTCAATGTTGATTGGACTTTGAAGCTTTCTCATTGTCTTCAACGTCTTGTATCAACCTTGACTTTGAATCTTCTCAACAAACATATATTCTTGACGATGACTTTCTAAAACTTGATCTTCTCTTGCAACTTTGAATACTTTGGAAGCATCTTTGAAATCTTTATAGCTTTTGAGCTTTCACAACTTGAACTTTTGAGTGTTGATTTCAACTTGATGTTGCTTGGAGAAGTAAGTTGAACTTTGAGTAGCATGCGGAAGCTTGGTTTTTATTGAATTCTCTTGGCAATGCGGAAGCTTGATTTAATTTTGAATTCTTTTGGCTTTGCGGAAGCTTGGTTTTGGAATGCGGAAATTTGGTTTGTCTATGAAACTTTATTTCTTAAACCAACTTTTCTTCGAATCAACAATCATCATGGAGCATTTTATCCTTGAATTCTTGATCAAGCTTGTCTTTGATCAAACAATTTTGCTCCCCCTCAAACAAACATCTATCTTGGAGCATTTCTATCAAATAAACGAATTATCTTCAAATTTCTTGCTCCCCTTCGAACAAACAATCATTTCGGAGCATATTTACCAATTCATGAGTTTACTCTTGCTCCCCCTCAACTGAACAATCTCTTTTAAACTTTGATTATTTGTTGAATCTTATCAAGACAATGAACAAACTTAATTTTCTTTGAATAAACTCCATCTAATCTCAAATTTTTCCTTTCTTCTCAAACATTATTCAATCTCAAACTCTTTTAATCATCAAACAATGGTCAGTTATTCAATAAATCTTTCAATTATCGACCATGTACTTTCAACAACTAAAATCATCTTGAAAATTATCTTCTTGAAACAATCTTTCAACTTTCTCGACCCAACCTTTCAACTTTCTCGAAACAATCTTATAACTTTCAACGTATCACGATAATTATTCACTCTCTTCACCTAAACTAATGATCCTTTGAACAACCAAACACAATGAATATCATCAATCAAATTCTACCTAAACCTTGAACTCTATCTATCAATCATTTAATCATTTCTCCCCCTTATGATGAATATGTGAAACAGTTTCATCATACAATAATGATTGATAGCATAAACGGTAGATGACAACAAACAACAAGCAAACAAATTAACCCAACCCAATTCCCAATGAACCTATTGGTGAACTAGAATGTGAGGTTGCGTTGTTGGAAAAAAAAATTTATATGGTGTTTGTGTTCTTTGTGTTTGTGTGAAGAGAAATGAAAACCGGATAAAAATGATCCGTTAACACAACCAAAAATCAAAAGGATTAATGGTGTGGCCTAAAAATACGATAACTATTTTTAGGACTTCCCATTATCATCGAGAAATGCACAAAGCTTATCTCTAAATGGTTCGGTCTATGGCTTTTCAACCGATAGATTGCTTTAAAGAATGTAATCCATGGTCAGTGTCACAAAGGCGTTCGATAACCATGTCTTACTATCCTCAAAGACTTTTGGGTAAATAAATCCAAGGTCACATAGACTTCTCGTTTACTCAACAAATTCATAAAATGAAAATGTGAGACCTACGTTCAACGTTGGAAATGATGTTAGCATTGGTAGAATTTCCATTCGATCATCGTGGAATATCAATAATATGATATCACTACGAATGTTCCGGCAATATCACAAAGATATGCAATGTCACAAAGACATATAAAGACTCGATGTGTCCTAGTCAAAGAAAAATATATCAAGTACGCTCTAGACTAGATAAGTGATCAAATGAAGTCGGGGACCGGAGCAGAGTGTCTCCCTTTTTCAATATCAACATCTTCCAAATGAAGAGTCGATAGAAATGTGAAAATCTCTGTGAGAATAAAACAAGCATTTGTTAAGAAATACTTGAGTGGTTAGGTAAAGATGTGCATTGCTTCACTGGGTCCATGAAGTCTTCTTCAATATCGAGAAATCAACAAATGAAATCCGATAGGAACGTGTTGACCCGGCTTTTTTAAGAATTTTGGGGAGGGCTTTCATTTCTTTTAGCCCTTTCTCACATCATCATTTCATCTTAACCTCTCACTTTTCGACTACTCCCTCATGTCCTATTTGCACAAACATCATCACCACGCTCATAAACCCTCACAATCTAAATTGAGAATTTAACTCCGGGGTTAGATCTTATCGGCGATGACAAGATCATGGAGTTTTTATGAGTGGCCTAAACTCTCATGTGCAAATCTAACACCGAACTTCTTTGAATTTGATCGAAAATGGTTTGAAAAACATCCAAAGTGTTTGAAAATGGAAAATGAGTTTAAACACTTGGAAGTTTTGGTTTTATAAACAAACTCCCCCTAAATATATGCATGATATAAACAAAGGTTTTGCATATAGAGGGTGAGTAAAGAGTTTGAAAGTTGCTCACAAACATTAAAAATGAGACTACAAAGGCAGTACACAAAGGCGTTCGATGCCTTGCATCTCATCCTAATACTTTGTGAGTAACTAAAAGACAAAGTAAATAAAAAATTGATGAAAAGAGAAAATCTTTTTGGATTTTTCAAAAATAATAAAATGAAAATCTTTTTGGATTTTTCTAAAAATGATGAAATAATAAAAACGGTTTTAGAACGGGTTATACACTGAAGTGTGCATAAGCCATTTTTCATCAAATCACTTAGAAATCACTTTTGAAACCCATTTGAGATTGGGTCCAATGGTTTTTGAACTCTTGAAAGACCAAATGTAAGTCTCATCGATTTGATGAATGGATGTTGCATTCCACGGTAAACTAAAACCCGGTGGTTTAGTAGAAAAGATTTTTCGTGGAAGCAACGGAGAAAAATCATTTTTGTTCTTGGAAATTGAAGCAATCTTTTGAGATTGATTTGAAAAACGATTTTTCGAAACAAAATCATTCACTTTTTGCACAACTGTTTTCACAGGTTTTGGTGCAAGATCAAAAAGTTCTGAAAAAGAATATTTGAATGATTTTGACTCAACTGACTTATCTTTAGAAATTGGTTTCCATATAGATTTAGTCAACTGAGATTTTGCTTGAGAAATGTGTGATGAATTATCCTCGAAGGATAGAAAAGACACTAAAGTAGTTGTTCCATCAAAATTTGGTTTCTTAGTGTACTTCTTACCCTTTTGTAAGGAGTAATTAGTAAACTGAGAGACCTTTCTTTCAAAAGGTTTTGAAGATATTCACATCGACTTTGTTTTCTTCAAAAACAACCACTGCACATTTATTTTTCTTGGTACACCAACAAATATGATTATCATGACGACGTATTTCTTCCCAACTTGGTTCTTCACCCATTAAAAAATCTTCCACTCTCGCAACAAACTTGTCCGTAATTTTAAGAGCCATTTTGAATAAAAACTTAATGACAATTCAATTAAACGAACAACCTAAGACAAGAACCAAAAAATTTAGCCCAACAATTAATCTCAAAGGTTAGCCCAATTGTACTAAAAAGTTTATTCCAAATTGAAATCTCAGCCCAAGTAATTGTACACTAAAGCCCAATTACAATTGATTAGCCCAAATGCTTCTTAAAAATCGGCCCAAACACACTTTAAGTCCAACAAATCACACTTAAGACCAACTAATACTAAATTTAAAATTCAGCCCACAATGAAATCTAAGCCTAATAAACTAAAGTTAGCCCAATCAAACTTTAAGCCTAAAGAAAAATTAGCCCAACAATTATAAAATATAAGCCCAACAAACAAATGACAATTAAATCAAATTAAAAACTAGACACTTAAAAAAAACACATACTAATCGAAGCAAATTAGATTGATACTTTCTCAAAAAAAATGAGACAACTTTTAAGCCTTTCACGTGAAGCTTCCAGCTGTACCCAACTACATACACATGAAGTCAAAGTTTTTCTTTTAATCAAATTCAAATACGTGAATTCAAAATGGCAGGAGCAAGTGGTTTCTGTCAAAAACGTGTTGACACAAAAGGACGCGTACAACTTTCTTCTGACAACACGCAATCTATCTTTGAACAGGTATATAGCTACTTATCAACCTAAGACACCTTTTTTTAAAAAAAAAATAAAAAAATAAAATCAAGTTGGACAGCTCATATGCACAAAAAAAAAAAAAAAAAAAAAAAAAAAAAAAAAAAAAAAAAGAAAAAAAAAAAAAAAAAAAAAAAAAAAAAAAAAAAAAAAAAAAAAAAAAAAAAAAAAAAAAAAAAAAAAAAAAAAAAAAAAAAAAAAAAAAAAAAAAAAAAAAAAAAAAAAAAAAAAAAAAAAAAAAAAAAAAAAAAAAAAAAAAAAAAAAAAAAAAAAAAAAAAAAAAAAAAAAAAAAAAAAAAAAAAAAAAAAAAAAAAAAAAAAAAAAAAAAAAAAAAAAAAAAAAAAAAAAAAAAAAAAAAAAAAAAAAAAAAAAAAAAAAAAAAAAAAAAAAAAAAAAAAAAAAAAAAAAAAAAAAAAAAAAAAAAAAAAAAAAAAAAAAAAAAAAAAAAAAAAAAAAAAAAAAAAAAAAAAAAAAAAAAAAAAAAAAAAAAAAAAAAAAAAAAAAAAAAAAAAAAAAAAAAAAAAAAAAAAAAAAAAAAAAAAAAAAAAAAAAAAAAAAAAAAAAAAAAAAAAAAAAAAAAAAAAAAAAAAAAAAAAAAAAAAAAAAAAAAAAAAAAAAAAAAAAAAAAAAAAAAAAAAAAAAAAAAAAAAAAAAAAAAAAAAAAAAAAAAAAAAAAAAAAAAAAAAAAAAAAAAAAAAAAAAAAAAAAAAAAAAAAAAAAAAAAAAAAAAAAAAAAAAAAAAAAAAAAAAAAAAAAAAAAAAAAAAAAAAAAAAAAAAAAAAAAAAAAAAAAAAAAAAAAAAAAAAAAAAAAAAAAAAAAAAAAAAAAAAAAAAAAAAAAAAAAAAAAAAAAAAAAAAAAAAAAAAAAAAAAAAAAAAAAAAAAAAAAAAAAAAAAAAAAAAAAAAAAAAAAAAAAAAAAAAAAAAAAAAAAAAAAAAAAAAAAAAAAAAAAAAAAAAAAAAAAAAAAAAAAAAAAAAAAAAAAAAAAAAAAAAAAAAAAAAAAAAAAAAAAAAAAAAAAAAAAAAAAAAAAAAAAAAAAAAAAAAAAAAAAAAAAAAAAAAAAAAAAAAAAAAAAAAAAAAAAAAAAAAAAAAAAAAAAAAAAAAAAAAAAAAAAAAAAAAAAAAAAAAAAAAAAAAAAAAAAAAAAAAAAAAAAAAAAAAAAAAAAAAAAAAAAAAAAAAAAAAAAAAAAAAAAAAAAAAAAAAAAAAAAAAAAAAAAAAAAAAAAAAAAAAAAAAAAAAAAAAAAAAAAAAAAAAAAAAAAAAAAAAAAAAAAAAAAAAAAAAAAAAAAAAAAAAAAAAAAAAAAAAAAAAAAAAAAAAAAAAAAAAAAAAAAAAAAAAAAAAAAAAAAAAAAAAAAAAAAAAAAAAAAAAAAAAAAAAAAAAAAAAAAAAAAAAAAAAAAAAAAAAAAAAAAAAAAAAAAAAAAAAAAAAAAAAAAAAAAAAGCATTCAACCATCAAAAGTTTACAAAAAAATAACAATTCAAAAGATGGCTCATGATCCTAAGCAAATCCCATCAACGGGCAAATGGATCGCGGATCCATGGTCAAAGTCCATCATCTAGCAAGTACGTCAAGCTCTTGGGTTCTCTTGATTACCTGAAAAGTGTACTAAACAATGTCAACACTAGGTTGGTGAGTTCGTAGGATAAGATGAACAAGAACACATACCAATGTCAACCGATCCATAATTTACATTGACATGTTCTAATAAATTGCACACTTGTAACCAATGTGCTCATTTGCACGTAAATGTACTCATTGTACTAATTGCACGTAAATGTACTCATTGTACTAATTGCACGTAAATGTACTCATTGTACTAATTGCACGTAAATGTACTCATTGAACTCAATTGCACGTAAATGTACTCATTGTACTAATTGCACGTAAATGTACTCATTGTACTAATTGCACGTAAATGTACTCATTGTACTAATTGCACGTAAATGTACTCATTGTACTAATTGCACGTAAATGTACTCATTGTACTAATTGCACGTAAATGTACTCATTGTACTAATTGCACGTAAATGTACTCATTGTACTAATTGCACGTAAATGTACTCATTGTACTAATTGCACGTAAATGTACTCATTGTACTAATTGCACGTAAATGTACTCATTGTACTAATTGCACGTAAATGTACTCATTGTACTAATTGCACGTAAATGTACTCATTGTACTAATTGCACGTAAATGTACTCATTGTACTAATTGCACGTAAATGTACTCATTGAACTCAATTGCACGTAAATGTACTCATTGTACTAATTGCACGTAAATGTACTCATTGTACTAATTGCACGTAAATGTACTCAATTGCACGTAAATGTACTCATTGTACTAATTGCACGTAAATGTACTCATTGTACTAATTGCACGTAAATGTACTCATTGTACTAATTGCACGTAAATGTACTCATTGTACTAATTGCACGTAAATGTACTCATTGTACTAATTGCACGTAAATGTACTCATTGTACTAATTGCACGTAAATGTACTCATTGTACTAATTGCACGTAAATGTACTCTTGCACGTAAATGTACTCATTGAACTCAATTGCACGTAAATGTACTCATTGTACTAATTGCACGTAAATGTACTCATTGTACTAATTGCACGTAAATGTACTCATTGAACTCAATTGCACGTAAATGTACTCATTGAACTCAATTGCACGTAAATGTACTCATTGTACTAATTGCACGTAAATGTACTCATTGTACTAATTGCACGTAAATGTACTCATTGTACTAATTGCACGTAAATGTACTCATTGTACTAATTGCACGTAAATGTACTCATTGTACTAATTGCACGTAAATGTACTCATTGTACTAATTGCACGTAAATGTACTCATTGTACTAATTGCACGTAAATGTACTCATTGTACTAATTGCACGTAAATGTACTCATTGAACTCAATTGCACGTAAATGTACTCATTGTACTAATTGCACGTAAATGTACTCATTGTACTAATTGCACGTAAATGTACTCATTGTACTAATTGCACGTAAATGTACTCATTGTACTAATTGCACGTAAATGTACTCATTGAACTCAATTGCACGTAAATGTACTCATTGTACTAATTGCACGTAAATGTACTCATTGTACTAATTGCACGTAAATGTACTCATTGTACTAATTGCACGTAAATGTACTCATTGTACTAATTGCACGTAAATGTACTCATTGTACTAATTGCACGTAAATGTACTCATTGAACTCAATTGCACGTAAATGTACTCATTGTACTAATTGCACGTAAATGTACTCATTGTACTAATTGCACGTAAATGTACTCATTGAACTCAATTGCACGTAAATGTACTCAATTGCACGTAAATGTACTCATTGTACTCAATTGCACGTAAATGTACTCATTGAACTCAATTGCACGTAAATGTACTCATTGTACTAATTGCACGTAAATGTACTCATTGTACTAATTGCACGTAAATGTACTCATTGAACTCAATTGCACGTAAATGTACTCATTGTACTAATTGCACGTAAATGTACTCATTGTACTAATTGCACGTAAATGTACTCATTGAACTCAATTGCACGTAAATGTACTCATTGTACTAATTGCACGTAAATGTACTCATTGTACTAATTGCACGTAAATGTACTCATTGTACTAATTGCACGTAAATGTACTCATTGAACTCAATTGCACGTAAATGTACTCATTGTACTAATTGCACGTAAATGTACTCATTGTACTAATTGCACGTAAATGTACTCATTGTACTAATTGCACGTAAATGTACTCATTGTACTAATTGCACGTAAATGTACTCATTGTACTAATTGCACGTAAATGTACTCATTGTACTAATTGCACGTAAATGTACTCATTGTACTAATTGCACGTAAATGTACTCATTGTACTAATTGCACGTAAATGTACTCATTGTACTAATTGCACGTAAATGTACTCATTGTACTAATTGCACGTAAATGTACTCATTGAACTCAATTGCACGTAAATGTACTCATTGTACTAATTGCACGTAAATGTACTCATTGAACTCAATTGCACGTAAATGTACTCATTTAATCACGTCTATCCACTGCGTCGCAGTGAGCCAGGACCAAGCTCACTGCGCCGCAGTGGCTAGGTCAGACCAGAAAGCCGAAACAATTCACTGCGTCGCAGTGAGCAAGGACCATGCTCACTGCGCCGCAGTGGCTAAACTGGACCAGAAGGCCGAAACAATGCACTGCGCCGCAGTGAGCAAGAACCATGCTCACTGCGCCGCAGTGGGTAAACTGGACCAGGGCCAGGGCCAGTAACATGGCACTGGACCAGGGCCAGGGCCAGTAACATGGCACTGCGCCGCAGTGGGCCAGAGGAGGGCTCACTGCGCCGCAGTGACCACAGACTGCAGCCAGCACCTGCAGGTTATGCAGGAACCACGAACAAAACCCCCAAAATCTCAACATTTACGCCATGAAATCGACTTGCACAACTCCAAGACTCATTTTCAAACATAGTTAAACATAATTGAACATAACTAAGCAAGTTTCATCATCAACAATCAATCTCAAACACATTTTCTTACTAAAATTCGATCTTGACCCATTTGAACCAAAATTGACCCAAAACCTAGTTTTCGACTTATAAATCGTTTTGAAGAGTTCCTTGGCCCGTTTCTGGACATAACAAACTCATTTGAACATAACCCACTCAAAAGTCCCATTCCAAAACATGACTTTTGACCCAAATCACATTTTGACCTAATTTAGATAACTAGAAACCCTAATTTCGGATTTTGAAGCTATAAGGACCAAGAGTGCTTAGATTTAGGTGAAATACAAGTTTAATAACTAGAAATGACGAATTTGAGCTAGAAAACACTTACCAAAACTTCCACAAGGAATCAAACCCGAATTTGACCTAGATGAAGCTTTTTCTTGCACTTTGAGACTTGAAATCTTTGATATGATGTTAGAATGGTAATAAGGATGATGATTTTGTTACTAATCTAGTTGAACTAGCATAAATGACCAAGAATCTAGAGAAAGATTGAGAGTGTGAGTATAGTGAGATGGGAGAGAATATGGAAGTGTTATGAATGAATGGATGGAAATGAGGGAGGATAGGGTGGGTTCCTTGGGTGGGTCATGGGTTTGGGTATAGCCCATGGTTAGGATCCATACCATTTACTAGTTTAAATTAGATGTTATTTAAGTAAAAGTCGATTTGCACTAACTAATGGTCTCAACTTGCACATAAGTCTCTAATTGTACAATAAATTGACCCATATGAACACATTGCACTTAAATGAACCTCAAATTGCACTTGATCATATATTGATTTAAACAAAACTTAGGAAACGTACCCATAGTCAAAAGTCAAAATGCACGGTTGTTACATATCTCCTTTCTGTTTCTTTCTTTTTTCAATCTCAATATCTCTCACTATGTTTTAACACACAAAAAAACATAGAATATCTCAACCCAAACCCTCTTTATTTCTCACCTTTCTTGAACTCACTACAACGAAATTAAAAAAAAAACACACTGAACAGATTAAAATGAAAATCAAGAACGACACTCAACAGCCAAGGTTCAAGCTTGAATATCAAAAGTACTATTTGCCGAGCAAAAATCTCGGCAAATGGGGGTTTAAAAAAAAAATTCTCAAATTTTGCACCAACAATGGGTAAGTGATAGAAAATGATTTGGTAAACTTTGAAAAATTCTTTTGAAATTTTGTACTATTTGCCGAGCAAAAATCTCGGCAAATGGGGGTTTAAAAAAAAAATTCTCAAATTTTGCACCAACAATGGGTAAGTGATAGAAAATGATTTGGTAAACTTTGAAAAATTCTTTTGAAATTTTGTACTATTTGCCGAGCAAAAATCTCGGCAAATGGGGTGATTGGGTAGTTTTGGTTGATTTGCAGAGGTTAAAGCTCTGCAAATGGGATGTTTGAGTGAAAAATTTGTTAAGTGTTTGGAAAAAGGTCGATTTGCAGAGGTATAAGCTCTGCAAATAGGTGATTGAAAAAAAAATTTTGATTAAGTCTTTGAGAATTTGTATTGTTTGTCGAGGTATTATCTCTGCAAATGGTTAAAATGAGAAATTTTCTGTTTGTATGGTTTGCTGAGCAATTATCTCTGCAAATGAGGTATTGGGAAAATTTTTTGGCTAAGTATAATAGTTAAGTGTAAAGTGTATGGTTTGCCGAGATATTTTCTATGCAAATGCGGGTATTGGTTGATTCGAGTGGTTTGGCCGAGTAATTATCTCGGCAAATGCGAGTTTTGGAAGTTTTGGTTGGTTTGGCCGAGAATGAAGTCGGCAAACACGGGTTTGGGTGATCGGGTCGTGAATTTAGCTCGGCAAATGAGGTTTTCAATGATTTTGGCACCTCGGCAAATGCAATAAATTATGCAGAAAATCTGATGAACACCACGGCGGTGAACAGTATCCACGGTGGCTGGAAAAGGTAACCACCTCGCCGGAAAACTTAAAAGTCTGATTTCTTCCAAAATACTTCGATTCAGAACACGAAACTTTCACCAAAACAGTCAGAAACACATTCCGCACAAATCCTTGTCAACAAAAATCAGATTTGAACCTCACCGGAAAATATGTCAGATCGCCGGAAAATTCAACCGTCAGTGAAACTTAACCGATTAAAAAATTGAAAAGATGAATATGATCAGAATTCGACTGCGAGCAAATCCTGATGAATTTCCAATCGAATGGATGCACCACGACGGAGGAATTGAAGAAAGAAGTTACAAAGATATTTTTGTTGATTTTTCTTCTTTTTCTCTTTCAAGTAATTGAAAAATTTCGATGTAAACAATGTGATGTAAAAGGACACGTGAAACAGTAAACTTGATTTTTCGATGTAAACAATGTGTTTCAACAGTAAACTTGACTTTTTGAACTATGTATTTGCCGAGCAGGAATTTTGAACTCAATTAACAATGATATTTTGATCTAAAAACATCTAATTAATCACTTATTAAGCAAAATTAACACTAATCCACCTCTAATCGATGAACAGAATCACCAATCTGCCTCGAATTCCTTGAAAACAGAAATTTTCAGATTCAATTTAAGCTCAAATACGTGAATTTTTGAACAAAATCGGTTATGAGAATGATTACGGATCGCTCGGATTCACCGATTATGCTCTGATACCAATTGTAAAGAATAGAATTCGAGCTTTAGTGTGTGTTAATGGCGGTTGGAAGTGAGAGAGTGTGGAGAGAGAAAGTAGAGATGGCAGGGAAAGATTGTATTGTATTATGGGGTAAAAGGTTACAATAATACAAGGGTTAATGAAAATTACATGGGGAAGGAGTATTTATACTCTAATCACAATTATAACTAATACTCCTTCCACTATTGAATATTTATAATTTAACACCATATTAATTGATATAAACAGAAATGAGCTTAATTGACTAACAATGGAGGTTTTAGGGTTAGTGTGTGAAAAGTGTGTTTGTGTGTGAAAGGGAGGTTGAAGATGATCTAGAGAGAGAAAGTGTGTTAACTATGTGTTTATTCATTCAAGGGTTAATTACAAGGTTCATTAATAAGGGGTATTTATACTAATTAGCAACTTAACACTAATACCCCTTCTAATATTAAATTATACAATTTAACACCATATTTATAATTCTAACATACTCAACTGCATCTCAATGACCATGTTGCAAGGAGCCACCCAAGCAACCTACATCAACACACTTAGCCGGGCTAGGGCAAGTACGGGTTAAGCTTAACACTTTCCTGCATCAAAGTTTTACGAGCTCGAAACTGCATCATTTAGTTTAGGTGACTACATTACCTAAACATTTACTACGTTAACTGCTTTTACGTTTTGGGCCCTTAAACGTGCACGTGACATGGCAACTTAGCAAGTCTAGTGAACTAGATGAGCAAGCCATACAAATCATGCACAACATCAATCAATAACAACATATACCGCATCTCATAACATCACAAGTTACTGCATATCATAACACTACACCATACTTCATACATAGCACTACATCCTACGTCATATCATAACATGCACTACAATACATATCATGAGGGACTGCATTTCAGGTCTCAAAGGTCAACTACATAACCCATATTACCTCCCATGTAACCCATATACCCATAAACAACATACGTTACCGATTGGGAAGTTATAATTATGAAACCATCGTTTGTTGAACCCTCGGCGTGACAAAAGTAGTGTATCTTACCTCAAGGAAGCGCACGACGATAGGCAACTACATTATCGTGCAAGCAACTAGTCTCGTCTACCTATATATAGTAAACGACCATTAGACACGCTAATACTCACGTTATTAAGGACATCTCTCAGACATCAACACCTACAAACAAGACCCACGGCCACGACTACACATTGGAGGTTCAAAAGTTAAACTCATTTCGAAACTGACACTGTTGCGCTGCAACATACCATGTTGCGCCGCAACTTAACTGTCTGTATTAGAGTTGCGCCGCAACCATACGTTGCGCCGCATTTCAAACCTTCAGTTGCGCCGCAACATACTATGTTGCGCCGCAACTTAATGTCTGAGGTTGCGCCGCAACTAGCCCCGATTCTGCACAAGTTCGATCGATTACACCCCAAACCAGATCCAAACGACTCCAAATCAAATACATGACTTCCATACATCAAAATCCTTCATTTTCAAACCATTATAATGCAAATAACTCCTTTATTAAACCACTCATGATTTGCATTATCAAAACAAACGTTATTTCGACATCAATTGACCCTCCAATGGTCTAGATCTGATTTCTAATGACTCATATGATCAAAAAGACATAAAAATCAAAATCAATATACCTCTATTACCTGAAGATCACAATGGGGATGCAAAATACTCGATCAATCACTCCTAAATCACACGTTTGAAGGATTTTTGGCTTAGAATTTTGATAGGGGATCAAAGGGGTGGCTAGGGCTTGAGAGAAAAGTAATATTTCTGCAAATGTTGAACTAATGACTCCCTCCAAGACCCTAAACCCGTTTTTGACTTTCACACCATGTCAAAATTGGTCCCTAAGCTTCATAAAGTCATATTTCTTGCCCAAAACACCTCTATGGACTATATACAACTCATTAAACACTTTGAACACCTCAAAAAGGCATTTAACTACATCTTAACCACATTACTACATCAATCAATAAGACATTCAAGTCTCGCACGTATAACACATTAACTACATATAAGCATACAAATCTATCGACGACTTAACGACACGTTATGTTGACTTAACGACTCTAGTCAACCGTTAAATAAAAAGATTGGGATGTTACAATTATGCATAGAATACTAGATTAAGTTGAAGTATTGAATGTGTAATAAATCTGCTAAGTGTGAAATGCGACCTCGCATTTCACATAGGGAATACGACTCCGTATTTGCAGGGTCAAATACGAGGCCAATCACAGAATGCGACCTCACATTAGTGACGGGCTGGGCTGGATTTGCAAGGCCGACTCGCTGAAGCCCATGTCAGGTGTTTCCTATAAATACCGAACCCTAACAGAGTTTAGGGTTGAACATTTGTCGAAATATCAAGCATACTTGTGCAGGTTAAGTCGTCAAAGGTTGTTCCGCTAGCCCGAAGAAGATCTGCGAGGCAGCAGGTGATCTAAGGGCTTATTGTTGATCATGAGGGATTTCGCACCTCAAGATAACTGGAGCAAGCTATTAACGATCCGTACCAGGGGACTTACAGGTTACATCGGATAATGGAATTGAGAATGAAGAAAGTGATAATGATCTCCATTATCTCCATTTTCAAGATCTCCATTCTCTACAAAATGTAGATAATGGATGAGAATGAAAAAAAAAAATCGTTTTGTTTTGGTGATGTCATATGTGTTAATATTAATTATTAATGAAAATTTTGTATTTCTCTTATATTCCTTCTCTATTTGTATCAAACAACAGAATTCATTCTCTTTCTAAATACTTATTCTCTTTCCCAATATTTTCATTCTTTATTACATTTCCATTATTTATGGTATTCTCCTACCAAACACCCCCGTCTAGGAATGGCAATAGGTTGGGTTGGGCGGGTAGTGTTAAATCCAAACCCAAACCCAATAATAAGGAATCTGTTACCTGAACCCGACCCGATACCCATCAAGTACCTTACCGGGGAC
The DNA here is from genome assembly GCA_034093135.1 of Erigeron breviscapus. Taxonomy (NCBI): domain Eukaryota; kingdom Viridiplantae; phylum Streptophyta; class Magnoliopsida; order Asterales; family Asteraceae; genus Erigeron; species Erigeron breviscapus. The sequence goes on along the minus strand of CM067174.1, from coordinate 108,455,396 downwards.
TCCATCGGGGATAAAGTTATGCCTAAAATCTGAAACCCGAAAGGATAACTATTTTTCAAGAATAACTATCAAAACTTGTATAATTTGATAAAGGATACTACTTGCTCTTGATGCTTTGAAATTAATGTGCGAGTTGTGGAATATAGATACAAAATTAGTTGATATTAGTGTGAAACATTGTATTTACAAAAGTGGAATATACATTCAAAACTAATCACTTAAAAATATATAGATATGGGCAGTATTGCAAATATCGGCCATATCGGCCGATATATCGGATATCGGCCTTCAACTGATACGAAAAGTGGGTTATCGGGCCAACTTCTCGCTTTGGTCAAATTTCGGTCAAACTCGGCACTTATCGGTCAATATCGGCCATATCGGTCAACAAAAAAAGTTGACTTTTTTTTAAAAAAAAAAGGGTTAAAACAAGTAATAGGGTATAAATTTTAGATAAATTTATTGTATATACTAACAATATATACTAACATTTATATATATACTAACAATATATACGTTTATAAAACACAAATTGTATATATTGTTAGTATATATATATTATTTTAGATAAATTCCTTTACAATTTAGGGTATCCGATATATCCCCGATATATCCGATATATCGCTTATCGGGGGTCGGCCGATACGATACCGAAAGCGATATTTACAACCTCGGATATGGGTATTGATTATCGGGTCGGGTCCTGCCCCAAACAAGTTCGGGTATCAGGTTGTCTTGTCGGGTCAGGTTTTTTTTTGTCATCCCTACTAATGTCTTTACGGGTTTAAAGTCACTACGGTGTATGACGATGTAAACAACTTTATCTCTATCTAAGATAGAGATGTTGCTTTCAGGTTATATTAAAGATAGAAAAAAACTTTCAGCCTTCTTGGATATGAGGATCGAACCTTTGACCTTTATGAGGTAAACCAATTGATCCCAACTAATCCATAATGTTTTTATAAAAAAATATATATATATTGACGGAACCCCCTTAGTCCCATGTATCCATTATTTATGTAGTTACAATATATATGTTTTTAGAAAAATCTAACCAAAGTTAGATTTTTATCTTTTTACTGATCTTTTAGATTGCCACATTTTTTTAACAGACACTAGAAGTCACCTCTGTTATAACGTTTACACGTAGGCAATTTCTTTAAATGCATCACCTACTATAGTCGATACAATCCTCTAAAATCATCCATGTATCATATCTACCCCCGATTAGCTTATGTCACCAAAATTGGTTTTTATTGTATTAACATTCAACATAAAGTCGCTTGTTGTTAGATAATTCTTCATGGTTTGTATTCCTAAATTGAGATTAGTTTGGTAAAATTTATTTGTCCAAAATAGCATATCAATCTCGTTATATTATTAGGTTTCCATGTGTTGCCTCTTTAACGTCTTATTAAGCACTAAATTCTTATATGATAAAGGTATTACTAACATGTAATATTATTAGACCCGTGTCAAATACACAGATTGTTTTGACATATTGAATATAAAATTAAATATATGTAATTCAAGAAAAGATGTGAAAGAAGAAACCAGTAAATTTAAATATAAAGAATGCAATTAAAGTTATAAAAGAACAAACCGGTAAATTCAAATATAAATAATGTAATGAAAATCAAAGTAACAAAATGCAATACATGAACATTGACGAAAGCGTTTAACTTGTTCGTCTATCAATATCATGTCAAGACTTGCTGTTGTATTTGTTTTTTTAACAATACATTTAAATAAACTTCTTGTAGTTTTTGTTGTGGTATTTGTATTTCATGAAAGTTTTGAGTTATATAAAAATAATATGAAATAAAATAATGATATAATTATCAATTCGTATTAATCCAAATGGTGTAACCTCTCTAACTTTTACATATATTTTTTATTAGATAGACATTATGCAATAAAATACTAATTATTTTTAAATTGGTTAAAGTGTAAATTGGTGATGAAAACCAAAAAGGGTAAATTGATTATTTTTAAATTAGGCTAAAGTGTAAATTGGTGATTGAAAACAAAAGGTGTAAATTGATTATTTTTAAATAGGGTTAAAGTGTAAATTGATGATGGAAAATAAAAAATTGTAAATTAATTTAGACATGTGTTGATTTAATTAATTTTGAGAAATTGAGGATTATGATTGGTCAATTGAGGTTAGGTCAGTTGCCTTTTAGTATATATAAAGATTGAAGTTACAATATCTTACTTTTGATAGTAATAATGTTTCTAACTATTAAGGTGATACGACTCATATTCTCCAGCAAAGATAAATATCTATTATTGAGATATATATTATATTTTAGATTTAGATATGTTTGAAAATATTTTTATTATATTATTAGTTTCTTTAATTAATAATAGCTTGTTAACCAAGCTATAGAATTAGTATAAATAGAGGATTAGGACTGTAACTTTAGGGTGTGTGGAATATTATTCAGAAGTTTATTGTTCTTGTTAGTTAATTTGGGAGTTTACTGGTTCTCGAATACCAGCCTATCTTTCTTATTGTTCTTATCACTTGATACAAGCCATTGGTTCGTATCATAAGGACTAGTGAGACTAAATGATACGAGTATATCAACAACAACAATATCCGATCTCTATATAAGTGAAGTATGGAGATGTGAGTTAATTAAAAAAAAGTAGTCATTAAATTTTTAAACTATCTTCATAAAAAAAAATGGCTAACTATAACTAACAAAAAAACAAAAAAATAAAAATACATAAACTTGTTGGTAATTAATACAAGTTTGATACAAACTTTTCCCATTTTTTATATTTTTTGAAAGGTGTGGATCAATTGCTCGCAACAGGGGATCTAACTTACGTTGTCTTCATTGAGTCCGCATAGGAGGAAAATCACTTAATTAAATTGCCTAAATGCACTACATTTAATTGGAATACTCGAACTTTGGTCTTACATGACTGAGACTTGTGTGAAATACTTTGTATCATTGAACTATTTGTTTGTTGGTTGATACAAACTTTCCCTAATAATTTTTAGAGTTAATTACACAAATCGTCCTTGTTGTTTGACATTACTTGCAGGTTTCATCCCTAGGTTTCATTAATTACAGTTTTCGTCCTTGAGTATGGAGCTCCATCAACACTTTTGGTCCACGATGCTAACGTCCGTTAAATAAAACCGTTAAGTAAAACATATGCTCTACACATGAGGGCAGATTTGTCTTTTCACGATCTTTTGTCTTTTTTTTTTTCGTTTTTTTTATTTGCTTCCTGATCCAAAACATAAAACTAAAAGTTGAACCAAAATTAAATCTTAAAACTGAACCATAATCAAAACAAAATTTTATATATATCAAAAATCTACTTGCATATACATAGTTTATAGTAAATTCAATCTGGGTTCATTGGAATAAAGTCCATTATATATATGTATTTCTACTTATAAATACATGACATTAACTTGAATCTATTCATCTATATCTATAGATACAAAAATTGACGTATAGAAAATCACATACTATACCCAAAAATTAATAGATCTAAAATTAATTTTTTTTTAAAAAGTAGCAAAAGCCACCAGCCATGCTATACCATAAAATCAAATTTAAAAGATAGCAGCAAAATCCACCTACCCATTATTCATTTTTCAGTAAACTTAGTTTTTTACTTTGACTTCTGAGCGTTCAATCTCCACCATCCAATCACCCAAGCCCCTAAAAACTATCATATTCTTGAGTAGCTATGGTGGCCATACTTGGGTCCTTTTTGCTGCTCGCTCAGATGTACCAAAATAAGTGGCGGTGGTTGGTGGTGAAATGGCCAGGGAACATACAGATCTCGGATAAATATAAATCTATCACCAAAAAAAATTAAATACCGGTAACGATCAAATGAATTTTCGCTCAAAACCAATATATATATATGGTCATATATACTCACTTTCAAGTAAAAAATGAGGTGGCCGACGAGTAGAGAGACACGAGAGCGGGTGGCCGGTGACGGATAAGGTGGCTGTCTCCGATCGGCTTGATGGTGGGTGGCGGTTGGTGAAGGAAACGGTTGGATGGTGGGTGAATGATATTAGAGGAGTGGTGATGATGATATGATATATACATGGCTTTGGCTAGATTATAAGACCTTTCCCAATGGAGAGTCACCACTGTGTCACGGAAGTGTCACCACCGTGACACCATTAGCACGAAAGGGTCACGGATGTGTCACAATAAATCATGTCGTCGCGGAGAATATGCAATGACGAACAAGCTTGCTTTTCTAATATTATTTTTATATATTTTTATTCATTTCTTTTTGTAACATATTTATTTTTATATTATGATAATGTTTTAGCTTTGTGCATTTCAAGGCATAAATTGGAAGTTTGTATTGTTGGCATATATATCTCATACATCAAACTACCGTCAACGTTAATGTAATTTCTTTTAATAACGTAATGTTTTTTTTAAGTATATGTAATGTTTTTTTAGTGTAATTTTTTTTAATTAATGTAATTTTTTCGATGTAATATTTTTTTTAATAAATATAATGTTGTTTATTAATTAATGAATTGTTTTTTAGAAAAATGTGTAATTTACATTTGTATGTTTTATTTAATTGAAAATAATAAAATATTGAGGAAGAAGTAAGGAAGAAGTGAAGAACGGGTATTGTTGGCAAGAGTGTGTCATGAAATTGAGATGTAAGAAATAGGTGATGTGGCGATGAGGAAGAGGTGAGGAAGTGTTCACTGTTGGGAAAGGCCTAAGGTGGCATTTTTGATATCAAATCTGGTGACTAGTGAGGAGGATGATGAATTGATGATAATATGATAGATATAACTGTTAAAAAAAAATAAAAAAAATGATAGATATCTAATACTATCTTATAAAGCATTTTGCCCTTTTTTTCAAATCTCAATTAAGTAATTGAACTACCTAAATTACCATCTTTTTTATTCACTAATATAAACATCTCTACCTAATATACCTATAATACCCTTAAATCTCAACCATTCATTTTTCCCTCTCTCCTCAAATCTCAACCACTCATTTTTTTCTCTCTCCTCAAATCATCAACCACTCATTTTTCTCTCTCCTCAAATCTCAACCACTCATTTTTCCTCTCTCCTCAAATCTCAACCATTCATTTTTCCTCTCTCCTCAAATCTCAACCATTCATTTTTCTCTCTCCTCAAATCTCAACCATTCATTTTTCCTCTCTCCTCAAATCTCAACCACTCATTTTTCTCTCTCCTCAAATCTAACCATTCATTTTTCCTCTCTCCTCAAATCTCAACCATTCATTTTTCCTCTCTCCTCAAATCTCAACCACTCATTTTTCCCTCTCTCCTCAAATCTCAACCATTCATTTTTCCCTCTCTCCTCAAATCTCAACCACTCATTTTTCCCTCTCTCCTCAAATTAAACTCATTTTATCCATGGTGTGCGTGTCACATGACCCGTCAATAAACGGACGTTAGCACCGTGGACCAAAAGTGTTGACGGGGCTCCATACTCAAGGACGAAAACCGTAATTAATGAAACCTAGGGATGAAACCTGCAAGTAATGTCAAACCACAGGGACGATTTGTGTAATTAACTCTAATTTTTATTTAATTTTGTACACTAATAATTAAACAAATTTCATCACACCCTTTTAACAAATACAGAACAACAAAAAAGCCCAAATATAAAAACCTCATCGGGTCTTCATCCCCTCTTTCAGCTAATTCACCCCCACCACCGCCCCACCGGAATTATTATTCCTCCGATTAACCAGTTTTTTTCACCGATCAAACATCAAGGTAACATTAATCTTCTCCGTTTTACCATCACTCTTTCTATTAATCAATTCCCCTATAAACTGATATATATATATATATATATATATATATATTACATAAAACACATCCATAATTAAAACATCCCACATAATTTATAAATAAAGGTTCTTTATAATACATATACATATATATATGTATATATATCTGTGTGTGTATTAGCATTATTATCACATATGTAAATAATGTAAAGTCCTTGGTGAGAAATTAGGGATTGATTATTTCTTTTTATAATGATATAAAATTGAAGATGTAAAATGTTTAAAAGCTAAATAGATGTGATTATGATTTAAATATATAAAGTTACTGTCTTTTTTAAGTTTATAAATTTACATCCTTTTTTATTTTTATTTATTTATTTATGTGATTGCATACTATTTATATTATTATTTTATTATAAATAATGCATAAGGCTTGGTGAGAATATAGGGCTTCTAGCTCTAGGTTTTGATTATTATCTTGTATTTTATAAGTTAAACAGCTGCCATTATGATATAAATTTATAAAATTGCTTCCTTTTTGTGATTATGACTTCAAATGTGTTTTTTGTGAATTTTGTAATTTTCTTTGTATGAGTGAAAGAAAATATTGAGCTTATTATTGACGATTAAACGCTTTTTGTGATAATGGAAACTATAGAGCTGTTTATGAACGATATGTTTGTTTTTTAGGTAAAGTAGGTTTTTAAACTTGACACCGACAAAAGCAGTTTGACAGAAAGATGAGTTCTTTTTCGATTACACGGAAAAAGACGCCTTTTCAAAAGCATCGCGAAGAAGAAGAAGCGAAGAAAAAGGTAAAGCCTTTGTGGGAGTTAATTGATGCAGACGTGTTCTGTGTACTTATAGTTAGACCTTTGAAGGGGAGTGTAATAAATGGCTTCTATTTATGTAGAGGGAGAATGAGGAAACAACTCGTTTATATGCCGAGTTTTTGGAGTCATTTCAGGGGGATACTGGATCTGGGTTAAGAGCTTTTGTTCGAGGAGGAACTGTTAACGAAGAGAAAGTGAAACCTGAAACAGGTTAGTACATGTTATGGGGTCTTGCATGCATATTCTATTTTTGTTTTTTTAATCATTTGAGTGATTACTATGTTGCACATATATGGATAAATGAATGATTTATTTATCATAAACACATTAATAAGAAAGTGGGCCTTTTATCATTCACGAATCGCAGGTGGAAATTCCAAAGAAGTATCTGGTTCAAAGAAGGGGAGTAGGTAAACAAGCGCTTTTGTTTAACTATGTTTCCTTGCTCTTATTATAAGGCATTTGAATATAGAAGCTATAAGATGATGATGATGATGTCATCAAGATATGCTTACCTTTTTCAGGCTGGTAACTTTAAGGAACTAGGAGTTTTTTTATATGTAGATGCTGCTTTTGATTAAAGTTGAGGCTACTTTATGTAATCATATAGTTCTAAGAGCAGTCTAAGTAACAAGTAACTAGTGCTATTGATGTTTGCATAAGATTTTTAACACATTCTTATCTGTACGGTAAGTGTTAGTTTTTGTGTCTTGATGGGCTGACATGTTTGTATGTGCATGCTCAATGGGTGATTTGTGGAATAGTAGGACACAAGGACATAATGCTTCATTTTATCCTTGTCAATAGTGTTATAACTTAGTACCCTCTCTTTTTCACTCTCTAATCTCTATCTCTTTGACTCTTTCTCATCCCTCTTTACTCATTAAGCTAGGAGATTTTGAGCTCAAGCTCTTTCCAAAGGCCAAAGTGCATGAGCCTGTATAAAGATGCTTATTACCTATGCTTTTAGAGTTGGCTAGTGTGTGCTCATGCCAGATTTTACAATAAATAATGTTAGTTACAGCTATAGTGTAACCTTTATGGATGGAGACATATTTTGTGTACAAATGCCTTACGCCTGGAGCTATATACAAGAGTTGCATAGATCTTGAAAGTTGACACTTCTTAAATGCTGGGCATCATCTTAGCAAGTGCTGGCGCTTCATTAACCAAGTCAAGAGATCAGAAGAGAACCTCTCTTGATTCTTAGCCTGAGCTAGAATCATCTTGCTGTTTGGACTCCATCAACATCTGTTATGCTTTTCGTGATTAGGTTTTGCTTAGCTTCTCCTCCCATATTAAGGGTGGCCCACTGCCCAGATATATGAAGTACAATGATTTCTGAATAATGATATAACATGAACTGGATCATTATTAACTTTTGATATATTAGTATCTAACATTGTAGACTAGGCGTGAGATCTTTATAAAAATTTTAGGTGAAAAAGTAAGTGTAGGAGAGTTTGTGTATATGTACTTGTGTTCAGAACATGTACTCATGCATTGAAGATTATGCATCATTATATTTTCACTGCAGGTATGTTCCTTCTTTCTTACCCCCTCCTACGGCAACCAAGGGTAAAGAAAATGAAAAACAGGTCAGTGAACTGATGAAACATTTCTGTGCTATTTGTACCTTTGACTTTTGTTTAGCTGATTATAACTGATTTCTACTTTTGATAGAAGGACGAAGAGAGGTCAAAGGAGAAAAGCAAAGGGAAGGTAAGAAATATAGACTTTTTTATGGAGGAACTTAAGCACGAACAAGAAATGAGAGAAAGACGAAACCAAGAACGCGAACAATGGCAAGATGGGCGTCAAAATGCTACTTCAACTGTAAGATATTTTACTTTGCCCGCAAAGTATGAATGTGTGTTCTGGAGCTACATATATTCAAATGTTAATTGCTTATGAATCACATTTTTGTATCTTACTCTTCTCAGCTATCTAGTCGGTTTGATGAGTTGCCTGATGAATTTGATCCTAGTGGGAAATTTGGTTCCTTTGATGATGGAGATCCTCAGACCACCAATCTTTATGTTGGGAATCTTTCACCCCAGGTTAGATGGTGTTATTAATATGGTGTTTCATTTGGTGAAGAAATGCAGGTTGGCCTTTTTATTTATATCTAATTATCTGTATTTTTTGTTTGGCACATTCTAGGTTGATGAAAATTTTCTTCTAAGGACGTTTGGAAGGTTTGGACCCATTGCTAGTGTGAAGATCATGTGGCCAAGGACAGAAGAGGAGCGCAAGAGGCAAAAGAACTGTGGATTTGTGGCTTTTATGAACCGTGCAGATGGACAAGCTGCAAAGGATGAAATGCAAGGTTGATTCCTTTTGAATATTGCAACTTCTTGAGCTACAACATTTACATAAATAAAACATGAATGACAGTTTGTGTGAAGTGGAGTTCAACAATCTGATCTGTATGATTATTAGAAATCTTGCTAAGTATAGTAGTTTGTTAATAAGGATAGATTTGAAGAATAATCTAAAATTTAGTTTTATAATAAATTTGTTGAATCATTAGTGCAACATGTGAACCACAACTTTATTAGTAACTGTGATGATTAAAATTGTTTAATGTTCCAGGGGTGGTTGTTTATGATTATGAATTGAATATTGGGTGGGGTAAATCTGTTTCCCTTCCCTCTCAATCACTCCCTGCCCCTCCTCCAGGACAAATGGCAATCAGGAGTAAAGAGGTATGTTACTCATAATATTTGTAAAAGCCTAGTATTAGCAAAAGTATGCGATATACATGACTTCTGGAGCTAATGATTTGAATTAGTAACGACTTTTATGGGACTTATGAGTTATTTTCTTGTTTGCAGGGTGCCACTGTGATTCTATCTGGCCCATCTGGTCCTCCAGTTACTGCTGTCCCAACCCAGAATTCCGAGTTGGTAAATTAACTCTGTATCTTTTATATCTTACCTTATATTTTGGAAAAAATGAAAGTAGTTGGATTTGAAATAAATTGTGATAATAATTTGGCAAATTCGGTCCTGTGATGCATTGGTGTAATAAGTATTGATATCGGTATATCGTAACATTGGTGCTTAGGTTCTTACTCCCAATGTACCCGATATAAATGTTGTTCTGCTTGAAGATTTCCGTCTTCGCAAAGTAATTGATACAATGGCTCTTTATGTTCTTGATGGAGGCTGCGCGTTTGAGCAAGCTATAATGGAGCGGGTCCGTGGAAATCCTCTTTTTAGTTTCTTATTCGAGCTTGGCTCTAAAGAGCATACTTACTATGTTTGGAGGCTGTATTCCTTTGCTCAGGTACATACTTAGTCCCTGCATCCTTGCTTCCAATGACAAAAAAAAGCACACTTCTTATTTGAGATCTTATGGATATAAGAATTACATTTGCTTCACAAATGCAGGGTGATACTTTGCATAGGTGGCGAACTGAACCTTTCATCATGATAACTGGTAGTGGGAGGTAATCAACTTATGAAGCATCTTTTGATACTGCAACTGCAACTGTTACTGTTAATTGACTTACATAGTGCTTTTAGTTTGTACAGAATATATGATTAATGATATCTGATACTTGATATTGTTTTGATTTTTAGGTGGGTACCACCTGCTTTGCCAACAGCCAAGAGCCCAGAGAATGAGGAAAGTGGAGCTACATATGCTGCCGGAAGAAGCAGGGTACAATCTCGTTATTATATTCCCAGATCGGTCGATTTAATTATCGACGGACAGTTTCACTTTGTGCTTGATCTCTAATGGGTCAAGTGGATAAAATATAGAGGAATTAACTAACATAATGAATTGAATGAGTCAAACAGGTAAAAAGTATCCCAAATTGCATGTAAACTCAAAAAGTTCTTTGTTAAAAATGAAAATATTCTTGAACCAAAGATATGACTATGCATACATTTGACACACTAAATATTCTTGAATACTCCATACTATAAGTCCACCGGTGTTCATTCAAGCACTTTCAAATCCACCATCAATTTCCATCGATTTTGTCACCTCTGTATATTCTTTTTAGTTGAACTTACTTCAGCTAGATCATAACTTTTTTTGTATGGGCTCTTTTTGGGCAGCGTGTGGAAACTGAACGTACACTGACCGATGCGCAAAGAGATGAGTTTGAAGATATGCTTCGTGCACTAACATTAGAAAGAATTCAAATCAAGGAAGCAATGGGTTTTGCATTAGATAATGCGGATGCTGCTGGAGAGGTATGATCAGAAGTCATGAATTATGATAGTTGTTAGTGTTTCCTTGTTTGCTCATATCAGCTTCATTTATTGCAGATAGTTGAAGTTTTAACCGAGTCTTTGACTCTTAAAGAAACCCCTATACCAACTAAAGTTGCACGACTCATGCTTGTCTCAGACATTCTTCATAATAGTAGTGCTCCTGTAAAGAATGCTTCAGCTTACCGCACCAAATTTGAAGTGAATCTGCCTGATATACTGGAAAGCTTTAATGACCTGTATCGGAGTATCACCGGAAGAATCACTGCTGAGGCCTTGAAGGTAACTTTCTGTGATACAGGTGGTAATTTTGGCCCATCTACTTATGAAATGGCTGATCTGGGTTTTGGTATTTGCTAACTGTTCAAATAAAGGAATTCATCTAAAAGGGAAACAAGTTAATAGGTCGAATAGGTTGACATTCGTTCAATGTTTATTTGTGATGATACAAGCAACTGAATCATTTTACTCAAGCTTGTAGATTATTATCTAATCGTCATTATCACATTAATTATTTATAAAAAACACATAGCAGAAAGTGGTTGCTAGTCAACCGACCCTTTTTCCTGTTTACTTAGAATGACAATACCAACTCAACTGTTTTGATTTGTTTTTATATCTAATTTTCGTCCGTCTTCCAGGAACGAGTTCTAAAAGTTCTTCAAGTATGGGCCGACTGGTTCTTATTTTCGGATGCATATGTGAATGGGCTACGTTCTACATTTCTTAGGTCTGGTAGCTCTGGTGTTGTGTCATTCCATTCCATATCTGGCGATGCACCAGAAACTGAAGACAAGACTAGTTCTGATGACACTGGTCCAGATGCAGCATTAGCAATTGGCAAAAGGGCAGCCATGAAAGAACTCTTGAGTCTTCCTCTTGCTGAGCTGGAAAGACGGTGCCGACACAATGGGTTATCTCTTGTTGGTGGCAGAGAAATGATGGTGGCACGGTTGCTTTATCTTGAAGAGTCAGAAAAACAGAGGGGTTATGAACTCAATGATAGCTTGAAATATCCCCAGAATCATCATAGAGAAGGTAATGTTGATACAGGCCCTGTGGGATTTTCAGGAAGGAATCATCAAGTGGAAGATGACTTTATTCCGGAAGGAAAAGGTTCAGCATCTATGGCCACTAAGAACTCAATCCTACAACCCGAGCTAAAAGCCTTCCCTAATAAAGCAAAGCCGGATTCTGTATTGCCTGCCTCTAAGTGGGCCCGGGAAGACGAAGATAGTGACGATGAGCAAAAACGAAGTACTAAAGATCTTGGATTAGGCTATTCGTCTTCTGGAAGTGAGAATGGCGGTGGTGGGCGTAACAGCACCGAGGCAATTCTCACTAGTTCCGATAATGGACTAAATGAAGAGAAGAGGTAATTGATCTTCTTTCTACATCTACATTTACCTATCATGACCAATAGTCTCTAGTGAGACTTGATCCTTTCACCTTCTGGCTGTTGGGTCACACCAATACAGCTAGGTCGAAAGCCATACTCTTGAGAAGTAATAGATATCAGGTGGAATTCTGAGGTTTATGTTTTATTATGTTTTTTTGTACTTCACATCTACATTCTATAATCATGACTGTTTGACTGTTTCACATTTGCAGACAAAAACTGAGGCAGATTGAGGTTGCTTTGATAGAATATCGTGAAAGCCTGGAAGAGCAGGGAATACAGAAGGAAGAAGTTGAAAAGAAAGTGGCAGCACATCAGAAACAGCTACAGTATAAGTATGGCCTCACAAATTATAGCGAAGATGCACCAAATAAGAGTGAGTTCTAATCATTCCTCACTGTTTAGCATTTCACATTTTATGTTGAATCTCATTTTTCCCGTCTTAAATTCACAATGTTAATAATCGCAGGGACATCTGCAGAGCGAAGGGAAAAAAGAGATGATTCACGTGAATCTTCAAGAAAGCGTCAGCGAAGTCATCATGGCAGTGAAAGCCCACAGCGTAAATCATCCAGTAGAAACCGGGAGAAGGGCAGAACCTATGATTCACATACTGAAAGAGAGAAGGAACGTGACCATGATAGAGATAAACGCAGAGAAAGAGAGAGGGACAGCCGGAGAAGATGAACTAATCTGAGAGTATTAGGTGCGATCGATATGAAATCAAGTAAGCTTTTCTGGACTAAAAGATTTGGCTATTTTTGACTTTTGAGTATGCTTTGGGTACAAATGGGCGGTTGGGTAACAGGTTCAAATGGGATCATGTCAATGACTCAATGTTGGTAGTTTTTTTTGTTTTGTTTTGGGTTTGGCTGACACACACATTTTTTTTATAAGCTATTAGTGTGTCAACTATGATTCCTAACAGTGTTATAATAATAATAATCTATCATTTTGATTAAAGCTACTTGGATGTAAAAGTACTTTTTTGTGTGACATTTGACCTGTTAGACCCACTAAAGCTTGTTTATTTGGTCGTAGCAGTTTTATGCATTATTAATAAACATAACTATTTATAGACAAACAGGCTGGAAATGAAATCGCTAGCCATGATGGCATCATACATAATATTATCTGTTTCTTCATGCTTATATTGTATCATGATTGCAATTTGCAGATTATTCATGGTTCAGCTGTACAATTCTTCTGTTCATTGCAAATAGCAGCAGCAGCATGTGGGTGATAATGATAAATGCAGTTTCCTGCTAGTGTTGGACATTCTGGCATTTTATATATAGGAGAACGTATGGTATGTGTGTCATGTAGCTTACATGGTACCATTAACAGATCATATATTTGCTGTAAACACGATAATCTTTTTGCATCTCGTCGCGAATCTGATTTGTTTATTGCATGTTCAAGAAAAATACTTAGTATGCTTTGAACATTTTAAGCGAGCATGGTAGCCAAGTGCGACGAGTATGGCATGGCCAAATTCAAATCAAGATTATGTTCAAGTTATATTAGATCAGTTTAGGATTTGTATGGGCTAAACTAGTTAATTAAGACTCACCAATGGAAAAGCTTGATTGAAACAGGAAACCAACTATTTTATTATATTCAATATATGTTTGGTGCTTTGATCAAGGTTTTGTTCTACTAGCTCAAGTTTGAGGGCTAAGTAAATAGAATTTTTTTGCTATTTATTTTGCTTGTTCCTGGTATGTAGGCTTATACAAATTTTTTGTTTAAAAAAGTAGGATTTGTAAAAAAAGAAAACTTTGTTTGAGAATTGTTTATATTCCCCCCCCTTCTTCCCCAAAAAAAAAAAATTCTTTTTCACGTCATTGAAAGTAAAAGCGCTATTGAAGGGTATTGGTATTCTAGCTCGGAGCTCCGAATACTTGGAGCTTTGACCTTTTATATTGAATCAAACAGACTATTCAAACTAAAGAAAAAATAATAATATTACGGTATTCTTTATTATTCCGTATTCAAATAGAATCGATTATAATCAATGTATTAAACTCAACAGGCCATAACAGAAATAAATCAAGAGATATGAAAACAAAGCGCAAAACCGATATGAAACAAGCTTGATGAGGTGCATAACTTTCTGTTACTTCATAGAGAAATTGGAAATTGACTTTTACTACTTTAACCAATGAAATGAGTATATATAGATAGGGACCTCCCTGAAGTTTTGGAGTCCCTATACGAAACTAAATATATAAAGTGGTTAGATATCGTAATGTCTTCATAGTAGGTCTCAACTTCGAACCATCATCCTTAATTACATCTTGGGGTTGCTATGGATAGTTCGGAAACGATCATGGGGTGGTTAACGATATATTTTGATGATACAATTTTATGTAACAGGTTTTGTTTCAAGCTATTCATCATTCTCAGAGTAGGTCAATCATTTATTGAGAGTTATTGTTTTCAACGTAGCAATTTACTCAACAATTACTATCGGTTTTGTTAACAAGCCAAACATTCACAAGTTTTTTTTTTTTTTTAAAATTGAAACAAGTTAATTCAAAAAAGCAATACAACAACAATACTTAATTCTCTCAAAGACGGAATATCAGGGAAGGTAAAATGTATACAATTATTTCTCTATCTGAGAGTAAAAATACGGCTTAGGCTATCTCCAATGTTAAGGACGCCCTTCGGCGTCCTTGAGCTGTCACATCATATCCTTACAAATCCTTATATATCCTTATAAATCCTTCAAATCCTCTAATTTTATCTCCAACCATACAAACATCCTTACATATACTTTTACCTCCAACTAAAAAACAAAAATATATTAAGTAAGGACAAGTAAGGGCATGCCCTTAGGAAGGACATCCTTTAAAAAATCTTTAGTTTTGGACAAGCTTCAACGACAAATGATATCCAACACCTAAGGGCACCCAAAGACACCCCATTGGAGATAGCCTTACACGAAGACATGCAAGTGTTGACGTGTGTCGGTATTAAAAAACCGAATATGGACCAAAACACAAAATAGTCAAAATAGACAATTCATATAACTTTATTTACTCCAAAATCAAATTTCCATTGTTTTATTAGTTTCACAAAATGTGTACTCTTTACTACCTTTCATTTTGGGATGGATGTGTCAATGTGTCATGTTCCTGCTCTTATTTTTGTGCAAGCAAACCAATGACTTCATTTTAAAGCCCATTTCTATATTTCCACTTTCTTTAAACCCCCACATTCAAAATTCAATCTTTATTTCTTCATTTTAGCTTAATTACTTTACAATCAATAACAAATGGCATCTATTCCTTGTTCTTCATATATCACATCTCCATTTCTAGATTTCTCAAAATCCAATAGAACCCAATTGCCTTGTGGGATAAAATCTGTATTAGGGTCATCTAATTCTGAGTTTTTACAACATGGGTTTGCTTTAAAAGCTAAAATCTTTTCCGGGTTTTCGACGAATTCTCAAACCCGGTTTGGGGTTTTTTCTGCAGCTGCCACCGGAAAAAGTATATATGATTTTACTGTAAAGGTATGATTTTTCTTCAAGATTTTTGTTTATTTATGTTTTTTGTGATTTTTGAGTATGTTTGTAGTTCTGGGTGAATTATATTTTATTGGGAATTATCAAAAAGTTTGAATCTTTATAGCCAAAAAAAATCATATAATGAACATTTGCATTCATATGTTTGAGCCCATTTTGCTCTGTTTCTTGTTTAGACTCTTGTTAAAGTTGCATTGTTGTAACTTCCATTTTAGGATATATAAGCTAACTGCAACTATTCCATTTTTAGGAAGTTTTCGGTCTAGGACTATCTTTAAGTTGGTACTACATTTGTGTATTTTGTCAAAGATTTGTATGCAAGTATGTGATTTAATGCATATATGCTCGAAAATTCGGTCACTAAAAATTCAGTTAGGGGCAGTGGGGCACATCTTAATTCTCAAGCTGTATTTGATGAACCTATAGTTTTCAAAAGATGATGTAGGTAATTACTTTAAAAAAATGAGTTGTATTTAGTCACAATTCATGACATGAGATTGTGCTTTGATGCAGGATATCGATCGGAAGGATGTCCCTCTTTCCAAATTTAAAGGAAAGGTTCTACTAATTGTCAATGTTGCATCACAATGGTAATTTCTGTTTTATTAAGATGAATGCAATTCAAGTTAAACTTTTCTCACTCGAAATTAATATTTGGTGCAGTGGTTTAACGTCATCGAACTACTCAGAGCTCTCTCAAATTTATAACAAGTACAAGGATCAAGGTTAGTGCTATAAATTTAAGGCTATTGTACAGTTATCTAAATGATCAGTTTGATTTAAGTGTCCATTATGAGTTAATCACCATGACATGTATAGAAGCCAAATTAGCATAATACCTTCCATCCAAAAATATTGTCCACGTGGAAAAAAGCTCACAACTTAATCATTATAAGTTACTGTAGCATTTAGTCAGATGAATATGAATGTTACCTTGTCGAAAGACACAAAGGTGTAGGAAAATTCATTTTTGTGATTAATGTAATTATGGGTAACATGGGAAACTTCGTAAATTATATGGAAAGTAGACACTTATCAATGACAAACTAACATAAAAGGGTCACAATAGGGGGATGGAGGGTATATGCTTTTCTCGCTTATGACTCTGAAGTAGACTTAACTAATGCAACACTGCCAAACGAAAACAGGTCTACAATGGCTTTATTTTATGACTTGTACATCTTGGTGCAGGACTTGAAATCTTGGCATTTCCATGCAATCAGTTTGGGTTCCAAGAACCTGGGTCAAATGATCAGATTAAACAATTTGCTTGTACAAGGTTCAAAGCGGAATTCCCTATTTTTGACAAGGTTTGTTGAGATTCTACTTCTTTCTGTTTATTCCCTGTATGATTTGACTTTTTAGGTCAGATAACATTTATCATCTGAAACTCATGTAGATTCTGTAAGTTTTTTTTGACTGCTACATAATCTGTACGAAAAATGAAACAAACACACAATTTGTTAGGATTCATGCACAATTATCATATAAATAATCACGAGAACGCAGCGGAAAGAATCATATGCAATATATTAATTAACAAAGATAGAGAACGTGTACCTTTTAGCTTAGCTTCCACTAAGTAATAATAATGATTACGATCGCACACACGACACGTTGAACAATACCCGAAGATTGCTAGATCTTGAATCACCAAAAGTCAAAGCTCAAAGCTTGCTATTTACTTGTTCTAAAAGAACACAAGTAATTAAGAAACAAAGATGTTTCTCATCGATCAAGACATCCCACAAATAAACCCAATGTTATTATTATATTATATCAACAATATTGTAAGCTTTGTTTACGTGTGGAACAAAGTCGAATTTGTTCCTTGTGATGTTCGATCGAAAGTGAAGAGATAAAGTTTCTTGAGTTATTTGTTAGGGTTAATTATTAGGCTATATATAAGGTATAGATATATCCCTAATAACTTAACCTTCAAGCTAACTTCTTTTATAATTTGACTTGGACTAGGATTCCTTAAATTAATAATTACATTTAATTAATAATTAATAATTCATATTTATTAATTAATAAATAATTACAATTAACATATCTAGTTAATAATGTCCAATGTCATTTCTCTCCATTTTGGTGATTATGAATATGTAGATACAATATATACATATTACCGGATATCTAAGTGTCATCGCGTGTGACCCCGTAGGCTTAAACATTTTCGGACATGCGTTTATTTAACGTGATCATATTCCAACAACTCCCACTTGAGCATGTTATAATAAAGGCAATAACATTGGTTAGCGTCTAGCAACACGCCAATGCTCCCGAAAATATTTAAGTATAGTTTCTTAAAGTATCTTTGAAATGGTTTGGTGTTTACTATCCCTTTGTTTCAGATACCTTTGTTAATTATGGATATGGATCAAAGTCATTCCATAATTTAACGATTCTGTTTCTCATTTCTACAACTAATTAAGATTACCAAATTAATCGAGACCACATCTGGAGTTCATTTGGGTACGGCCGTACAAACATCTTAATTAATCAATGAGGGCGCCAAATGGTATCATTCTTCAGTTGCAAATTGAAGGAACAAATCTTATTTTGACTACACGTGATAAGTCATGTCATTTCACTACATTTCTGAAAATAGCCCTTTGTTACTACCTTATTCAGGATAGTTAGAACTATATCAAGAAAATGCAATCCACACATGCATAACCTGCTTGTATCTCAAGTCTAAGGATAAATAAAGCAACCATTTCACGAATTTCACTTAATGACGCCGATACATAAAGTGATGATTCGTTAAGTGGGGTAGTCCGATATGCATCTCTATGGATATCATGTGAGTTTGGTAGGACCATCTTCAGATATTCTTAAGAATATTACCAATCACTCAGATTTGTCTTAGTTTAACTATATTCCCATATAGTTAATCGACAATGGACATTTAGAATATTTAAATATTCATGGATTTAAATATGCAAATATAGGATACAATTAATATTAAATGAAAACAAACATACCACGTAGTTTAATTCATTTTTAAAATAATAATTGTTTAACATCCTTTATCCAAATACCAATCACAGATTTACATGATATAACTAGGCATTGTCAAAAGGAAAGCTCAATGTCAGGTTTAGTGCATCTTACCGCATACATAATAGATCCCACAACCGAAGCATAAGGAACTCTTTGCATACGCTCCACCTCATTAGGTGTAGAGGCTCCGTTTTTGCTAGATAAATTAAGTCCTTCTTGCATCGGTACGAAACCACGCTTAGAATTCTCCATCTTGAATCGCTTCAAGAAATATAAGCACTTTGACTTAGTCCAATCAACCGTTTACTTCTATCTCTATAGATCTTGATTCCAAGAATGAATGCTGCTTCACCCAAGTCTTTCATAGCAAAACACTTTCCAAGATGAGATTTTACATCTTGCAACATTGGAATGTGATTTCCTATTATCAATATGTCATCAACATACAAGACAAGGAAAGTAACATTACTCCCACTAGCTTTGCGATATACACATGGCTCATCAGGATTTTGAGCAAAACCAAACTTTTTGATTTCCTCATCAAACCTTTTATTTCAACTTCTTGATGCTTGCTTTAGTCCATAAATGGACCTTTGAAGCTTGCACACTTTGTTGGGATATTTTAGATCGACAAAACCTTCTGGTTGAACCATATAAACTTCCTCGTCTAGATAACCATTCAAGAAAGCGGTTTTGACATCCATTTGCCATATCTCATAGTCATAGTACGCTGCTATGGCTAAGATGATCCTAATAGCTCTAATGTCCGCTACGGGAGAAAAGGTTTCCTCATAATCAACTCCGTAAAGCTGAGTATAGCCTTTCGCCACAAGACGAGCTTTATAGGTGTGTACATTTCCATTCATGTCGGTCTTCTTCTTGAAGATCCATTTACACCCAACGGTTCTACCATTAGGTGGAAGATCAACCAAGCTCCAAACTTGATTATCTTTCATGGATTTCATTTCCACATTCGCAGCTTCAAGCCATTTGTCAGATTCTGGATCTGATAATGCAGCTTTGAAATTAGGAGGTTTATTTAAGTCTCCTAATACGTGTTCTTCAGATTCAATATTAAGATTCAATCTTTCACGAGCATGTATTGTCCTTGAGGACCTACGAATTGGAATCGCATCATCTTCAACTTGAGGTTCATCACTTTGAACATTTCCCCCCCAAGTTGATGATCGCTAGTATTTTCAGAAGGTGACACATCTTCTTCTTGAGTCTCATCAAGCTCGACAATCCTCCCACTGTTTTCTTGAGTGATGAGATTTTTTTCAAAGAACTCAGCATATCGAGCAACTTTAACAGTGTTGTCGGTAGGAAAGTAGAAGTAGTAACCCATCGTTTCCTTTGGGTATCCTACAAAGATGCACTTAACTGATCTAGGTTGAAGTGTGTCAGACGTATCTCGCTTCACAAGTGCCTCACATCCCCAGACCCTTAAGTAAGACAAATTAGGGACACTTCCATGCCACAATTCATGCGGTGTCTTGTCAACCTTCTTGGTTGGAACCATATTGAGAATGCGTACAACAGTCTCTAGAGCATAATCCCAAAATGAAAATGGGAGAGTCGTAAGGTTCATTATTGATCTTACCATGTCTAGCAAGGTTCGATTTCTCCTCTCAGATACACCATTATGCTGTGGAGTATATGGAGGAGTAAGTTGTTGAATAATTCCACAAGCTTTTAGATAATCTTTAAACTCTTGGCTTAAGTATTCTCCACCTCGATCCGAACGAAGAATCTTGATGGTTTTACCGAGTTGATTTTCTACTTCATTTTTAAACTCTTTGAATGTTTCAAAGACTTCATGTTTATGTTTAAGCAAGTAAACATAACCATAACGACTGAAATCATCCGTAAAAGTGATGAAGTAGCTAGCACCTTTCCTTGACACATGTCTAAATGGGCCACATACATCGGTATGTACAAGTCCAAGTAGCTCTTTAGCCCTTTCCGGTTTATGCGGAAAAGGTTTTGATAAGGATGTTGGGAGGAAAATAGAACCCTAGGACTGAAACCTAGCGGCGGCGAACACTTGGCCAACCAAGTTGCTTGTCGTCGGAAAGTTCTCCTCGGCCAACCGAGTAAGAAAACACAAAAGACGTGTTGAATATGAAAACTTCAATAATTATTAACCAACTAACCAAGGAGTCTTACACGATATAAATAAGAAACAAAAACACAAGATAATTCTAAATCCCTAAACTTGAGAATCAAGAAACGTAATAAAAGGCATAATGATCTAGAACCAAAAATAGAATTGTAATTGACTTCAACTTCTCCTTTGAATTCGGTTGGATGGGATCTTGTTACCATAATTTGTTTCTTCAGCCACTTAGCCCACCGGCCTCATTCTCGTCAATAGCTCGTTGGTCCACTGGGCTCGATCCACCAGGCCCATCGGTATCATCCTCCCCCTCTAAAAGACGACTCGTCCCCGAGTCTCCATGAAAATCATCATAAGGTGCCAAGTCAGCAACATTAAAAGTGGCAGAAACTCCATACGACCCAGGTAGATCGATCTTATATGCATTATCATTGATACGCTTTAACACACGAAATGGACCATCGGCACGATCCTGTAACTTTCCATAACGACCCGGCGGGAAACGGTCTTTACGCAAGTAAATCCAAACTAAATCACCCTCATTGAAAACAACATGCTTTCGATGTTTGTTAGCACGTGCCTGATATTGCAAGTTATGTTTCGTGATTTGATCACGAACTTGTTCATGTAAAGCTTTGATTTGAATGGCTTGAGCTTCTCCTTCAACACTATAAGAATCAACAGCGGGTAAAGGTGCTAGGTCCAAAGGTGTAAAAGGATTGCGTCCATAAACCACCAAAAACGGGCTGCGGCCTGTCGAGCTATGGGAGGAACGGTTATATGCGAATTCAGCTTGAGGAAGGACGAGATCCCACTGTTTCTTATTGTCGCCAACTAAAGAACGAAGCAAATTCCCTAAACTCCGGTTTGTGACCTCCGTTTGGCCATCCGTTTGCGGGTGATGAGAGGAGCTAAATTGCAAGTTGGCGCCCAAGTGCTTCCATAAGGTGCGCCAGAAATGACTAACGAATTTAACATCTCTATCCGAAGTAATAGTCTTGGGAACACCATGCAATCTCACGATCTCAGCAAAATATAAACGAGCCACCTGAGATGCATCATATGTTTTTGAACAAGGAAGAAAATGTGCCATCTTCGAAAAACGGTCGACCACCACCATGATGGAATCCTTTTTTCGTTGTGTCAAAGGTAAACCAAGAACAAAATCAATGGAGATGTCCTCCCAAGGACCATTTGGTGTAGGCAGTGGAGTGTAGAGGCCTTGATTAGTGTGATGGGTCTTTGCAAGACGACAAATGCGACAACAACTTAAGACTTTCATGACATCGTTAACAAGCTTGGGCCAAAAAAAACGTTCAGAAACCATTGCAACAGTTTTGTCTCGCCCGAAATGACCCGCTAAACCTCCCTGATGAGCTTCAAGAATGATTGCTTCCCGGACCGAAGAAAGTGGGACACATAGACGGCGACCTTTGAATAGGAAACCGTCATGGCAAACATAATCACGAAATGGGGTAGTGTTGCATTTATTCCATAAATCTTTAAAATCCGGGTCATCCACGTATAACAGTTTGAGATTCTCAAATCCCGCCACATGAACAGTAGACGTGGTGGTCAAGACGGGACGCCTACTAAGGGCATCAGCCACCGTATTCGCACTCCCAGCTTTATGACGAATGACAAATGAAAAATCTTGTAGCATCTCAACCCACTTAGCATGGCGCGGGTTTAATTTGGCCTGCCCTTGGATGAAGCGTAATGCTTGATGATCCGAATAAAGGATGAATTCATTAGGTAGTAAGTAGTGGCGCCAATACTCTAAACTTCGAACAATTGCATAAAATTCCTTATCGTACGTGCTATAACGTTTGCGGGCTTCATTAAATTTCTCACTAAAAAAAGCAATAGGTCGGTTTTGTTGGCTCAGCACGCCCCCAATCCCGAGGCCAGAGGCATCACATTCGACTTGAAAAACATGTTCAAAATTGGGTAAAGCTAACACCGGGGCTGCTGTGACCGCTTTCTTTAAGGCATCAAAAGCTTTCTGAGATTCCAATGTCCATACAAATTTGGGCTGCTTCAAACAATCGGTGATAGGAGCAACCATGGAACTAAAATCACGAATAAAACGTCGATAAAATGATGCCAAGCCGTGAAAACTACGAACATCATGCATGGACTTTGGAGTAGGCCAGGTGGTAATAGCCTCGACTTTGGTAGAGTCCATACGAATTCCGTTTCCTGACACCAAGTAACCCAAAAATATAACCTCCTTAGTCACAAAGTGGCACCTTTTGTTATTAGCAACTGTTCCCGCAATATAAGAAAGATGTCACGTAAATGTTGCAAATGGGATTCCAAATTCTTGCTAAAAACCAAAATATCATCGAAGTAAACGACGACACATTTGCCAATAAGATGTCGGAAAATATGATTCATCAATCGCATGAACGTGCTAGGAGCATTGGACAAACCGAATGGCATGACCATCCATTCATAAAGACCATCACGCGTTTTAAACGCAGTTTTCCATTCGTCCCCTGCACGTAACCATATTTGATGGTAGCCACTCCGTAGGTCAATCTTGGAAAAGACGGAAGCTCCATGGAGATGATCCAACAGGTCATCAAAGCGGGGAATTGGAAAACGGTATTTGATTGTAATTTTGTTAACCGCGCGGCTGTCAATGCACATACGAAACGTGTCATTTGGTTTTGGAACAAGTAAGGCGGGAACGGCACTTGGGCTCATGCTTTCACGATCAAACCCTTTTCTAATAGTTCTTGAACTTGACGATTTAACTCTGCAAATTCCTTCGGGTTCATGCGGTATGCAGGTTTGTTTGGAATTGTTGCACCAGGATGCAATGTTGGATGTCCCGCATGAGCGGTAATCCTGCAGGAATATCATCGGGGAAAATATCGGAAAATTCAGTGAGTAATGGAAGTACCTCATGTGGAACGTCAGTAATTGGTGTGTTTTCTTCAAGTACAACCAAGCCAAGTATTGGACCCGGAGGTGATTGGCGAGCAAGACCAACAATTTCATCCTTCGTCATGGGTGCTACCTCGGGTGTCGCGTCCTTAGGATTTAGAGGAGCCAATGTGACGTGAAGACCGTCCTTGTGGAAGGAGTAGGTGTTACGAAAACCGTCATGCTTGACTTTGTGGTCGTAGAGCCACGGGCGTCCAAGTAATAAGTGGCACGCGTCCATTGGAACAACTTCACACCATAATTCATCTTTGTATTTGTTGCCGATGGAAAAAGCAACCAAACATCGTTGTGTTACTTTAACAAGATTACCTTTCCGGAACCACGTAAGTTGGTATGGGTCGGGGTGGTCCGTGGTAGGTAACCCAAGCTTGTCGACCATGGTTTTAGCGACCATGTTTTCACAGCTTCCACCGTCGATAATGATGGTACAAACACGACCCTTGGAAGTGCATTGAGTACGAAAGATGTTGTGTCGCAGCCATGTAGTGTCATTATCCGGAGGTGTGACAACAGAAGTTAATACCCTTCGAACAATAAGTGCTTCGCCTTGATCTGGGTAAAGTGTCACAGATGCATCTTCATTCTCGGTGTCATACTTAGGTTCAACATCGTCAACAAATGCCACAAGTTGTTTGTTCGGGCAGTCACGTTTGAGGTGACCCAAACCTTGGCACTTGAAACAACGTAAAGGGCCTGAAGTATCAAGTGGGGCGGTGGTAACAGGTGGCGTTTCAGTTTTGCTCGGTCCAGGTTTCGGGGCGAATTGTGGTTGAGTTGAGGTGCGGGTAGAGGGTTGGAATCGGGCAACTGATTTGTTCTTGCGTGTGTTTTGTTGTTCAACCCGCAAAGCCAATCTGCATACATCAGAAAAAGAATAATATTGTGTTAGTGAAACCGCGTCGGCGATGTCAGGTCGAAGCACACCCAAAAAATGGGCGATCACTTGCTCGTCATCTTCTTCAGCCCCGCAACGTAAACGCATCCGTTCAAACTCAGTAATAAGATCTTCAACAGACAGAGATCCTTGTCGGAGGTTTTGGTAGTCAAGATAAGCATCCTGTTTGAAAGTAGGTGGAAGAAATTTGGCACCTAGGAGGCGCTGCATCTTGTCCCAGGAGGAGATTTTGTGTTTACCTTTTCGATACCGTTGTTGTATGTTTTCCCACCATAACGATGCATATTTTTTTAGTTTGATAGCAACCAATTTGACCTTCACGTTGTCAGGGATGTCACGAAGGTCGAAGATTCTCTCGACTGTTTGTAACCAGTCAAGGAAATCATCGGGGTGGAGCTTGCCATCGAATTCTGGAATTTCAGTGCGAATGCCTAAAGATCGCAATGGATCCCCGGGGTGGCACGGTGCTGGTGGCTGGCGGTGGTGTCGTGGAGGTGTTTGTGGTGTCGAATCATGAAAATAATTTTCGAAGTCATCCTCATCCGTTTCATCTACATCGGAGTGGATCGGGGTGTTTTCAAACTGCCTTTCATAACGATTAAAAGGATTGATTTCGAGCTCCCTAATCCTTTCACGGAGTCGTTCAATCTCAACATCACGGGGATCGCGAGCAGCCTGACCGCTGGTCCCTGCGGCGGTGTTTCTAGGTTGTTGGCGACGATGATCTCTTCCCCGTGCCGACATCTTGAGATTCCTGGTTTTCTGATACCACTTGATAAGGATGTAGGGAGGAAAATAGAACCCTAGGACTGAAACCTAGCGGCGGCGAACACTTGGCCAACCAAGTTGCTTGTCGTCGGAAAGTTCTCCTCGGCCAACCGAGTAAGAAAACACAAAAGACGTGTTGAATATGAAAACTTCAATAATTATTAACCAACTAACCAAGGAGTCTTACACGATATAAATAAGAAACACAAAAGACGTGTTGAATATGAAAACTTCAATAATTATTAACCAACTAACCAAGGAGTCTTACACGATATAAATAAGAAACAAAAACACAAGATAATTCTAAATCCCTAAACTTGAGAATCAAGAAACGTAATAAAAGGCATAATGATCTAGAACCAAAAATAGAATTGTAATTGACTTCAACTTCTCCTTTGAATTCGGTTGGATGGGATCTTGTTACCATAATTTGTTTCTTCAGCCACTTAGCCCACCGGCCTCATTCTCGTCAATAGCTCGTTGGTCCACTGGGCTCGATCCACCAGGCCCATCGGTATCAGGTTTTCTTGTCATCTTGCCGGAAACACAAGATACGCATTTTTCAAATGATTCATCATTTGATTGTAAGATCCCTTCACGTTGAAGTCTTTCAATGCGTTTCTTGCCAACATGAGCAAGACGACAATGCCAAAGATAGGTAGAGTCCAAATTAGGCTTGACTCTTTTGCTAACATTATACATTGAATTATCATTTGAATCACTACAACACATATAATTCAATTGTGAAGATACTGAAGAACTGGCTAAACCAGCTTGCTTCTTCTTCGCATTCAACTCAGCTAGATACTTAGGACAATTCCTCTTCCAATGTCCCACTTCAGCACAGTGATGACAAGCCTGGTCTTTAGCCGGATGCTCCTTTTTCGCCGGAGGGGTCTTTTTAGGTTTCGAGACTGAAGCACCTTGCTTTCCCTTACCATCGTTCTTGCCCTTAGCTTTCGGTTGTTTTCCTTTCTGGACCCTTCCCCCCTTGATCATAAGAACTTGGGGTGTAGCAGATTTCTTTGGAAGGTTTTTCTCATACTCAACTAACATGGCATGAAGTTCAGCTATGGTTTTACTCATGCTATGCATATTGTAATTGCGCACAAAGTCCTCAAAGTCCTTTGAAAGAGACTTGAGAATCATGCCAATAGCAATAGGCTGATGATACGCATAGTTTAACCTTTCCAAGTGCTCAAAGTATCTCTTCATCTTGAGTACATGGGGACTCACCGGTGTTCTATGCTCGTGTTTCAAATCATGGAGTGATTCAACAAGTTCAAACAGTTCAACTCCAGCTTGCTTTTCGTACATAGACTTGAGTTCTTTGATCATATCACACGGATCATTATAGTTCTCGAATTGCTTTTGAAGCTCGGGATTCATGCTCCCTAGCATCAAACAAGCAACCTCATTGTGTCTATCGAAATGAGCATTGTATTCTGCCAACTGTGCAGTCGTGGCACTGGCACCCGGAACAGCGGGCATCTGCTTTTCAAGGACATCTAATTTCTTCTCGGCTCTTAGAACAATTCTCAGCTGACGAAACCAGTCATTGAAATTGGTTCCAGAAAGTTTCTCTCTTTCTAGCATCGACCTGAAAGCCGATTGGTGTATGTTTTGTGAAAGACTTATTGCCATTTACAAAACAGATATAAGTTCAAAAATCAGTATTTTCAATAATAATCCTTAAGAAATATAATTACCCAATGTTAAATTCATTTAACAATTATTTTCATTAAGGCTAGGATCCAATTGACATACCATCATTTCATCAGTTGATCTGCTAGAAATGACGTACTCAAAAGGTAAGTGACGAGCAGTAATTGCATTACAAGTGCAATTCCTAAGTTTATGGGACTTACAACAACACTTTAAAGGGGTGTTAAGTGTTTTGTAAATATGTTTTGTCCCATCTTATGCCACGGGTCAAGGTCTCACCGCTTAACTCGCTTTAAGTCGCCCAATTAAGAACTTGTAAATAGTCTACCACCGTCTCACGATGAGTAGTAATTTACCTTGGAGTTACAATTCACCTACGTCTCACGTAGAGCAAAAAGCAATTGCAAGTGTTCTTAGCAAAGTGGGTGGCAAAGACTTAACTTTAATTGGGTAATGCAATTGATGTGAATCAAAGTTTATGTATGAAGACTCGTGCACATCTTCATAACATAATGTTTAATAAAATCATTTTTATTGTCTTAACAACACAAAAGAGCTCGGTAGCTCCATTCGAACGCACAAAGAAGCGCAGAAGTAAGGTTTGCGCGAAGCAATTAAGTACCCACTTCTTTAGGGAGCTAGCGCATCCCGACTTATACCTCTCTTAGAGTTTGTTCAAATGGGTGAGCCGGTGTATCTTTTGATTGTAAGACACCAATTTTATTAAAACAAAATCATATTTCGATATTTCTTAGTCAAGTTTATTTTTTTTTCAATAAAACAATTTTGCATCACCATTTACAAATAAAAGCAAAATAATAAACTTACTAACTATTAACAATTAATCATGCAACGATTTATGGTGGGCCACCTAAATCATGGTCACTATGGTTAATGTATATGTCTAAGTTCGGCTCCCCCTTCATAGAAGAGGACCACATACATCAAGTTGCCTTGATTGCGTAAGCCTTTAAACGAACAATTATCAAATAAATACATGTAAACATGCTGACTGGAAATTTCCAGCAGCTTCACGACCAGTTTAGTCCTATTTGCAGTCCGAATCAAGCTTCGACCAGAACTACAAAGTTGTAGCCCTATGAGTCGTGCATCTACAGTCCAAAGGGAAACTCCTAACTCATTACGGTTGATTTTATATGAATTTTTTAGTGAACTGATGTCAAGCAGGAAAAATCACACGAAAAATTCACATAGTCACACAATTATCAAATAATTAACCCTAATTATTGGACCATTAAGCTAAGCAATTTATATCTATATATCTAAGTAATAATCATAAAGAATTTTGCATGAATTCCTTATGATTATTACTTCTATTTAACAACATTAAATAAAAGATACATAAAACATGCAATTTATATCAAATAAACATGCCAATTCACACAATCAAAACTTGCATAGAGGGTTTAATTTAACCATTAACTTAATTAGGTTGAATTAATAATAAAAACAAAAACCCTAATTTTTATTTTTATTAAATTTCGATTTATATATAAATAAATAAAAAACAATTTTAATATTTAATTATTAAATAAATCAAACCAACCCTAAACCCCCTTCAAGTTTTGAACTTTGTAACTAAAATATCACATAGTAGGCTCGTGATACCACTGTTAGGATTCATGCACAATTATCATATAAATAATCACGAGTACGCAGCGGAAAGAATCATATGCAATATATTAATTAACAAAGATAGAGAACGTGTACCTTTTAGCTTAGCTTCCAATAAGTAATAATAATGATTATTATTATTATTATTATTAGTTAGGGTTTAAAGTAAAACCCCTCTACGATCGCACACACGACACGTTGAACAATACCCGAAGATTGCTAGATCTTGAATCACCAAAAGTCAAAGCTCAAAGCTTGCTATTTACTTGTTCTAAAAGAACACAAGTAATTAAGAAACAAAGATGTTTCTCATCGATCAAGACATCCCACAAATAAACCCAATGTTATTATTATATTATATCAACAATATTGTAAGCTTTGTTTACGTGTGGAACAAAGTCGAATTTGTTCCTTGTGATGTTCGATCGAAAGTGAAGAGATAAAGTTTCTTGAGTTATTTGTTAGGGTTAATTATTAGGCTATATATAAGGTATAGATATATCCCTAATAACTTAACCTTCAAGTTGACTAGGATTCCTTAAATTAATAATTACATTTAATTAATAATTAATATTTAATAATTAATAATTCATATTTATTAATTAATAAATAATTACAATTAACATATCTAGTTAATAATGTCCAATGTCATTTCTCTCCATTTTGGTGATTATGAATATGTAGATACAATATATACATATTACCGGATATCTAAGTGTCATCGCGCGTGTGACCCCGTAGGCTTAAACATTTTCGGACATGCGTTTATTTAACGTGATCATATTCCAACACAATTATGGTGTTAAACTTGCTACAAAATTCACCCTCAGTTTTGAATTTTGGAATTAGTTTGATTGACCAGAGTAGTCAAAGGTACTGTATCTCTATATCAATGGAAATGGTAATTGTTATCCTTTTGATTCAATCTTAGTTCCATAACAATAAATTTGTTGATTAGAAAAAACTAATATCATATATGTTTCAGATTGATGTGAATGGTCCATTCACGGCCCCAATATATCAGTTTCTCAAGTCAAGTACTGGAGGATTGTTGGGCGATTTAGTAAAGTGGAATTTTGAGAAGTTTTTAGTAGATAAAAATGGGAAAGTCGTCGAAAGATACCTTCCTACTACTTCCCCTCTTGAGATCGAGGTACATAACACTTTCTATGATAAATTGTACACTTTCTGAACCACTGCCCTTTGCATGAATGAACTATCTAGACAAGGAAGAGGGGTAAACTAACTACGTGATGCGAATATTGAATCATCACAATCATAGATCGATACCTATAACCATGTTGGAGATGATAATGTATGCATTGTCTTATGCTAATTGGAAATGCAACAATCACTTTTTGGATATGGTTACTAAAGTTTTACTTTTTGATAGTGTTATGAACACATGGAATGTTGTAGAGATCAGGGCAAATGCTGCAACGGTTTTAAATAGATTATATGATCAGAATCACTTTATCCGAACACTAGAAATGTCTTCAAACACTCTTTATCCAAACACTAGAAATTTGTGCAGATTCTGGAAACTGATGACTATAATGAATTGCAATTGTAAGAATCTAGTAATCATTTTTATAGCATACATACATACACTCCATAATGACGACAAGTGGATTGGCTTCTTTGCTTCTTAAACTCAAATTTTCGGTTAACTTTACAAAGTACTCCTATTATTAACATCTTTGGAAGGATGCAAGTCTATTTATGATGAATTATCGTTTAAGTTTACTCTTTACTTTGTGTTGCAGAAGGACATCCGGAAGCTTGTTGCTGCATGATTTGTTGCGTACTCAAAATTTCATGCTAAATCATACATACACTTTTATGAGTTTTCCTTATATTACATGATTTGTACCTTCAGTTCTTGTGACGGAAAGGGAATAATGTGCATAGTCAAAAACCGGCGATTTGGATATATCTATAATATCCATTGATACAGCCAAGTAAATTAATAGTCCTGGTACTTGTCGTCTTAAGCATATAATGTCATATTACATATTTTCAATAGATTATGTAATGAGATAAAAAGCGTATGGATATAATCATATAATAGAACAAGTGATGGTGTTTTGGGAGTTTTGGCACATAGCGTACCATAGTCATTGCATTTACTTGTTAAGTAGATGGTTATAGTCTTTAAGCTCCTTATAAACAACTGTTAGCATGGTGTACTCTCAACATATAAGCCGAAGAGAAGTATCATACATGAGAAAGTTATTAATCAAATCTTATTACGGTCAACTGAGTAACCCGAGAAGATTCAAAATATTACACAAAATTGGATGACACGGTTAGTCCTCTCCCGGCAATGACTTATTCCTTACTTCTTTCTCGTCGTAACATCAACATCATGTCAACACTTCTTTACTGACACATCCTTGATATAACACCTCTTCTTTACTGCTTCCTCTTTACACACACACGCGCGAGAGCACGCGGCCCCATACCAACTCGTCTCCATCTTGTCACCTCATCGAATAATCCCCTAGACGAACCTCAAGGAAGAGGCGGTGCCAACAGTTTCTCCCCACGAAGAGGTGTCGACGACTCGACGAGCCCATGACGAACTGTTGGGAGGGGACTATTAAGGTCTTTTTTTTATCTAATCTTGCTGGCATGTGCATGAGAAAGTTTCAGGAAAATAAGATTAAGTTGTTATTTATTATATATCAAAAAGACAAAAACTATATGAGTCGTGTACACATTTATATTCCAATTGATTTGTCAGATTTTATTAACTTGTGTTTCTAAGACCGAGCGGAGTGGGCGGAAAAGGGCAAAAGTCGCAAAAGCCCTGAGCGGCGAACTCGGGCTCGCCCGACCTCTGAGGTTCACCACTTTTGGCAATAAATGGGGGGAGGAGCGTGTACCAGCTAGTTTTTCAAATTTTTTGTTTTTAATTTTATTTTTTTACTTTTACACTATATATATATATATATATATATATATATATATATAGGGGGAAGTGAATATGAGGTTGTCCCCCATCTAAGCTTAGATGGGGAACCCCTCACAATTTGTTTTTTTAATCCATAAATATCATGGGGCCCCATCATTTGTTTAAAATACAAATACTATTAAAATATTTGTGTGTGAGGGGTTCCCATCTAAGCTTAGATGGGGAACAACCCCATATTCATTATTTTCACCTCGTTTTCATTCTCATTTAACATTTTACCTCTTCCTTTTTATACTTTCACCTCTCTTTTTTTATACTTTCATCTACTTTTTAAAAAAATGTTTCCTAACAACAACTTCAACAACAACCCTTTTAACCGTAATCAGCGATCAAACAACCCAAATCAATAACCCGATTTGATGAACGACCTAAACTTACTAAACAACTCGGCTCTTTTTCAATTGATTCAACAAATGTCTTCGAATCAACAAATGGGTATGGGTATGGGTACTTGGAACTTGCCACAACAAGAAGTGTATGGTGGCTCGTCAAGTCAACAAAACACCCCGGGGTCATACTTTGAGCGCCAAATTGTTGTTGACACCCCACCCCTGAATAATGATCTTCTCAATGATGAAATCGTTCAACAGACACCATAACAACAAAGAGCAAGGCGCCAACATAGGAGGAAAGGGCTTGATGAACCACAAGCAAAAGTCGTCCAACAAGCGTGGCCACCGGGGGAGGAAATGAATTTATGTACGGCTTGGCTAGAGGTGAGTAGGTGACCGAAGACCTCGGAATATGGTATAATTCTTTTCTTCTTTTTTTCTTTTTTTCGGTTTATTTATAAAAAAAACTGTTTTTTTTAATTAAAAACTCATTTTTTTTAATTAAAAACTTGTTTTTTTTCGGTTTTATTAAAAAAAAACTTTTTTTTTTAATTAAAAACTTTTTTTTTAATTAAAAACTTGTTTTTTTTTTTTTAATTAAAAACTTGTTTTTTTATAAAAAAAACAGTTTTTTTTTATGAAATTGTTTTTTTTTTAATTAAAAAAAACAGTTTTTTTTATTAAAAAACTTTTTTTTCGGTTTTATAAAAAAAACAGTTTTTTTTATTTTGTTTTTTTTTTTTTTTTTTTTTTTTTTTTTTTTTTTTTTTTTTTTTTTTTTTTTTTTTTTTTTTTTTTTTTCGGTTTTATAAAAAAAACAGTTTTTTTTTATTAAAAAAACTGTTTTTGTTTTTTTTATTAAAAAAAACAGTTTTTTTTTATTAAAAAATTTTTTTTGGGTTTTATAAAAAAAACAGTTTTTTTTATGGAAATTTGTTTTTTTTATTAAAAAAACTGTTTTTTTCGGTTTTAATATATATATAACACATTTTGTATATTTTAGCAAATTGTATATAATTGTTTAACTTGTTTTGTTTTATTTTGTAGCAAATTATCAAAAGAGGGGAGTTTATTGGTCACGAATAACGAACGCTTTGGCGAAGCTTGAAGGGAAGCCGGTAGATTATCGTGATCCCGAGGTCGTGAGTGCCAAATGGAGGAAAATGCGCCCACTTATTCAAAATTTCAACCAAATTTATAATCGCACGGTCATGCAATGTGGGTTAAACGATTTGGTCCGTGTTACAAAAGCTTTAGCCGAGTATGAAGGAACTTCTAAAAAAGCATTTGAGAAGATTCAAATTTGGGAAAAATTGAGACGCAGTTCGAAGTTCTATCTAGTTGAAAAGGTCAATGTTAGGGTAAATCTCGGTCAACCCACCGCCAAAAGGTCCAAGTCGTCATCATCCGCCGATCCATGGCAAGTCAAGGGTCAGATGCTAGGGCCAAATTTGACCTTAACTCGCTTGAGGAGGAGGGGGAGGATGAGGCACCGGCGTTTCAAGAACGTCCTATGGGTAGGGACGCGTCTAAGAGAGCATCGAGAGGGGAAGGCTCGTCGGGATCGGGGAAAGGGAAGGGGAAAGGTAGGTACAACGAGACGTTTGAAGGAATAACGGTTAAGTTGGACAAGTTGTTTGATATGAGTTCGAAAAAAGTTGAGTTGAAGGAAAGGAAAGTTAAGGCGATTGAAGAAAAGAACGATTGGAAAGTGTTGAGTACCGACTATTCCCACCTCGATGAGCCGGAGAGATCAATCATGGAACGCAAAAAACAACATCTTCGTGAGAAATATGCGAATTAGTTTTATCTTTTAGTTGTGTTTTATGTTTAATTGTTATTTTAAATGTATTTTTAATTTATGTTTAACTAGTTGTAATGGGTTTTATTTTTTATGTTTATTTTTTTTAGTTGAACTTTTATTTTATGTTTAAATAATTTTATGTTTTAAATATAGTTTATGTTTTATATATATAAATATAATACTTTTATATAATAATAAATTTAAAAAAAAATAAAATCAATCATTGGAAGTGCCACATGGCACAAGTCGCCCCCCTTAAAAACCCACCTATTTCCACCTTTTTTTGGGGACAACTCTTTTTACCCCACATGCCACATGGCACAAGTCGCCCCTCTCTCTCCCACTTACCACTCCCTTTAGTCTAAGGTACGCCTTCGCGTTTATGAGCATATATGGAAACTAGGAGCATGGGCGGCGTAGGTTGTGGCTATTTTTTTAAGACCAATATCGCAACCACATAATTGTGGATATGTTTGCTCAAAAACTTATCAAAAATCACTAATAAAAGAGAAGAGCAAATATAATGTTAATCAAAATAATACCAAAACTAAACAAAGTGCTATATAAAGAAAAGCCAAAATCAAAGAAAAACCATATAAGAAATGCTTAAAAAACAAAAAAATTAAAAATATAAAAGAAAGAAAATAGAAGTAACAAAATGTCAATTTAAAAATCTAAAATTTTTTAATAAAAGGGGTTAACAAAGTTGATTTTTTGGCTCCTTGGATAATTTTCTCATAAAGCAATCATTTCATGAACTAAACCCATCATTAGCTAGATATAACTTATAAAGGGTGTTATTGTTGCTAGTTTATTTTTTTTTTACAAAACTAATAATTTCGTATTCGTAAATTTCCAAACATAACATGTCAATCCCTATAATTATTATTATATAATACAATTACCGTCCCCTTAGGAACAGTAGCGGCTGCTGACGTCATCATGACGTCAGCTATTTCGTCTTATTCCTATTTTGTTTTTTTGTGGTTTTTTTTTTTTTATTTTTTTTTTTACGATTGTATACTTTTAGAGTTTCTTATTTTTACCACTTAACTTTTAGGTTTTATCACTTTAGTCTAACTTTTTGCATACAAAAACTCTTTTAAAAGAGAAAAATTATACTATTTTTTGCCCCGGTAATTAGACAAGTAACTAAAAGTCTAAAACAATTACACTATTCTTTTTTTGCTTTTTTTTTGGTCTATTTTTTCCCCTTTCTACAAAAACTCTTTTAAAAGAGAAAAATAATTATAGTTTTTGCCCCGGTAATTAGACAAGTAACTACAAAACCCTTTTAAAAGAGAAAAGTTACACTCTCTTTTGCCCTGGTAATTAGAGAAGCAACTGAAAGTCTAAAACAATTAGACTTTTTACCCTGGTCCGTAACGAAGCAACCATATATAGTGTTAAATATGATAATTATCGTTTTCCGCGGCAACGCGCGGTAAAATTCTCGTTTGGTACAATGTTAATTTAGGTGTTAGGAATAAAATAAGATGTCATATAGTAAGTGCCATCTAAGATGATGTCATTCCATGATGATAATTATTTATGATGTCATACTTATGGTCTATTCTTCTGGCAGGAATCAGACAAATAAATGAATTGCTTTTCGACTTGAATTTTCTCCTAGAAATATTAGATTATTACGAAAACTTGGATAACTTCTATAATTGACGTTTGCCCTTTTTCTATAGAAAAGACTACCAAAAAGCTAGTGGTGTGCATTTGATCATCCCACTACTACAAAAATCAGATTTAGCCTCTTAAAATCGATATTTTCCACAAATTTATAACAATTAAGTTGATGTTGTCCAAAAATATTTTTTTGCAAAAAGAATGTCATCTCTGATGACAATAAAAGGTACGTAAGTGTTTCATGCTTAAAAAATTTAACAATTCCTCTTACGGCTACATTTCAAATGAAATACGGGGTAGTTTTCTCACGGATAAACCATGGAAAAGTTTCCAACAAACGAATCATGAGAAACCTTCCCACAGATGATTTCGCAACCATTTTCCCACGAAATGAGAAGATTTCTTATGAAATTTTTAAACTCGATCCTATGTTTACCCAATTTTTAACTCTTTCTATAAATACAAATTTGGTATATATAACATGTCTAAATATTGTTCAAAGATGACAACATCGAAAAATCATAATACTGTCTAAATGTTTACAAATAAACAAACTATATATGACTAGGGGTGAAACATGAAAATCACGTGTAAGTTTTCAAAAGTACCTTACATAAAACATTTTATAGGGTCAAATACGGAAAATACCTCATAATTTGCAATATTTTTTTGCAAAAAGAATGTCATCTCTGATGACAATAAAAGGTACGTAAGTGTTTCATGCTTAAAAAATTTAACAATTCCTCTTACGGCTACATTTCAAATGAAATACGGGGTAGTTTTCTCACGGATAAACCATGGAAAAGTTTCCAACAAACGAATCATGAGAAACCTTCCCACAGATGATTTCGCAACCATTTTCCCACGAAATGAGAAGATTTCTTATGAAATTTTTAAACTCGATCCTATGTTTACCCAATTTTTAACTCTTTCTATAAATACAAATTTGGTATATATAACATGTCTAAATTTTGCAGTTAAAGTTCTAAGAAGAGTCTAGATTGTGCTAAGTGTTGTATTTCTAGATTTTGTATTTTGTATATTGATCACTAGTATCTTGCTTGTGATCGTTTATTAATATAATTCATTTATTGCTGTTCAAAAAAAAAAACATGTCTAAATATTGTTCAAAGATGACAACATCGAAAAATCATAATACTGTCTAAATGTTTACAAATAAACAAACTATATATGACTAGGGGTGAAACATGAAAATCACGTGTAAGTTTTCAAAAGTACCTTACATAAAACATTTTATAGGGTCAAATACGGAAAATACCTCATAATTTGCAATTTTTTTGGCTTCTTAATTAATGGAGTATATCAGTTCTAGTTAGTTGTATTAATTCACATCATACCGAGTTTTATCATAAAAAGGTCAGCGTGCCTCCTAACAAATAAGATAATAAACAATGCGGATCATTTATTGTTAAGTTAACCCTTGACATTACTATGAAATGTTATAGCAATGTTGAGAGATCCAACTGATATATTATATATCTTTTGTCTTCCAAAATAAATATTATTAAAATATCTTCTTAAAATAAGGGGTTTCACACCAGCCTTCTTGTTGGGTATGCACATAAAACTATAAATTAATGTTGTTAAGACTATGAGGAGTAGAACATCTTTGGAATGCCCCTCCTCCATTCAAATGTTGACACATGACACTCACCAATCATAAGGGGCATTCCCCCATTCTCTTGGGGTGGAGTAATGCCCTTAGAGGGTAGCCAATGGACTCGTCCCTGAGCTCGTTCGACATCCTCGGACGAGTCCACACCGTTGGGTGGGACTCGTCCCTGGTTCGTTCGGGTCGCTCGTCCGGGTGGTTCGTTCCTGCAGGGACGAATGTAAATGAAGTTGTTTTTTTTTTTATTCTTTTTAATTGGGGATAAATAGTTTAGGTTTTTAATCTATTGAGTAATTTTGGTAACTTTGGTTGATATGTATCGAAATTTCAGGCCCAAAAAATTTCCGGCGGTCGGAAAGTGAGATGAAGAAGACGAAGGGAATTGGGAACCTTTGTTTTTTCCATAATTTTGTCTTTTATGCAATTATTTGAACTTTCAATTTCTACCCTACACTTTAATGGTATTTTCAAAAATAACCCTAAAATAAATAAACTTATTTTGTTTCTAAATAAATATACTTTCTATTGTAATTATTATTATTATTATTATTATTATTATTATTATTATTATTATTATTATTTTTGAATGTGTTAAATTAAATAATTGGTGGGTCCAAGACTAGTCCTTGAGGGATGAGTCCATTGGGTGCATTTTGGAAGGATTAGTCCTTGGAGTGTTTTTTGCTGATGTGGCGCTGACAGGGACTAGTCTTTGGTGGATGAGTCCTCACCATTGGGGAGCCCCTTAGTCATTCCAAATTTTATTTTTTTTTAAATTTTGATTTATAAATAAATTAAATAAAACATACTACTTTTTATTATAAAAAAAAACATACTACTTTTTATTAAATTAAAAAAACAAACATACTACTTTTTATTAAATAAAAAAAAACATCACACTAAAAAACATTACATAAAAACTCGAAATCAAACTAATCAGAGTCGTCGTCGTCGGTGCTAACATAATCTCGAAGATCGGCGAAGGGATAGGCTGCAAGCTCGAAGTCATGTGGTGTGTTCGCCCAAACATGGTCAACCAAATCTGCCGTTAGCATGTTGTGGGTTTCACGGTTTTTTACGGCATGCAGATTTTGGGTACGAACTTCCATTGGAGTTAGGTGCCTCCAATAATCTGGATTTAGGCTCGGTTCTTGGGCGTTGTAGTCTTGGCATACGGCTTTGTTTTCGTCCTCCAGGATCATGTTATGTAAAATGATACAAGCATAACAAACATCCTGGATAGCTTTTTTGTCCCAATATAGTGCCGGATGTTTTAGAACCTTCCATCGTTTTTTAAGCACACCGAAAGCCCGCTCAATACCCTTTCGTGCCGACTCTTGTTTCTTCTTAAAATGTCTTCTTTTTTCATCAATCGGGTCGGAAAAGGTCTTCACAAATGTAGCATATTCGGGATAGATGCCGTCGCCCAAATAGTAGCCCTTCTCGTAATGGTTTCCGTTTGCCCAAAACGATGCTGCAAATAAAACATTTAGAACTAAAAACTAAAATTTAACACTTTTCAATAAACATCTAAAACTGAAAATAAACACTTACCGCTGGGTGCCAATCCGTTTACAATTTCTTCAAGAATTGGCAATGCTTCGAACACATTGATATCGTTATGAGAACCTTGCTGTCCAAAGTACGCATTCCAAATCCATAGATCGTTGGATGCTACAGCCTGAAGGATCAATGACGGTCTACCCACATGCCCGTTTGTGTAACTACCTCGCCACGCCGCCGGACACATCTCCCATGGCCAATGCATACAACCTATACTACCGATCATAC
This sequence comes from Erigeron breviscapus, assembly GCA_034093135.1. NCBI lineage: Eukaryota > Viridiplantae > Streptophyta > Magnoliopsida > Asterales > Asteraceae > Erigeron > Erigeron breviscapus. Next base: position 108,416,380 of record CM067174.1, on the reverse strand, counting down.
CGGGAAAACCAAGAACTTGTTCATGGACATCGTATATACGTTGCAGATCGGTAAAAATATCAGTATATATTGTAAAAATATCATTACCAACACAAAATTGTAGGCAAGCTTCCCTTGATGTTCGCTCAGACATCTGCAAATACTCGTCAAGAAAATCACTATTCACGCCGTATGCCAATTGACGAATTGCAGATGTACACTTTTGTACCCCGGCGAACCCTCTTCTCCCAGCACGGTCATATCTCGTCTGAAAATAAGGGTACCTAGCCTCCAAATCACCGACTATCCGCTCAAATACATTTTTTGACATACGAAACCTTCGTCTGAAAAGTCTCGCGTTGTATCGCGGTTCATCAGCAAAGTAGTCACGAATCAAACGAGTGTGTGCTTGAATACAATCACGATCAACTGGTACTCTTCGGTGAATGATTGGGGCAGGTTGTTCTTCAATCCGCCGTCTAACTAGTTCGGCGGCTCGAAGAATCACGTTCTGTACACGCTCTTCGTAGTCGGCAGACCCGTTAGAAGATCCGGATGATTCATCGGAATCCATATGGTGATTTTAGAGGAGAATGTATATGTATGTAATTTTGTTGAAAGGAAAACTTAAAGAAAGGATGAAGATAGATAGATAGATAGTTGTATATTGATATGTAGATAGATAGATAGATAGATAGATAGATAGATAGATAGATAGATAGATAGATAGATAGATAGATAGATAGATAGATAGATAGATAGATAGATAGATAGATAGATAGATAGATAGATAGATAGATAGATAGATAGATAGATAGATAGATAGATAGATAGATAGATAGATAGATAGATAGATAGATAGATAGATAGATAGATAGATAGATAGATAGATAGATAGATAGATAGATAGATAGATAGATAGATAGATAGATAGATAGATAGATAGATAGATAGATAGATAGATAGATAGATAGATAGATAGATAGATAGATAGATAGATAGATAGATAGATAGATAGATAGATAGATAGATAGATAGATAGATAGATAGATAGATAGATAGATAGATAGATAGATAGATAGATAGATAGATAGATAGATAGATAGATAGATAGATAGATAGATAGATAGATAGATAGATAGATAGATAGATAGATAGATAGATAGATAGATAGATAGATAGATAGATAGATAGATAGATAGATAGATAGATAGATAGATAGATAGATAGATAGATAGATAGATAGATAGATAGATAGATAGATAGATAGATAGATAGATAGATAGATAGATAGATAGATAGATAGATAGATAGATAGATAGATAGATAGATAGATAGATAGATAGATAGATAGATAGATAGATAGATAGATAGATAGATAGATAGATAGATAGATAGATAGATAGATAGATAGATAGATAGATAGATAGATAGATAGATAGATAGATAGATAGATAGATAGATAGATAGATAGATAGATAGATAGATAGATAGATAGATAGATAGATAGATAGATAGATAGATAGATAGATAGATAGATAGATAGATAGATAGATAGATAGATAGATAGATAGATAGATAGATAGATAGATAGATAGATAGATAGATAGATAGATAGATAGATAGATAGATAGATAGATAGATAGATAGATAGATAGATAGATAGATAGATAGATAGATAGATAGATAGATAGATAGATAGATAGATAGATAGATAGATAGATAGATAGATAGATAGATAGATAGATAGATAGATAGATAGATAGATAGATAGATAGATAGATAGATAGATAGATAGATAGATAGATAGATAGATAGATAGATAGATAGATAGATAGATAGATAGATAGATAGATAGATAGATAGATAGATAGATAGATAGATAGATAGATAGATAGATAGATAGATAGATAGATAGATAGATAGATAGATAGATAGATAGATAGATAGATAGATAGATAGATAGATAGATAGATAGATAGATAGATAGATAGATAGATAGATAGATAGATAGATAGATAGATAGATAGATAGATAGATAGATAGATAGATAGATAGATAGATAGATAGATAGATAGATAGATAGATAGATAGATAGATAGATAGATAGATAGATAGATAGATAGATAGATAGATAGATAGATAGATAGATAGATAGATAGATAGATAGATAGATAGATAGATAGATAGATAGATAGATAGATAGATAGATAGATAGATAGATAGATAGATAGATAGATAGATAGATAGATAGATAGATAGATAGATAGATAGATAGATAGATAGATAGATAGATAGATAGATAGATAGATAGATAGATAGATAGATAGATAGATAGATAGATAGATAGATAGATAGATAGATAGATAGATAGATAGATAGATAGATAGATAGATAGATAGATAGATAGATAGATAGATAGGATCAGGGCTACGATTTCATATTTATACTACATTGTAAAATATTTGTTCATTTCTATTCTTTCAATTAAGTTGTTATTATCTTAAACATTTTTACTTTGAAAAACCTATAATATCTACTTTACTTATAATACTCTTAATGAAGTTATTTTACAAGATTTACATTTAACTCTTAAAATAACTATACTACCTTTTTTACATCAACATACACTACTCTCCGCCACCACCACATATCGCCGGCGCCGCTACCACAACCAACACCTGTTCACCACCACCATCTGTCAACGCCACTGCATCGCACCGATACTTTTTTAGTATATTAACGAAGTAGGTTGCTTGATCAGGAGATCAAAACCGACTAAAAAAAAAGTCATGTTAATTTAACTTTTAAAAATGATTATCAAAATATTAAAATTGTGTTTATTATCTTTTAGCACATAGCACATACATATACGCACAAACTACTCGTTTTCTAGCAATAAATTAATAGCCTCTTCTTTCTTGCAAATTTCCGTGCACACATCCAAAGAGAAAAAAGAATGACTAAAAAGAAGACTTGACTTGTTATCCATATTACCTATAAAAACTTGAATCCTCCTTGGGTTTTTGAATTCATTCCCTTGACTTTCAAACGACTTCATTTTGGTTAATAACCACGATGGTAGAGACTTCTAATGGCATTGATCTTAACGTCACACCCTTCCACAAAAATGATGATACCAATGTAAGCATATTCAAAATACACTCAAATTATATACTACTTATGTGGCTATATTTAAAGGGTGGTATAGATAAGTATCCAAACTAAGAGAGATAACGGGGGCAGGGTCCTTTCCTTCAAAACTTTTTTTTTAATTTATATATATATGCTCATATATGCTATATGTTGTAAGAGTCCGGTTTTCAATTTACTAATTAATTTTATTCACAACTTTTATGAATATATGCTCAAATATGTATTAGAAATCGTGAATTAAGGCAAAAAATTGGTGAATCAAGTTTTTAAGTTTATATTTAGCTTCTTACTAGATCTTGGTTAGATATGTTTATGCATGGTGGTAGTGTATCTTATTGTGTATGTACATATGATCATCAGAAGATTAGTGATGGTTTGGATGGAGAGCTAAGCCAAACGAATTCGGAGAACAAGAAGCTAAGGGAGATGCTTAAAGTTGTTTTGGAAAGCAACAATTTCCTCCAAAATCATGCTAACAAACTAATGCAAGATCAACATTTATCGGTCTCTAATCATGATAAAAGAAAATTTAGTGAGCCTGATGACTGCAACACTAGTGGAAGCATGGATCAATTTCATCATCTAGGATCAATGAAACGTACAAACAACGGCATTAGAAAAGTTTATAGACAGGCGGATCCATCTGATAAAAGCATGGTACATAGTAATTACGAATTTACATATGGGAAAATGTTATATGATGTTAACATTAGGGTGATGTACTCACATCAATTTTTACACATGTTAAATAGCCCCCATGTATTTTAAGGTTTGTGAGGAGAACATCATATAACTAGATGATGTTAACATCATATAAGTTATCCCCTTTACATATATATCTTGAAACCAACTACAATTATTATGTTGAATATATATTATGGGAAGTAAAAGTATGCTTAATTATGTTGTTGTATTTGTTATAGGTAGTAAAAGATGGATATCAATGGAGAAAGTATGGGCAAAAAGTTACAAGAGACAACCCTTCTCCTAGAGCCTATTACAAATGCTCTTTTGCTCCATCCTGCCCTGTTAAAAAGAAGGTCGTCTATGTGTATATATTATGACTTATTTATTCAATGATGATTTTTAAATAAACACAAAACATTACCAAAAGAAAATTTGAACTACAAGCTAGAGCTTAATTTCATTCCGTTGCTAACTAATTAGAGGGGGATCATTAGTAACCTTAATTATCACTTCCTTTAAATTAATGATGACTTTTAAATAAACACAAATTAAACATTACTGCTAGAAAATTAAACTACAACCGGCCAAGAGTTTAATTTTATTTCATTACTAACAAATTAGAGCATTCCCATCACTAACCTTTATCACTTCCTTCATCATTTGTTGCCACGTCAACACATCTCTATCAAGACGGTTAACGGATCTCATCACTTCCTTCATCACTTTAAATTTTTAATTTTTTTTTTAAATATGTAGACATATATACACACATCCACAAACATAAATAAAGGGAAAAAATCATTCACGGACCCAATTCCTTCATCAATACTAACTCATCGGTTGACTGATTGGATTAAACTAATGCAAACACTGATGAGATGGTGCCAGCGGCATCAATGGTCATGAGCACTGATGAGGCAACTAATGCTCCCATTGACACTACTCTTAATTAATTAGCATCGACGATTTTGGCCTTTGACAGTTCTACAAATAATGTGATCAAAATGAAAATTGTTACGATATATGATTCGAGTAGTATGTTTTAGCTAGCTCCAATTCCATAGAGATCGAGCGTGTATTAATAAGACCATAAAGATGGATTAATTGTAGAAAGACCAACAAATTAGCTAAATGTGCTAATGTATAGTGTGCTTCATTTTCAGGTACAAAGAAGTGTGGATGATGCCCATATCCTAGTCGTGACTTACGAAGGTGAGCATAACCACGAAAGCGAGGAGAATGAACATGTGAATCAAACAAGTAACACAAGGTGTAACTTACCAATGGAGGTGGGGAAATATGATGATGCCCTGGTTGAAAAAATGGCTAATTCCTTGAGAAAAAACCCAGATTTTATTCAAGAGCTAGCAGAAGCCATTTCCTCCAAGATTTTGGAATTTTGATTTGTTTTAAGCATGTCAATTTCCAAATAATTGTGCATATATACATATGATGATCATATATGTTAATGGATAGATATATACTGCCACTGGTTCTAGCTAGCTACCAATTATAGTTAGTTAACATAACCTAATGATGTTATATACAGCATTGGGATCAACTGATCGACACATAACTTTACAGAAGAATTGCACGTCACGTAAAATTTTTCTTGAACAGTCAATCGTTATTCGATATCAGATGGGACACCTCACCATACAATTGTGAACCCATGCACGTACGTACTCTAAACTACAAGATGTACGTAGACCATGAGCTGTTACATGTGATCGAAAGAAAAACCCCTAAGACGCGTCACTCTGGAGAGTTGAACCCGTGACCTGATGAGGTAAAACCGGGGATGACTCCAACTAGTTGATCTATAACAAGCTAGAGCCAAAGTTGTCATTATTACAACGAGATTTATGATGCTCACTTCAAAGTGAGATGACCGGTAAAACAAACCAGAAGTTAAACAAACTTAATTAAGGGTACATAATTAAAGACATTATACAGAAGTTAAAGACAAAAAAAAAATGGAATAAACTCTAAACTAAAATGATGCTAGGATATATACAAAGCCGGATCTGATAGTCATGGGCAAGAGGATATGTAATCTAGAATTTTTATTTCAATTGGCCAGATACATGAATTTTACAATGACAGGAAAATACGTATTGTAATATTCTAGAAGTTGATTTAATTTGTAAATCTAGAATCCTGGTTACAATAGAACTTCAGAGAATGTGTGAGTCTTTCTGTATATATGTTTCAATCTGAATGTAATTAACAAGATTTAATGGCTGTTTTAACTGCCTCCTAAAAGTTGAGAACAGTTACATACCAATTACATATCCAGTACTCCTAAAAGTTGAAAACAGTTACAAATCAATTACATATCCAGTACTCCTAAAAGTTGAGCGAATTAATAAATTACAAAGTTACTTTTAAAAAAAAGTTATAGATCAATTACATATCCACTGATAAGCAAAATACCTTACCAGTCCATAAAATAATACTCCCTCCGTCCCATATTAAGTGTCCTAATTTGACTTTTGAGTCTTTTTCTTTAAACTTTGACCGTAAATATTTTTGTTTGTGTTATATAACACTTGATATAACATATATGAATTGATTGAGTTTTAAATGTACTTTCCATTGATATAACTTTCATCAACTAATATATAACACAAACAAAGATATTTACGGTCAAAGTCGGAAGAAAAAGACTTGACTGGTCAAAATAGGACAATTAAAATGGGACGGAGGGAGTATTAAGTAAATGACGAGCTTTGTAAATCAAGTGTGAACAATGTAAAGATGGCAAAAAGGCTAGGATTGAAGAGTAAGCGATACACTAGAAACTTATCGCAAGATGTGCGAAGAGAATTAGTTTAAAATGGTCTACAAGCTAGAATATCGGTAAAAAAATTCGTCTATAATTTACAGAAAAGATTATCATGTTTTATCATTAAGCTATGTTGTATTGTCGTAATAACTTTTGGATAGAGGTATTTGGGTCTTTTTTTCTTAAAACTTGAGTTTGAATTTTGTGTATAGTAAAATTTTGAAGGAATTTTTTTTATAAAAATTCATATGTAATAATGCGGATCCAGTTAATACAATATGGTATACCGTTATAAAATGAGTTATCTTACATTCAAAACAACTTGAAAGGGATTGAATGCAATGTGAACAAAAACTTTTAAAATGCCAAGTTATGTATGACTAGTTCCGACAGCTTATAGTCGTAATCACATCATCGTCATTAGTTGTACCTAACAATTTTTTTATGACATCAATATTATTCTCTATTATGACATCAATATTATTCATGAATATGATGTATGCATGGGTACGTAATTAACTCCAATCTTAGTAGTTATAATAATAATAAGAAAATTTTTAAAACTAATAGGATTACAACTGTTAATTATAAAAAATATTCACTCTTTGTATAGTTTATGCCATCATTATTGATTTATACATTTGTTTTTTCCGTTTAAAAAAGCCCATTTAATGGCTGTTTTAACTGCCTCCTAAAAGTTGAGAACAGTTACATACCAATTACATATCCAGTACTCCTAAAAGTTGAAAACAGTTACAATCCATCTTTTTTGGGAGTTGGCGAATTATGAATAAAAGTTACTTTAAAAAAAAAGTTATAGATCAATTACATATCCACTGATAAGCAAAATACCTTACCAGTCCATAAAATAATACTCCCTCCGTCCCATATTAAGTGTCCTAATTTGACTTTTTGAGTCTTTTTCTTTAAACTTTGACCGTAAATATTTTTGTTTGTGTTATATAACACTTGATATAACATATATGAATTGATTGAGTTTTAAATGTACTTTCCATTGATATAACTTTCATCAACTAATATATAACACAAACAAAGATATTTACGGTCAAAGTCGGAAGAAAAAGACTTGACTGGTCAAAATAGGACAATTAAAATGGGACGGAGGGAGTATTAAGTAAATGACGAGCTTTGTAAATCAAGTGTGAACAATGTAAAGATGGCAAAAAGGCTAGGATTGAAGAGTAAGCGATACACTAGAAACTTATCGCAAGATGTGCGAAGAGAATTAGTTTAAAATGGTCTACAAGCTAGAATATCGGTAAAAAAATTCGTCTATAATTTACAGAAAAGATTATCATGTTTTATCATTAAGCTATGTTGTATTGTCGTAATAACTTTTGGATAGAGGTATTTGGGTCTTTTTTTCTTAAAACTTGAGTTTGAATTTTGTATAGTAAAATTTTGAAGGAATTTTTTTATGACATCAATATTATTCTCTATTATGACATCAATATTATTCATGAATATGATGTATGCATGGGTACGTAATTAACTCCAATCTTAGTAGTTATAATAATAATAAGAAAATTTTTAAAACTAATAGGATTACAACTTTAATTATAAAAAATATTCACTCTTTGTATAGTTTATGCCATCATTATTGATTTATACATTTGTTTTTTTTTTATAAAAATTCATATGTAATAATGCGGATCCAGTTAATACAATATGGTATACCGTTATAAAATGAGTTATCTTACATTCAAAACAACTTAAAAGGGATTGAATGCAATGTGAACAAAAACTTTTAAAATGCCAAGTTATGTATGACTAGTTCCGACAGCTTATAGTCGTAATCACATCATCGTCATTAGTTGTACCTAACAATTTTTTTATGACATCAATATTATTCTCTATTATGACATCAATATTATTCATGAATATGATGTATGCATGGGTACGTAATTAACTCCAATCTTAGTAGTTATAATAATAATAAGAAAATTTTTAAAACTAATAGGATTACAACTTTATGCATAAATTTAAATATTGTATGATCATGTATGTTATTTATGTTTGTTTCGCTGTGTTTGTTTACTGTTTTAAAAACAGGAAAAACATTACGAGTATTTACTTAATAAACAAAAATCTATACTTTTTTTATGTCCATGTCATTTGTTAATTTAAACCTGAAAGCGCTTAAGACTCAACAAACAAACACAAGCACATAATCCGGCCTATTCATTCAAGTGTTTATTTTTGGTTAAAAACTTAAAATTTAGTTATACAAGCAAACATGACTAACCCCATCAGTGTTCGATTGTTCATTTGTAGCATTTTTTACCCTTTAATATCATGTTCAACGATATATAATAATGAACACAAACTACCATTCTAATTCATTTAATTAAACGAACATACGAAAACACACATCTCATTCGTTTCTTTATGTTTCTCAATGTTCAATAAGTTGTTCGTTTACATCTTTACATTCACTGATTCACATATATCTTATATACAAAATTATAAACTGACTTATAAATTATTATAGTAAAGTTATAGTTTTTTTAAGGAATAACATAAATATGACCAACTTTATGCATAAATTTAAATATTGTATGATCATGTATGTTATTTATGTTTGTTTCGCTGTGTTTGTTTACTGTTTTAAAAACAGGAAAAACATTACGAGTATTTACTTAATAAACAAAAATCTATACTTTTTTTATGTCCATGTCATTTGTTAATTTAAACCTGAAAGCGCTTAAGACTCAACAAACAAACACAAGCACATAATCCGGCCTATTCATTCAAGTGTTTATTTTTGGTTAAAAACTTAAAATTTAGTTATACAAGCAAACATGACTAACCCCATCAGTGTTCGATTGTTCATTTGTAGCATTTTTTACCCTTTAATATCATGTTCAACGATATATAATAATGAACACAAACTACCATTCTAATTCATTTAATTAAACGAACATACGAAAACACACATCTCATTCGTTTCTTTATGTTTCTCAATGTTCAATAAGTTGTTCGTTTACATCTTTACATTCACTGATTCACATATATCTTATATACAAAATTATAAACTGACTTATAAATTATTATAGTAAAGTTATAGTTTTTTTAAGGAATAACATAAATATGACCAACTTTATGCATAAATTTAAATATTGTATGATCATGTATGTTATTTATGTTTGTTTCGCTGTGTTTGTTTACTGTTTTAAAAACAGGAAAAACATTACGAGTATTTACTTAATAAACAAAAATCTATACTTTTTTTATGTCCATGTCATTTGTTAATTTAAACCTGAAAGCGCTTAAGACTCAACAAACAAACACAAGCACATAATCCGGCCTATTCATTCAAGTGTTTATTTTTGGTTAAAAACTTAAAATTTAGTTATACAAGCAAACATGACTAACCCCATCAGTGTTCGATTGTTCATTTGTAGCATTTTTTACCCTTTAATATCATGTTCAACGATATATAATAATGAACACAAACTACCATTCTAATTCATTTAATTAAACGAACATACGAAAACACACATCTCATTCGTTTCTTTATGTTTCTCAATGTTCAATAAGTTGTTCGTTTACATCTTTACATTCACTGATTCACATATATCTTATATACAAAATTATAAACTGACTTATAAATTATTATAGTAAAGTTATAGTTTTTTTAAGGAATAACATAAATATGACCAACTTTATGCATAAATTTAAATATTGTATGATCATGTATGTTATTTATGTTTGTTTCGCTGTGTTTGTTTACTGTTTTAAAAACAGGAAAAACATTACGAGTATTTACTTAATAAACAAAAATCTATACTTTTTTTATGTCCATGTCATTTGTTAATTTAAACCTGAAAGCGCTTAAGACTCAACAAACAAACACAAGCACATAATCCGGCCTATTCATTCAAGTGTTTATTTTTGGTTAAAAACTTAAAATTTAGTTATACAAGCAAACATGACTAACCCCATCAGTGTTCGATTGTTCATTTGTAGCATTTTTTACCCTTTAATATCATGCTTCTAAATATAATAATGGACTATTCCACATACTACAAAGTACAAACTCCACTAATCTGTCTCGGTTGATAAAAAAGCTAAAGCAGGAAGTTGATAATGATATTGACTTGACTAAACTAGATTCGTAAGTGCCTTCCAAAAAAAAAAACTAGATTTGTAAGTGCATCTTGATTTAACGCAAGTATAAATGATCATCTTTGACCATAATAATAATAATAATAATAACACCAAAAAAGGGCTCTCGCGAAGGTTTATTGCATGAAGATATCTGACATACAGCTTAATGAGTGAAGTCCTCGTAATATATTCGAGTTAGCAGATAATGTAGGACTAAAAAGTGAGCCGCTGAAATTAGAACACCAGAAATCCCACATTTAATAAGCTGAAAGCAGAAAAGAGAACTTATCATGTAACTCCAAGCAACCAAGTGTTTATACCCGAGAGACCGACACTACACCAAACTCATGCCCGTCTCTTTTATTCACCTAAAGAAACCTCCGTCAAGTAACACAAAGATTAGTGCCACCCGTAAAAGCAATACTGATTTCTCTATCAATGACTCAACGTGTAAACACATCCTTGGTAAATTAATTTCCAGGTGCTCAAGTCTCCTCTCACTATATATAATTCTATTTCACGTGATATGCCTTAAAAGGCCTTCTGCTGGCTGTAACGCCTTAATCCATATACATCAACTATGCCAGGAGGAAAAACTGGATCAATAGCACCCCTGACGGCAACTTTAGCAACAGCTTTAACGTCAACTGGAGGAGTCAACAATGGACCAATGATAGGGACCTGATTCAATGGTTTTGCATATTGCATAACCTGCAAGTTTAAAAAGAAGATTATATTAAACAGTTTTGTTTGTAGCAAAGGAGAAGCATCTTTAGTTCTTTACAAATACTTGAGGTGAAATTTTTTTGACTCGTATAGTTATCATGGGTCAATTCACTTCTTTTATCATACTATTTTTTGAGAGCATAATTGTCATTGAAAGTTCTCAAATTTGAAAACAAGTGTTCAGGGTCAGCCAAACACAAACAAATAGTCACCCACCTAATTAGACCCGCCCCAGCCATCTGACCCGCCCATTTTGTCACCTGTAGCTAAGGCCTTCATAGATGAACGAGGGAAAAGAAAAAGCTATTAAGGCTAATCAAAATATATGTACCATCTCTAATGGAGAACCGATAACACCAAGAGGTAATTTCATGCTGCCAACTCGACGAGTTCCATAAATGAAACCAGGCCTCAAAATCACGTCTGAAAATTTTTTTACAAGTTATTTTCAGAATCCAACACTGGTCAAAAGAGCAGGAGATAACAACAGTAACCATGTTGTTTAAACATTTACTTGGATGAATATCTATATCCAGATAAAACAATAAAGGGGGGGGGGGGGGGGGATGAACTACTCACGTCCATATGGAAACTTTGTCAGCAGCGCTGATTCGGTAGCCCTCTGCATTATTCAATATGTAGGTGATTAAGGATAATATATTTCCCAGAACAGCTTTCGCATAGGCCAATATGATGCATCAAGTAAAATTTTAATGACAATTCGGCTTTACTTTGAATGTTATTCAGACTTTAATAAATTATAAATGAAAATATTAATGCTTGCACACGGTCGATAAGTACCTTTCCCTCATAATATCCCTGTAGCAAGTAATTAACAACACCAAAGTCAGAAGCAGATATGTAGACAAATCTTTTAATCCCTGTAGACAATAAACAATAGAAAATTACAACTAAATAAATGAACAGTCAAAATGCAAATATTGTAACAAATTTATTTGTATCCCCGAAACATTTATCATTTACTACATACAGAGAATCAGAGAATCAGGAAAAGTGGAATGTATTCAGATTATACCTTTTTCGGCAGCAGCTTCAACGGCATTGATGTTTGCAGTACCATTGATCTTGAACATTTGGGAATTGGAACCAAAACCGCCAACACAAGAAATCTGAAAGATTCCAGCCACAGATTAAATCGATGGTACTAGTATACAACAAACATGAACTAATGATACCTATCAGCTATCTAACATACAGGATGTTTTCTTCTATGGCCTTAAAGCAATTATAATCTAAAGCACACTGACATTTCTTTAACTTTCTTCTTTATTGAGCTATGAAAAAGAGAATTTGTGAAAAAAGGATAGGAAGAAGAGCGAAATGCATACAACAGAAGTGACACCATCAAGTGCTTCCTTCCATGAATCACCAGACAGCAAGTCCCCTACCATCACACCAAGAAAAAAGACAAGCCACTTAGTAAGATCAAAATATGAATAGCAACTTCACAATTCGCTTTAAAAGCATTAATATAAGCAAAAAGCGAGAGTTTGGTTCATCACAAGCACTATACTAATAACATTTCCAATCTCAACTCGTTTGGCACTTTGGCCAAAAATCATTGTAGTGCCTAAAAAAAACAGGATCCAACCATGTCTTCTGCACAGTTATCAGTTACACCTAACTGTTACAAAATCATTTAATAGTTGTAGTGTTCCATTGATATAAATGTTTTCAACTTTATTTTCCCTTTACACTCAAACACATTCAGTTACACCTAAATAAGTATTCTCACTTCTCTTACAAGTCTCAGATCAGATGAATATAGAAGTTGCATATAATACCTTGATGCCAACTCACTTTGTTAGCCCATGAGTCTTGGATTGATGACTTGCCAGATCTGCAGTAAAATTTAGCAAGACACATGGACAAATCAGCAGCGTATCATCCTATCAGATGAAGATATATATATTTTATAAGCTATCTTGAGCAGAAACAGTTCCCAATAGATTAACATGTTATGTTTCTAGTTTATCTCTTAATCTGAAAAATCAATAGATCTACAAAACTTACAACAAGTACAACGTAGGGGCTAAAGGCATAACAAACTGTAAGTATCTAAATCTCATAAAAAAGGGGTCAAACTCTAAGTAATTCTTTTTAAGTTATTAAAAAATAAACGACTAAATATACCTGCTAAGACTTGCAACCGACAAACCACGATCCAATGCTTCTTTGCATATGTGCGAGCCAACAAACCCATTTCCACCCAGCACAAGTAACTGTTTCCATCAAAAATTAAATTACATAGAGATGTACACACATATACTACATATACATATCAATGCATATATTCACAGCATAGCAAGAGTATATCATCCATGCTTGATACACCTCAGATACACTCCCACAAGTAAATAACAGATCAAATTCCTCATTAAGATTATAATATCTCCCAAAAAAAAGCAACCAGTTACAATTTAGGTTGTTCCAAAAAAGCAATATTTTCGTTTTCGCAGAGTTTCATCCAAATTCTTCTTAGTTTCCCTGTACTAACTATTATAATTTACAAGTTACCCATAACAATGATTTTGGTTTTCAAAATGCATGCACGTGGAAGGATAACTTAGCTAATGGTCAAACTAAATATATGCAAATCGGAACTAATTTAGGACAACGAGGTTACAAGTCGAACCTACAAGAAACCAATGTAGCACACATATACACATATGAAAACCGTAGAAGAGATACCTTCTCTGTAGGAGGAGGTGGGGTATTGACTGTTTCAGCTTCCTCAACTTTAAGTGGTTCATCAATCTTATTCGACTCTGTTGACAAATACCTTCCTTTCCCAATCGAGCCGCCCAATGTAGCATTATTCCTTCAATTTTACACACAAACACTCGAATTAAAAAAAAAATTATCTCATAATATTCCCATAGTCCCTTCCCATATGGGACTGCCAACGAGCCAACTTTGACTAAACTCAAGCTCTGCTCTCGGCGAGCATTCAAAATGTACGCTTAATCAATGTATCTCGTTGAATGTATCGACAGACAATATCAACTCACATCAAATTATTCAAATCACTTCACCGTATTTAACTTACACAGTACGGCCACATACCGGATAAATTTAACAAAATTATTACTACAACTACTACTATATTTAGGGCACTTCATTTATCGAGAATATCGTTACACGTAATTACGTAAAACACTTCAAAATGTTTTAACGTCTTTTTTTAATTAGCTATCTGTGTATACAATGAGCTAAAATCTATAATCTACTGTTATACAACCATTTTATATAACTTCACCATTAAATTAAGAATAATTTTTTTTATTTTAAAAAGTGCAATAATAACATCAATTCCATGATCCACTTTTAAATATATACTATATATATACATATAAGGCTCGAAAAGCTCTATAAATCAAATTTGAACCTAATAAGAGTAAATTACTATTACTATTTGGGTTTTAAAAAAATAATGGGTTTGATTTAGGGCAAATGATATAATAATGAGAGTGAGAATCTATACATATATAATGGAACTTACAGTAAAAATCTGGAAGGGAATAATCTTGAATGGATTAAACGAGACATAATTATATTATTATTATTATTATTATTATTTGATCTTATGATTATTTTATTTTTATTTTTATTTTTGGAGGGTTAAATCTGAGAAAATTTGGGGGGAAGTCCGAATGTGGTTGTGCGAAGGGGAAGAATGAAGGAAACGAATTGGGGGTATGTGGCATGCTTAAGAGATTGACACGTGTGGTGTACACGTGGATTAATTTCGGCCTTTACTCTCTATTAATTACATAATGAAACTGTAAGAAACATTATAAACATTATCTCTATTAATTAGTTAATCGGATATGTAAGAAACATTATAAACTGTAAGAAACATTATAAACATTACTCTATTAATTAGTTAAGTGGAAATGTAAGAAACATTATAAACTGCTCTAAGAAACATTATAAACATGTAAGAAACATTATAAATGTAAGAAACATTATAAATGTAAGAAACATTATAAATGTAGACTTATAAATGTAAGAAACATTATAATGTAAGAAACATTATAAACTGTAAGAAACATTATAAACATTACTCTCTATTAATTAGTTAAGTGGAAATGTAAGAAACATTATAAACATTACTCTATTAATTAGTTAAGTGGAAATGTAAGAAACATTATAAACATTACTCTATTAATTAGTTAAGTGGAAATGTAAGAAACATTATAAACTGAACAAAATCGGATATGTAAGAAACATTATAAACTGTAAGAAACATTATAAACATTACTCTATTAATTAGTTAAGTGGAAATGTAAGAAACATTATAAACTGCTCTTCTGGCAGCAGCGAGTGAAAAGTGTATGGAGGTTCGAGCATGATGGTTTTTCTAATCGTGGCGGACCCAACACAAACTTAATTTCGATTAATTTCACGAATTGAGAACTTATTAATATTCGGCATGGTTTGTTCGAAAACTTGTATAATAGTTATTTAAGCTCATGAGTCACACAAACTCAATAAATAAACTTAATTATATTGAGAATTTAAAAAGTAAATTAGGGGTGTTTGTTGTTGCGTTTTCAAAATAAAAAATTTGCGTTTTCAAAATAGATTTTGCGTTTTCAAAACTGCGTTTTGAAAAAAGCATGTATGTACATGCTTCTCTAAAACTGTGTAATCATAGCAAATAATTATTTTTTCATCCAAGCGCTTTTTTTAGATTATTTGCGTTTTATAAACGTAATAATCAGATAATCAGTTCAAAACGTAATCCCAAACACCCTCTTAATATCACATTATTAATTTGCTGAATATCATTGCCGACAACTAGATTTATTACACCAACGCATTGTCATCTCGTGTTTATAAAGTTTCACTTGTTTTAATACGTTCTATCGTGTTTTCACAGTTTTTCCTCATTGGTTTCCATCTTAGTTGACATGGATATTTAATATATATATTATTTTCTAAATTGAATGAAGAATTTTCATGTCAAAATATTCGATTTCATGATTTTATCTTCATGTATTACATAAACCCTGTCATGCATCTCCATACATTACTTTTAGAGTTTTAGATACCATATCACTCCCATATTTTCATACTATAAAATTTTGTAGTCATGCATATCAAGTTATTAACCATATCATAAATCAGAATGACCTTAAATACATTCTTATAACTTATACAATTTAATAGCATACACTCACATCTCCATCATTATAGATACAATTGTCTTTAGTCTTAAATCAAGTGCATCATGATGATAAGATAATACTAAATGGTATTATAAGGTTTTGAATTCGAATATTACAAAATAATTTTCCCCATACATATTGAGTTTTGGTATTATAATATGATTGGATGATACCATGGGTGACAAGATGATACTCTGGTGGTTATCTAGTAATCTAAATTAACCGTTAAAAAGATTAAAAATAATAAGTAATAAATACAATTTATGTTATGAAACACATTGTCATGGTACGTACGTAGTAACAATCAATTAATCAGACTCCAAAGAAATTACTGTTTCAAATGCACCAACTAATGCACTCACTTTATTTTTCCTTTTTTCACGTAACTTACTCACTGTCTCTTCTATCACATTATTATAAGCTGTATTATCCTTCTTCTCCAAACCCACCCCAACCTGACTCTTCGATGCCACCACGCTCACCGCCGTTTTTGGTGTCGTTTCTCTGCCTTTCTCTGCCACCTTTCCATCACTTTCTTCGACCACTTCTTTTTTCTTTTCTTCTAATGTCACGTTCTCCTCTTCTTTCACTTTTTCACTTTCTTCTATTACCTTTTTATTTTCCACTGTTGTTTCTTCTTTCTTTTTTGGTTCTAGAGGTTTTTCTTGGGCCACTTTAGGTTCCATAAACCGACTAGCTATAAGAGCAATCTTGGGCTTTTGTTTCGGCTCGGGTCTTGGGTTTGGTTCGGGCTCTATTTTTTGTTCTGGATCCAATATAGGGTGTGGCTTATGATGTTTCATTTCGGACTCAGGTTTTTGTTCTTGTTTATGCTCCACTTCGAGGGTTGGCTTTAACTCCGATTCTGATATTGGCTCTTGCTTTGCTTCTGGCTCTGGATTTATATCCACTTCCGGCTTTGCGTTTAACTCTGGCTCCGGCTTATGCTGGGGTTTTGGGTCGGATTGTTGCTCCAATACTGGCTCAGGCTTGTGCTCCTCCTTGGGGTTTGGCTCCAATTCTTTCTCCAATACAGGCTCTATTTCTTGCTCTGATATGGGTTCAGGGTTATTTTCCATTTCATTTTCCGACTCTAATTCATGCTCAATTACTTGCTCATGTATATCCTCTACTTCGGGTTTCAACTCCGATTCTAGCTCAATTTTTGGCTCGGGCTTATCCTCTACCTCAGATTTCAGCTCTGATTCTAACTCCAATTCTTGCTCTTGATTATTCTCAAGTTCAGTCTTTTGCTCTATTTCATTTTCTGATTCTAGTTCTGATTGATATTGAAGATTTTCGTTGTGTTCATCAACATATTCAATAGTTGGAGAGCCGACTTCTGATCCATTTCGAACATCATGATCTTTATCTAGAGCCATAGGGGATTCCTCGGAATGTGCAGTTTCTCCACTATCTTCAACTTCACTATCATCTCCGTGTTGTATCTTTTCATTGTCTTGCTCTTGAACCATATCATCTAGATCTTCTTTCTGTTTTGGAGTATCAACTTCACTTGGCTTTGATTTTGGAGCAAGCTTTGTGGGTTGCCTAGCTAGCTTCTTAGTAATTCCAATACTAGTATTCGTCGGACTTTTCTTATTTATTGATTTAGGAAGAGGTGGAGATTTCACACTATCTTTTGATTTGGCTAATTGGGTTGTTTTTATCGATAATGATGATGATGGTTTTATGTTTCTTTCTTTTATATTTGAAGTAGAACCGCGTATTCTATCTTTACTACTAGGAGAAGGGCTACGGAGTCTTTCTTTAGTACTTGGAGACGGGCTACGTAGTCTATCTTTAGTACTAGGAGAAGGACTACGTACCTTGTTAGCTGCAGGGGTCCGAGACGGAAATGATTGTTGTTTTTTGACGGTTGGTATAGAGGAGTCAGGTGATCGGACCTTTTTAGTATCTGTTGAGGCTAATGATGTTGTTTTCTTTGTAGAGAGAGCACTTGCGGTTTTCTTTGGTTGCACGCTTGTTGTTGTTGAAGTTGCAGGTTTACGCGTGGGTACCGAAGAAGATGTTGCTTTCTTCTCCTTTGTGACTGATTTTGACGCCATTTTGTTAATGAATATTACAAAACTACCATGAGCTTTCACTTCGGGAAAAATCTGCATTTTTCAATCAAAGATTTAAACAGACATGATAAAATCATATAACCCTGTCTAACGCATAACAATCTTGTAAGGATATATTAAACTAATAAAATAATTTACATGATTATACAAAACAAAGAAATTGAGCAAGACATATATATGTAATAGAGAGGTATGATACCTTTGTTAAATAGATGAACTTAACATTTTTAAGGTTGAATAAAAAACCATTGTTAATGTATATGAGGAAATAACAGGAAAAGGAAAAAAATTTGAATTCTTTGTATGGAAATCTTGTGATGGTCCAAAAATATTGGCATGATTTGTGGGACACCAATATTTAGAGAAGTTAGTATTTACTTTATATGGAAAATTGTTATCATTTTTAAGTCAAAAATAGTAAATTAAGAATTATCACATCTTAATAATAACAATATATGATTTGACATGACCAAACTTGATGATAATAATTGAAATTGATATTGGTAAGCATTAGAGATAAACCTCACAAATAACACAAACAAATGTTGGGTTATATAACAAATTATCAAATTAAATCACAAAGCACGCAGCGGAAGATTAAACTATGCAATTAATTAATTAACCAAGGAAAGAAAGCATGTACCTTTAATTGAAGATGATAAAGTAAGAAACTTTATAATAAGGTTTAAAATAAAACCTCTCTACGATCGCACACACGACACGTCAAACAATACCCGAAGATTGCTAGATCTTGAATCACCAAAAGCCAAAAACTCCATAGTTTGCTTTTCTTACTTTACGATTAAAACCAAATTGGAAACAAAGAATTTGTTTCCGTAGAACACCTATCCCACAACCAATGGAATGTTACTATTATTACTTTTGGTTTAGTATTACGGCTAAAAACAAAAGTATATAATTTGGTTTCTTTGGTTTTGTTTTGTTCGACCGAGGGAGAATCGAACCGAAAGTAATATTAGAGGTATTAGTTAGGGTTTAATTATTAGGCTATATATATAGGGTATAAATATATTCCTAATAACTTAACCTTCAAGCTAACACATTTTGACTTGGACTAGGGTTTAATTAATAATTACATTAATTATTAATTAATATTTAATAATTAATAATTCATATTTATTAATTAATAAATAATTCTAATTAACATATCTAGTTAATAATGTCCAATTATCATTTCTCTCAACTTGGTGATTATAAATATGTAGATACAATATATACATATTACCGGATATCTAAGTGTCAACGCGTGTGACCCCGTAGGCTTAAATACTTTCCGGACATACGTTCATTTTACGTGATCATATACTAACAAACAAATGTTGTTAACATTAGAATTAGAGTCATGAGATAAACCTCACAAATAACACAAACAAATGTTGGTTAACCATTTTTGTCAAGTTTCGATTTTTTCTTTTTTAGTTTTTGATAAACAACCCTAGTCGGAACCCAAACTTAATCCCAGCTTCTATCCAAACTTTCAGATTTGTGCGTGAAAAAAGTAGCAACTCGCATCACTTCCGTTCCATTTCATCATTTTTTGATGAACTTTCAGATTTGTTTTTTTAGTTTTTGATGAACAACCCTACTCGGAAATTTTTTTAGTTTTTTCCTTTTTGAAGGGAAAAAGGTTGCAACAGACATCATCTTTATCCCAGCTTCTATACGAACTTTCAGATTTGTACCGACTTTGTAAGGTATACAAATGTGAATGTGGATCCGTAGTGTTCCTTGGTAGAAATTGTTAGACATCCACCCTTGAGCTTAACCTACGATGT
Source organism: Erigeron breviscapus (assembly GCA_034093135.1). NCBI lineage: Eukaryota > Viridiplantae > Streptophyta > Magnoliopsida > Asterales > Asteraceae > Erigeron > Erigeron breviscapus. The sequence goes on along the minus strand of CM067174.1, from coordinate 108,395,835 downwards.
ATTGGCAATATGTCATGTCTATATATCATTCTAGCTAGTAAATAACAATATAACTCATAGTAGCTACCAACATACCTTTTGCCTAGCAATAAGCAAGGTGTTTAAAATGTTCACATTAATTAGGTGGTTGTGGGTTCAAGCCCGAATTTCAAGTTTCAACTGGGATACGGTAGTCAAAGGTGTTTGACTCTATAGTTCATTAAAGTTGATTTTTAAGTAACTTTACGGTTTTTCGAAGATACCCATACTCAATCCACATGAAATAATCAAAACATTAGTTTAAAAAGATCAAGAACACAAAAAAGCATATAAGAAAACAAATGTAAAAATCATATCTTGTGACGATGTGACTTATTAGGAATGAGTTCTATGCAGTACCCGCTCTAAGTACCATGACGTTACATGGGACCAGAGGGTTACCACCAATTTATCCATTTTCCTTTTGATACACATTGACCGTATATTGCAACTTTGCTAAAAAAGTGCACACAAGCTTTCTCTAGTTTATCTAACCTTCTAGTTTCGGGGATAATCCATTACATTTCCACGGTGTAGATTGACCGTTCACGAATCTGCTCGAACATACTTCCGTTCACTTATGCAACATTCACGAAGGTATGTAATATATGTTGGTTTGGTAAACAAAAAAAAAAAAAGGATGTTTTAAATAAAAAGAAAAGGAAAAACAAAGAAGTGTAAATGTTGGGCCAACAAAAGTGATAATGGGCCTAGGCAATGGGTTGGGTTAAATAAAATCAAATGTGAGCCAGCCAGAAAGGGGTTCGGAATCTCTTTTAACTAAATTAGGGCAAAGAAAGAAAATAGAGATAGAAAGAAGATGGAGGAGACGGTGGTGAAAGGAGAAGAAGAGATTACTGTTAAAGAAGAAGAAGACTACTCAAAGGATTTACAGCAACAAAGCAAAGCACTCGACAAACTCACCGATCATCACCATGTCGATGATCAACTCGATTCCACCCGTGTTCAGGAAGCCATGGCTTCTATTTCTGCTTCCAAACAGGCTGATTTGAATGCTATGCGTTTAAGGTCCTTATATAATCCATTCCTTTTGTTATTTATACATATATTTATATCTATATCTATATATTCCTCCTCTTATTATTTGTATAAGTAGTAGGATAGGATTATTAGGATAGGAGGATGATATTTACTTACTGATAGTGATAAATTAATTACCTCTTTTTTTTAAAAAAGGGATAAAGAGTTGGCTGCTGTCAAAATCAATCCCGCTGAAGTCGATATCATCGCCAACGAACTTGAGGTCTAACTCTCTTAATAAAAAAACATCATCTTTTGTTTTCAAAAATTATAATAAAAGTTTAAATTACAATCTGCTTGCTGCTGCTTTTGTTATTATCAGTTGGATAAGAAGGTTGCTGAAAGAGCTTTACGCGAACACAAAGGCGACGCAGTTGCTGCCATCAGGCATTTGATTCAGAACTAATCTCTGAATAAGAAGTATACTCCGCTGCTATTGCTATTCCGATCCAAATCAGACATCACTTTGTTTTAGTTAGTAGTATGTGGAAGCTTAATTGATTGTATGCATTCTAGTTTTTACTTTTCCTGTTATAACTTATAAAAAATATTGTGAAACTCACTTCATTGCCATTCCTTTCGGCGATTAATGTAGTTCAGACATCGTTGCCCCAAATCAAATATGTCGTTCGCAAGTACATATACCTAATAATTATACAAGGCTAGGCTGCAATGTTTTTGTATCATCCTCTCTCCCAAATCACAAATTTTGAATGTGACATGTTCACCCAGTTGATCTTTGTGCATATTCATTTTGATTTATTTGATATGAGAAGAAACCAGAAAAATAGGATACTAGCTGCTACTTTGTGACGAATGGTATAGTAAATGCTTAAATGTTTACCAATTTCAGCTCTTGGATACATACATATTCATGTCTTTTTACAGAATGGGTATGGTCTCGTCTAGTCTCCTGTTTTCACCATGAATTGTAGCCGCATCGAGAGCCAGAGAAGAAGGGCTAGATTATGGAGAAGTTGCAAATGTTTAACAATCAACCATCTCACTAGAAAAACAACACTTCCATCAACAACAATAAAATGTTTAAACAAACAACATGGTAGCAGACTAGCAGATACTAATTCAAACATCAACCGAGTCTGAGATCTTTAAGGCACTTGCAGATTGTATAGGTTGTTGAGGATCAACTGCAAGTTTTTTGAGAAACTAGCCTCCTAGGTGTACCAATGCTTGGCGGCTCGAGCTCTGTTTCTTGGAAAATGACATGGAAGAGCCGACGTACATATGATCCCCACGATGTTTCCATTTTCATCATGAAGGGGCTTGGTGGAACCAAAAATATGAAACCTCCTTTCATTAACAGAAAACTCCCAGGTCCAACTCTAGAAATACATAATCCTTATAACAAACACTAATTAAGTCGTAAATTTGTAAATTACCACATTATTGTTATCGTTATATGATATCATTGTGTAATTATATAGGTCACACATATCATTGGAAATGAGACAAGCAGCACATGTAGTGTTGTAATTTGTGCTTCTCAATGAGTAAGTGTCGATGCGTGATACTGGTTTCATAATAGACAACGAGTCGGCTCCATGTTACTTGGAAGCTAAAAAACTTCAAAATCCTTTAATAAGACTAATCAATGACAACTGAAAGACTTAATGAAAAGTGAGATTCGAATCTTGATGGAATACTCTAAAGTCAAAAATGTTACCAATGGTCAAACTCATTTTCCATTCATAATATTTTATTACTGAAGGTATCTTTTGACATACATACTGCAATAGTGCATAACTGCTAAGAAACATGATTAAATTATTGGAATATTAAATAAAGTAAACGAGACATCGACATTAAAGAAAATACTAGTCTATTATTGTGTAAGTGCAATGTATATGGATTTAGATTGTGTGTTAAGTTCGTTAATGAAGAGTACTTTACGGGAAGAAAAACCCAAATTTAGTTTTTTACTCATCAATCCACATGCTTAACTTCTAGAAATACTAGCAAACTTGCATAAGTATTGTTAATGGTCATGATATATACACTAATACACATTAAAGAAAGAGAAGAGTGAGTCATCACATGTTTAGACTGAATTGACACACATTAATTAATTGATATACTATATGATCAGTAAACAAACTAATGATGATGATAAGGCAGTTAAGTTTATTTAAATGGTTAACAACTAATTAAGTTGAGCACAATATTGTTGTGTAGTTGGAGTACTTGCATGTCTTCTCCTTAATGGGCAATCATTTAAGTTAGACGTCAAATGTCACTAAATAGTTGATTCAACTATACCAATCAACGAAATAACAGCTACCTAGCTTGCTACAACTAAAAACCATCAATTAAACGTAAACCAAAATTCATGGTCTGTGTAGTGAGCAGAGATGGAGCCAGGAAATTTTTTACGAGGGCAGTTTTAAAAGTTGTTTGTCATACTTATAAGAGTCGTATCCAATAATGCAAAAAAATGAGCTCTAGCTCGAAAATAGATAATGGACCCTCAAAAGAGTTTGTTCCCCACACCGGGTGTAACACTCATATTTAAAAATACTAGTTTTTTTTAATAAATAATGACTACACATGTTGGACAAAGTCTTATTAATTAAATGAAAACGTACTCAATCATAAATGCAAGAAACCCAAAATAACTATTATAATTATTATAATTAGTTGTTTGTGATAAATATATATAATAATTTGAAAGAAAATAAATTTCTCACAAACAATTACACTATTAATGTACTACACATTTATATACCAAAACAGAGAAAACTTTTTCTTAAACTTTTCTTCAAGCTTTCTATTAAAAATTAAAACAATGCAAGTTTTTTATTCTCCCAATGAAAAGATTTATCTCAAAATTAATTTTCGATGACCAATGACTTCTAAAGAATAATCTTATGACAACGAAGGTAACATTTGTATTTTTTCCCTACTTATTTTTCCTTACTTTGAGAAAAAGTTACACATATATCATTTAAATTTTTAAAAAATTACATTGTACTAAAATTGAAGTAGGGGCAGCTGACCCCACTGCCCCCATACTGACGCCGTCCCTGGTAGTGAGACAGCCAGATTTTATCCATAAGGCGGGTGTTCGAATCTCGACTTGATTTATGTGAGATTTTTCTTGGAATTGGTGCTAGGGCTTCATACGACTAAGTTGGACACGAAGTTTCCAACAAAATTCACCTTTAAAAAAAAAAGAGGTTGGGCCAGTATGTGACAACCAGTATGGATGATGTTATTTAAGAATTCTTTTATTGTTTCAAAACTTTAAAGAGTCCAATTATCCATACTATTTTATAAAGAAAACAACATTTTATTTTTGGTAGTGTTAAAAAATATGTAATATTTTCATCTAGCTTTTCTTAAAATATTTTCACATACACTACTCCTTAACTTTAAAGATTAATTAACACTATCAATCATTTATCTTTTAAAATATCTTCATTGACCCTTTAAATCAATTACTTTTACATCAATTATCAACACCACTCGACGCCGCCTCCATGACCAACAGTCACCCCACCACCATATTGTCGCCGCCACGACTAGCCGCATTGCGCGGGTACCGTGCTAGTTTTGTATAGAAAAAAGGGTTTAGTATCCCGGAGTGTAAGTAACTTTGCAACTTTTCCTATTGTATGTAAGTATCAAAAATTTTGTACATTGTATGTAAGTATCTCGTTAAATTGAACACTTAATGCAAAATTTTTACGTTGACCAATCAAAAACTTCTACGTGGGTAGCTCATATGGTTGCCACGTATACATTTTTACATTAAGCGTTCAATTTAGCGAGATACATACATACAATGTTCAAAAATTTTGATGCATACACACAATAGAAAAAGTTGCAAAGTTACTTACACTCCGAGATATACTTAACCCTATAAAAAAAGATATGGTACAAGAACCTATATATACTGATTTTTCTTCTTGAAAATGATACAACGACCTTAATATACATTAATCCATTTTCCAAATATGTTCTTATAAACTCAAACAAAGTCCAACTAATTAGGATCCTTTTCTCTACTTCAAAGCTAAAGATTCTTAAAAGAACATTAATTAAAAAAAAGTATATTATTATTAGTCAGAATTAAAAAACCACACATTTGTCAGAAACACATATGTTAGCAACATATTTATGTGTTGTAAGAACATACTATATATAAATAAATATATATATAAATATAAATTTGTAGTTCAATGCACATGGTCTTATAAGCTTCCATCTTCACATGCATTCTCTTTCCACATTCTCCATTGATTCATCCAACTCTCTCTTTGTTTATTCATTGACTGCCTGATCACCATTTCCATAAAAACACTTTACAGATCTACACAGAAATATATGCATGTCTGCTGTACATTATGAATTCCAAGGTCAGATTTCAGACCTTTTTTTTTCTCTTCTTCTTACTTTTAATCTAAATGTCAACAATCAACAATGTTATGGGCTAAAATAGTTTGTAGCTGGTTAGTTGATGTTTTTTGGCCATTTTGTTTCATAGTATTGAATAGTAGTGAGTATTGTCCTGTTTCTTAGATTTGGGGTCCCCTCCACTATCTAAATTTTAATATTTGACAAGTTTTTAGCTTGAATAATATGTTGATTTTGTTCAAATAGTTTCTGGGTTTTGGCCTTTTAAGAATACCATTCAATATCATTGATTTTTTCATGTTTCTTTATTTGGATCTCCCGCCAAATTTGTAAATGTTTTTTTTTTATAAGTTTGGCCCTTTTATTTGTAACTAACTTGTACTTGTAATGAATTTTGGGTTTTAATCATTTGTGGATTAAATTTTGTGGGGTTTTAACCATTTCTTGCAAAAGGATTAAACATCATTGAATAACATTGCATATGTCTTAGTCAAAAGATTCGCCCTCCTAGTAACTCAACAGGGGAAACCTCGTACGTTGTCAAGTAACCGACTTTTAATTAAAAAAATTTCCGGGTTTCAATCATTTATGGCTAAATTTTGTGGGGTTTGTCTATCCTTGCAGAATTTTGAGCTCTCAAGATTTTCCATTTGATAGTGTTAATGCTATTGTTCTAACACAGAAAGTGAACCGAGGATCGTTGGATCATATTGACTGGTAATTATCTGGTTTGATGATATAAGTTACACTTTTCAAGCTCTTCAATCTTTTCTAATTTTTTTATCTTTTGATTGATGCATAAAAAGGTTGTTAATTGTATATTATTCTAGGATGTGGGCACTATGCAATATTTTTATAAGATTATTAAATATGGAATACTTTTATTCAAATTATTAGCATTTCCAGTAAAGCTACTACTTGCATAATGGGAGAAAATTATTAAAATTGTTTTTGGTATGGGTGTTGGTTTATTTTATTGAATTACGCCTACATATTTGGATGTCAGAACTACCCTTCCAATGTGGAAGCTCCATTAACGATCGATGTATATTGATTGTTTGCGATATGATATGTTTAGTATCAAGTAAGAGAAGATGGATATCATAGCTAATTGTTGTGAATGTAAGACCCTTGAAGCGCCTGTGTAGTACACATACTAGCTAGTCAAAAGAATAGTCAGTTTGACTTTTTGTGTCAAATGAGAGACTTTTATGGCTAAATTGGATAACAAAATACTGTTTCGGGTAAACCAATGGATTAAGAGTTAACAAGTATATTAGAGAAAACATTATGGATTAAGGTCTAAGAACTTGCATAATTTTTAATTTGGAACTTGAATTTGAACTTTACTGCATTTGACCTTTGAAAGTCAATTAGACTTTTAACGCCGGAAGGGTACTATGAGCATTTAGCAACTTTTTGACCCTTTTATTGCAGAATTAATCCAAGAATAAATATATCTTGCATATGCTGAAGCCTACATATCTCATCAGATAATACCAACCTCAGTATTGAATGATTAACCAACTATTCTGAACTCGAGTTTATTATGGAAGACAACAATGCCGAAGATATGGAGGTTGAAATCTTGTCTTCAATGTGGCCTGAAGACATTGATGCATCTGGAAAAAAGTTTAATGTTGAAAAACCAGGAGCTGATCAAGATTTATTAGAAGATTTGGCTTTTACTGAAGAACCAACTATAGTTGACTTTAAACGCCTACTTGAGCTCACAAACTATACTGAGAAAGGGTCCTCTCAATTATCTTATCTTGTAAAAAACTGGGAATTGAAACAAGAAAATGTAGTACGACTTCTAAGAGAAGAACTTGAGAATCTAAGCAAACAACAACATGAAGTTGAGCTCAAGAAATTGGAAATATTGGAAGAACATCAGTTTGAAGATGAAAGATATGGAGGTGACAAACGCCCAGTTTCTATACTAGAAGAAGTTTATGACATATTTCAAGATGTTCCCAAGAGACGAAAAAATGTTACAACTAAAGATGAAAGATTAGAAATAGAGGATGATTATGATAGTGATACAGTTAAGTATTGGAAGCAACGGGCTTTGCATTTTGAGAAAATGTTAGAAGCGAGTGTCCAACGGGAGCAAGTGCTATTGGAAAAGTTGGAGGAAAGCATTAAAATGCTCGAGAAGCAATCATCACCGGTTGAAGAACTTTCACAGATTCTGAAAAGGGCCGATAACTTTCTACATTTTGTTCTTCAGAATGCCCCAGTTGTCATTGGCCATCAAGATAAAGATTTGAGATATCGATTCATTTATAATCATTTTCCAAGTTTGGGAGAGGAGGTAGTATGATTGTCAGTTATCTATAGGGTTACTTGCATAAAAATTAACCAACTCTGGTCCAATTTCTATTTTAGGTAACCAACTTCGTTTTCATCCATAAGAAACCTCACATTATCAAAAGTTTTCGATATAAGGTACTCTGCGTAGTACATGTTACCAGGTCAAAACAGACATGGAAGATGCAGAGTTGGTACCTTTGAAATGTTGACTTTTACTGAATTGGTATGAGAAACTGATTAACAAGTCACCTCAAATCTATTTTTCTAGAAATTTATGGATGAACATAAAGTTGGTTATCTGAAGTAGAAATTCGACCAAAATGTATCAACTCTTTATGCAACTAAACCTTGATTATATATGTGAAAATTTCATGTTTAAACTTCAAGGCACTCATAGGTCTGATGTTTTTTAAATGTTTTAGGAAATTATTGGGAAAACAGATACCGAAATATTCAAAGGTGGAGGTGTTAAGGAATCCCAAGACTTCAAAAGGGAAGTTCTTGAAAAAGGATTGCCAGGAAAGAGAGAAATTACATTTGAGACTGAATTGTTTGGAGCTAAAACATTCTTGATATACGTTGAACCCGTTTTCAGCAAAGAAGGCGAGGCGATTGGTGTGAATTATATGGGAATGGAAATAACCGACCAAGTAAGAGTTATAGATTGTCATATTTTATTAGAAGTTGCAGTTCGGATCATGTACTTATAAATGGGTCAATTTCGGTTATGGTTTACCCCTAACTAGTCAAATGGGTCCAAAAAGATATAGCTAAAAGGTATACGGGGTCAAATGGGGTTACAAGTCTCATAAAGTTTAGATTTTCGTCAAACAGAACTGCATTATCCAGAACTTATATTGTTTTTATAGTAATATAGTTTTTTGTAATCATATTACACGCGTTAGTATAAGATAGTTGGATATGGACAAAAAAGTGTCTGGGTCAACCCAATCTTACCTGTTGACCAGCAAGAGTGACCCGGCCATTTTGCCACCTCTGGAGGATGGTTGATATCTATTTTCAAAGCGTTACGAGTCTAAAGTAACTAAGTAAAGAGGGATTCACTATGTTCACCATGAATGGCTGTGATTTTAGGTAAGAAAGAGAGAAAAGATGGCAAAGCTCCGAGAGGAAATAGCCGTGCAGAAGGCAAGAGAGACCGAACTTAACAAAACTATTCATATAACAGGTTTAGCAGCTATCTTTTTCATCTTAGCTTTAAAACATCCACTATTTACCATTCTTCATTACCGTTACAATTTATTGCTGTTTATATTTCTACCCTACTTAAAAGTTCAATGCTGTTAAGGGCATGTAAATGCATTGTTTGTACATACCCAAGTTATTTCTTTTTTCTTTTTGGTACCAACTAACGAAGGGTCAATAATGTCATTATATTTATATTCTTTTAAAGGTTATCAACATTTTTTTGCAATTAAATTTTTTGTAGAGGAGACAATGAGAGCAAAACAGATGTTAGCAACAATGTCACATGAGATAAGATCTCCTTTATCTGGGGTAGTTAGTATGGCAGAGATTCTATCAACTACAAAGCTCGATAAAGATCAAAAACAACTCTTGAGTGTCATGCTATCTTCGGGTGATTTAGTCCTTCAACTAATAAATGACATCCTCGACCTCTCCAAAGTCGAATCAGGTTGACTTTTGGACCTTTTTTGTCGCATTTCTTATCTGAACTTTTTCATATTCCTCTATTTGTATCATTTTCTAAGTTATCCATTTTCTTTGTTTAATGATGAAAATGAGTTAAGTGAGTATCTGGGATTTGCAAAGCTGAATGTTTAGTACTTGCTCTAGGTGTTATGAAGCTTGAAGCTACAAAGTTTAGGCCGCGAGAGGTGATCAAGCATGTACTCCAAACCGCTGCTGCATCACTAAAAAAGATGCTAATATTGGAAGGACATGTGGCAGATGATGTTCCCATTGAGGTAAGATACTTTCTATAAATAACCTTAAATAGTAGTATTCCCTTTGATTCCATGAAAAATGTACTCTTTTCATATGACATATAGTTGCAGATTGCAGAACCATATAGCCTATGAATAGGGGTAAAGATTATAATAACTATTATAGTTATGAATCCTAGATCCACCAATAATATAATACATCAATAGAGGTATATAAGCTATCATCTTGACTTATTTCCAGGTTATTGGTGATGTTCTACGAATTCGACAAATCCTCACCAACCTAATCAGGTACATCTACCACTCTCAAAGTTCCATTTAGTATGCATGGTTTTACTACACACACATATATATATATAAGTATAATAGTATTTGGTACAATACAACGCACAAACCTGGTTTAATCAATGTCAAATCTTGGTATAATGTTTCGATTCTTTTATCAAATTTCACATCATTTCCTGCAGCAATGCTGTCAAATTTACCCACCAAGGAAAAGGTTTAGATAAATCTTTATGTAATAGCAGACCCATCTCCCAAAGATCAGCAAAAGCTAATTAAAGACGGATACAAACGAACCGCTGCTTCCTGCAGGAAGCAACGTATTGTTAGATGAACACATGGGGAATGGACCAAAGTCACATGAAACTGTGGTGTGGATACGCTGTGATGTTCAGGATACCGGAATTGGAATCCCAGGTGCATTTTTGTTCCTATATATATATATAGTATAGCATAGGCCATTAAATTCAGTTTATATGGAATTAGTACTCATCTATATGAGCAATTTATCTACTTTTTTTGGTCACATGTTTTCATTATGATTTAACAGAAACTGCATTACCATCATTATTCAAGAAATACATGCAAGCTGGTGCAGATACAGCTCGAAAATATGGTGGGACTGGATTAGGTTTAGCCATATGCAAACAACTGGTAATGTTTTCTAAACATCGGCTTCAATTGACTGTTATCTTTACTTACTTAACTGATCATAAGGCATGGTTTCTTGTCAATATACCAGGTTGAGCTCATGGGTGGACGTCTCACAGTTTCTAGCAAAGAAAATTGTGGATCTACGTTCACATTTATTCTACCCTACAAAGTTCCCAATGCTTGTGAAAGTTCAGATGAAAACGATGAGTTCCAAGATGTAGATGATAATGGATCCATCGAAGATGATGTTACTTGTGGTTTTTTCCAGTTTAGTCCACGGACTTTAGGAACTCTTTTCTCCTCTAATGGTTCGAGCCAAACGCGCAAGTTAACAGGAAATGTAATTGGTAACAAAAAGCTGGATGTAATCAGTATTGTAGCTGAAAGTAACACTGACCATGATCTTCAAGATCGGCCATTCCACGATCCCTGCGTCCAAAAAAAACGACCCTCGAGCATGGATTTGACTAGGGAGAATTCTGGTAAATCCTTGGGGTGTCTTTCTAGAAACTTAGATGAAGTATCCAAAACATCAGCAAGACCCAAAATCCTTCTAGTAGAAGATCATGTTGTGAACGTGATGGTAGCAAAGCGGATGATGAAACAGTTGAATCAAGATATGGATATTGCGAACAACGGGGTTGAAGCTGTGCGTGCTGTTCAACGTTGTGAATATGCTCTCATTCTTATGGTATTTTCTTCATGTTCTTATAAGTCATTTTTAAATTAATATTACTTTGCAAATCAGTATGAATTAGTTTGGATTGAGTTTTCACATACCGAGTGAAATCTTGTGGTTTTATGTTGGTTGCAGGATGTATGCATGCCCATAATGGATGGTCTTCAAGCTACACGATTGATCCGTTCATATGAGAGAACTGGCAGCTGGGATGAAGCACGGTTAGCTGCAGTTGAACTGCAGGATCTTCCTTCCGGCAATCAAATATTGATGGAACCCAGAAAGAGAATTCCCATCATTGCTGTAAGTACATAATGTGATTACAAGGAAATCAATTAATTCCAAATGCATTTTCACCATCTTTAACTTGCCTCAAAACCTTGATGGATTTTCCAGATGACTGCAAATGCAATGTCAGAAAGCGCAGAAGAATGTTTCGCCAACGGCATGGACTCTTTCATAACGAAGCCCGTTACTCTTCAAAACTTAAAACAATGTCTTGAACAGTATTTGCCATCATAGGGAACCTTGTAAATTTATGGATGTGTTTGTATAGCCAAGTGAATACATTAGGGAAGTTTTGTTGTTAGGGTTCGGTTGCAATTTTTGTCCTCAGAATATAATTTTTAGCGGGTTAGATAGACAAATGTCTGAGCTAACAATAAAAAGTTACTACCAAGTAGTAACTGCGAAATTGACTGGTTGTCAAAGTCTTTGTATGTAATTTTTTCGATATGATTTGCTAGTGACTGGTTTGACAATTCAAACAATTTGATCTTGTATAACAATGTATAGTTCTCTGTTAAAATCTATATCAACACACAGATTTTAGAGATTCTGTGGGTGTACTTTTCAGGAACTCATACTTCAGCTAGAGGTTATACATGGCATAATGTTTGATCGACAAAAGAAAGTTGAACATGGGTAAAACATACTAATAATGATCTAACACAAAGATTTGACAATTGAGCATTTGACTTGATACAAGATCACATAAATAACTTAATGGTATCTCAAAACCAAAATTCACGAGAAGACGAGCAACAAGCAGTTAAACCTGAATTTTGCAAAGACCATGAATCCTATAAAGCCAATTAAAAAGGGTCGGGACAAAAACTGAAATGCACTTGTTGGGTCAAGATTTGTCAAATGTCTTCTTCACAAGTCATTGGTTGGTTTGGTGCTCCTTAAAATTGGAATTCCAAAGAAAGAAATGCCAGTACCCTGAAGGCCTGAATGTCATGAACATTATCAATGCACAAGGAGTCGGCATTATCTAGCTAACCATCAAATGAACTTCCAGGAAGTGATTTTGACGATCATTATACCGAATCAAATATAACCCGCTTTATTTTCCTTTTTGAAATTCAAGGACCAACTCAATGTCCACGGCCACGGTCACTGCCACCACAACTCAAGTTATGAAGATGGCTTTCAAGCTTTCAAGTAAATGTCAGTGCAAAGTGACCAACAAAACCATGAAACAAACGACAAATGATGATAGGAATATAATAAGAGCATAGTCATTTTGTAACTCGCAGTACTTACAAATTTAGCTAAGCCTACTTGTACAATGACAACAAAGGTAAACTTTACTTTTACAAATTTAGCATAGTCATTTTGTAACTCGCCAGATTGCCCTCATGTAACATCATAAACCCATGCTAAACCAACTTTTATAAAATACACATCTATTTCAAGATTCAAGTAACTGTAAAAATTATGGTGCCAGAGTTCCTAGATGCACTTTATACCAAAATAATTGTACAGTAAAAGAACAGAACTAAATTATAACTTAACTTGCTGCTAAACCTAAAACAGAACCAATAATTTATGAATTCAACCCAACAAAGACCAACCTGAAAAGGTTAAACATCACCCGCCACTATGCTTGTCGTTTTAATCTTCTGCTGGCTGGTTAGTACGCATATCCAATAAACAAAAACCGAAAAATTCCTTTTCATACAGCAAATTTCAAGAATATGAATTAAGATGTTCTTATACACTTTGAGTTCCTCAATATGTACAAAGAACCCGTCTCATGCTGATGCGGTGGTGGGAGTCGGAGAAGCAGAATACTGATCTTCCACACCATTACTACTGAATTTACTACTCTGTTGCCGGACTTTAAAACTACTATGTCTCAACGGTTTTGGTGAGAATAGAGAATTAAGCATTTTCTCCAAAGATTGAGCAGTGAATTTTGCATATTTGCTAGCACTAGAATCTTGTTCAACCAATGGCCCATAATTCTGCATATAACTTCTGTAAACAGGAACAATTGCCTGAATGATAAGCTGACATGTCTTCTCCCGTAAATCTTTCTCCATTAGAACCCATGTAGAGTGCCTCTTATAAATGTTATCAAAAGCTTCGTTAAAAGCTTTAAGCCTCTTTTTTACAAGATCACGTGCAGTGGCACGGCCTCCAGAAAACAGAATCAGGCCTTCCCGACTCAAATGAGAAGGAAGTTTTGCCCAACTTTCCTTTAAAAAAATAGTGGAATAGTACTCTGTGGAGTCTTGGTGTTCTCTTAACCATTGATCACCCAATAGAGCTCCAATCTTTGTGCCTTTTAAATGCTTATAAAGATGATAGTGATTGTTCATCAAGAAAACGTATGAAAGGATGGTATCATTATAGGCCTTCGACCATGACTGAAGATTCGATTCAATGGCTCTGATCAAATTAAGAAGCTCATCATGAAGAAGACTTTCTTGAAACTTTTCATGCTTCCAACTTCTTTCAATGGCTAGAACTTGGTTCAAGATTGACTTATAATCGTTTCCAATAAGCCTATTGGAGTAATCAGTGATGAAACTCACAAGTCTTGGAACACTGCCATCGGGTGGAGGTGGGGCTTGTCTCTGCAACTCCACTTGAAGTAAAAGCTCCCAAAATATTTCAGAAGCTCCTTCAATTACTCTTTTGATGAGATCCCTTGTGAGATTTTGAATTTCAGCACATGCAACCCCACCAAAAAGACGGTTAAAATCTAACCTTAACCTATTTAAAGACGCGAAAATGTCTAATAACTTCAATAACTTTATTGGATCTTTCTTACTCTCGGTGACAGTTTTCCCAAATTGGAGAAAAGCAAGCATGCCTGCTTGGGCTGCTATATTTGCAAAACAACCCCTCCATACATCCAATCCCAATCTGTCAAAAACATCATTACAAAGCTTATATTCAGCCTCAAATAGATGCTTCACTGCAAACTCCAAATGTTTACTCCACTTGGCTATGTAACCCTCGATACTCTGCACATCATTGAACTCTGAAACTGAAATCTCCAAATAATCCAGGTTCAATGCACGCAAACTTGCTCTAACAATCGAACTACGAACTTCAACATAGATAGATTTGCATTTTTCAAGTCTGTTGTTGGCGATTAAGGTTCTGAGAATATCTTGTAACTTCCGAATGACAGGGACAGGCAACGGAGATGGGGCGATGCAGGCTTGTTCATCTTTCAACGGGGATGAAGACATAGGCAATGGTACACTATTTTCCTTCAAAAGACGTCTAAACTCAACCTCCAACCTATCTAAAGCCGCCTCTAAAAGCCCCCCATCAAGCCGACCCTTTTCTTCATTACTCTGCAATTCCTTAAGATACTCTAAAGCCTTTTTCAAACTATTAGTGTATCTTACATCTGCTACATTATTATCCTGCAAATACTCGACAATATCATCCAACCACTGAATCGCCATCCCACAATTATCCGAAAGAAACCTCAACGCTTCCTGCAAATTCTTCAAAACTGCAAGGTACCCATTAAGATCCAACTGAGGATCTGATAACGACTTCTCCAACCCATGAATCGCATCAAACACTTTCAAAACAGCAGCAGCCGGAACTACAGCTCTGTTTATATGACCACCAACTGCATCAAGTGCATCCCTTTGTGCACGAATAGGCCTAACCGCAGCTTCTAGTAACGGTAACCTCTGATTAATCTCTTCTAACCTGGGTCCAGAATTTCGTATCGATAACCCTAAAGATTTACACTTTTCTAAATTACCCTTCAAAGAATTCCTTGCAGACATCAAATTCTCAATACCCAATTCACCCCTTGACCCCATTCCCACAAAAATCTATGTATGTGTATATATAAAATAAAATAATTCAAACCCTAATTTACACAATCAAAATCGAAACCCTAAACAGTAAACACCCACATTAACTTAAACATAAAAAAACAGATCTATATCAATAAAAACACCACATTTTGTAGAAAACATACATAAATCAAGATGGGTGTCTTCAAAATTGAATATTTATAGCACCAATCACAAAAAGATTCAAACTTTATTGAGAAACTTACAAATCTTGGAGAAATAGTGATGTGGGTATGAAGATCAAGCAAAATTAGGTTAAAGTTGAAGAGTAATTGAGTGTGTGTGTGTGTATATAATTGGGTTTGTGAAAATATGGGTGAAATTTAGGGGAAAATAAGAAAAGATAACCCTAAAAAAAGTGGTAGATATAGAAATAGATACAGTAAGAATATGGTACACGGCTTTTGTTGTTATTCTTCTTCAACTTTCTGCTTTTTGACACTACTTTTTATCACTTACTTTTTCCTGTTTATGGCATATATTCATGTTTATAGTTCTACTTTATTATTTTGGATTATTTTATTACCGATATTAAAACTATTTTTGATAATACCATTAATCTATACTTTCTTGTGAAAATATTGTCATAAATTACAATATTTTCATCAAATATTATATAACACAAATCAAAATATTTAAGGTCAAAGTTTATAAAGAAAGACTTTGAAAATTCAAAATAGGACACATTTAGTGGGACGGAAGTATTTTATTACCGATATTAAAACTATTTTTGATAATACCATTAATCTATACTTTCTTGTGAAAATATTGTCATAAATTACAATATTTTCATCAAATATTATATAACACAAATCAAAATATTTAAGGTCAAAGTTTATAAAGAAAGACTTTGAAAATTCAAAATAGGACACATTTAGTGGGACTGAAGTATTTTATTACCGATATTAAAACTATTTTTGATAATACCATTAATCTATACTTTCTTGTGAAAATATTGTCATAAATTACAATATTTTCTTAGCTATCAAAATATATACGAAAACCACCATAAAAAGTCGTTACATATCACCAATAAAAACATTTTCATCTGTGGTATTGCGTGAGTACTATACTAGTCGATGTTTAAACATAAAACTATATCCAAGTATTTTTTCCATGGTATCAAATGTTTAAATGTATCCAAGAGAGAATGTCAAGAGCCTAATTGTGGTGAGCATACACTCTAAAATCAATTATGTTGCTCCGTTTCATGGTCTATTGGTCAATGGCAATTGAGTCGTGGGAACAATGTTGAAAAAGGATTAGGATCCCCTTTGGTTCATACCATATGGTATGTAATTCTAATCTTTGAGGATACACCATCAATTAATTATAGAATTTAACAGTTTTAGAAGGTTTTACAATTTGAAACCAGCTAAACTATACATTTATAGGTTACAATTATTTTTTTGTCACTTTCTTTGGTTTTTCGCGAAATATATACTATTTCTGCTTCACATATGAGACATATCACATAATTTAATAGCTACTTTGTATATATATAGTGCATATATATTTGTGTATCACAATTCAATATAGGAATGCTGAAATTAAAGTCAATTTTTTTTTTATGAAGTATGGACTACAACATGCATCTTTCTTTAGGATCATGTGCATAATCGATTTATAAATTCAAAAAAAATATTATTATAAGGTGTATATATTATTTCCTGTTTATTTTATATATCTATATCTATTGTTCATTGGATTAGGGGGAGAGGAGTGGTCACGGGTTCAATGGAGGGTTGCTCAACCCTTTGAGGGTACACCGCCGCCATCTATCAGGGTTGAAGGAGGGCTCGAGTTGGGCGGGTAAAAAGCCAGCCGAGGGCTGGTCAAAGGAGAACGTTGGGGAGTGTGGGGGAGCGTGTGGGAGTGGGTCCAGGAGCCTAAATTTGACCGTTAGTTTATTAAAAAAAAAAAATTCCCCACAAATTTTACCTATATATACACTCCTATTTTAACCAAATAATTCACAAAACAAAAACATATCTCCACACACTTTCACCAAAAAAACACCACTTTACTAAAAAAAAATGGATTCCTCAAATTTTACCTATATATACACTCCTATTTTAACCAAATAATTCACAAAACAAAAACATATCTCCACACACTTTCACCAAAAAAACACCACTTTACTAAAAAAAAATGGATTCCTCTTCCTCATCTTCTTCATTTTGTGTTCCGCCGGAGTTAGACGATTCGTCTACGGGGAGTACTTTTGAGTTTTTAAAACAAGTGTACGCCGAGCTTGAAGATACCGGCACCTCTTCCGACACTCGTAGGTATATCGATCGAGACCAAGAAGAAGCTCACGCGATACTAATGCGTGACTACTTCGTTGAAGACTCAAAGTTTGACGAACCATTTTTTCGTCATCGTTTTCGCATGAGCAAGAGGTTGTTTTTGAAGATTGTTGGTGATATTGAAGCTAGATTCAGTTACTTTCAAGAGGGGTACGACGCACGGGGTAAAAAAAGTTGCACCGCTCTTCAAAAGTGCACATCGGCGATCAAGAGTTTATAACCCGGAAGCAAACCGGGAGTTACAGGACGAGGAGGTGCATCATCGGCTCCGATATGATCTCACGGCGCATATATCGGCTTTAGACTTATCATACCTTGACGATCCAGCGATGCAGCCACCATCGGTTGCGAGTTTGATTTAGTTGTCTTCATTATCATGTAGAATTTAAATTTCTAATATATTGTTATGTACTTTTTAAATTATGTTTATGTAATGTTTAGTTTATTTTAATGAAATATTTAAGTTTTTATTAAAAAAGAAAAAAATGTTTGATTAAATTAAATGAAAAAGAAAAAAAATAAAATTTGGGAGGGTTGAGAAGGTGATGAATGCCATTGAAAATGGTTGGGAGGGTTGGTTGGGAGGGTTGAAAAGGAAAAATGAGTTGGAGGTATTTGATTGGTGGGATTTGGGAGGGTTGAGAAATTTGGCTACAAGACTCCCTTTCCCCATACCTTTTTCTGTCAATACTACTTTTAAATGTACATAAAGTATGTGATGTATATATGTTGGTTGTAGTTGTTTGTTTGGTAGCTACTAAGGTATACAATGCTTTCGCCTTTTGTTTTGTAGTACGTATCAGAATACGTCAGTTTTGGGGTGAATTGTATGCACGTGTTCGAGGAGTGCGTTAGACAACAAGCATACTAAATAAAATCCTTTTGTCGGTGGTGATGCATGCACGTGGATGTATACTTAATTACTTCTCAAATATATATGCTCTCTTCTTGTGTTTCAATTCATCTCTCAAAATGAAAATATTATATATTGGATTTGTATCGAAATGATATGATTGTGTTGACTTTACTAATTATTGAATTTTCGCCTTTTTGGCAAAGTATCAAATAACTACATCACTTATTCCGGGTTAATATGCCAAGAGTGCCACAAAAAGTAACTTGTTTTACATCGCCTAGATTATCAAAGAAATGAAATAACATCAATAAATTGAAATAAACAGTTATACACAACAATACATATTTTATACAGTTATACTGTTAGTATGTGATCACGTAAAATGAACGTATGTCCGGAAATGATTTGAGCCTACGGGGTCACACGTCTCGATTCAAATATAATTAATATTAATTGATTTATTAATTAATATGGATCACGAATAAGTTAACGAACGGTCGTTAATATTTAACGGTTACTAGCTAACGGTCATTAAAGTAAGGAGATAAAACGATTATGGGAAGGTTCTAGAAAAGCCATAGGGGGCCGGCCTCCCTACTAGGTTTCCTAGTGAAACCCTAAACTTGATGGCCAAGTTTGGGTCTACCTATAAATAATAAAGGTAGGCTTATGGTTTTCTTTAACAATTACACATAAGAATTGTAACTCCAAAAACCTCTCATCTCCCCTCTCCTCTCTTATCTTGGACGGCCAAAACCAAGGGAAAACCCTTTGGGTTTTTGGTTTTCGGTTTTGAAGAAGGAGATCTAGCCAAAGGTTGCTCGGTTCGTGATCAAGTGCTAGCACACCTATATCGGTGGATCGTGTGTGCAATCGTAGAGGGATTTACTTCAAATCCTTTTAAAGTTTCTTTACTTTATCATCTACATTAAGAGGTATTCCTTAATCCTATTTCAAGGTTAATTATTTGATTACATGGTTTGATTTGCTTCCGTTGCGTACTCGTGAATAATGATATTTAGTTATATATTCCAACAGTGGTATCACGAGCCACCCATGTGATTTTTAATTACCTAAAAATCAAAACTTGAAGGGGGGTTAAGGTTTCATATTTTTCGAATTTTTTATGTAATTATTTTGATTATTTTATTAATTAATTGGTTTAATTGTAATAAAATAATGAAATAAACAATAAAATTATTTCTTTTTGATAAAACCAAAAAATTCGAAAATCTGGAAATAAAACAAATTTTTTTTTTTTGGAAACCCAAATTGCAAGTTTTGATTTATTGCATGATTAATGTGTTAATTGCATGCGTTTATGGATTACCTCTATTTTAATTGTTAAAAAGAAGTAATAATCATGAGTTTTTACATGCAATTGATTCATGATTATTACTTAGTTATAATGATAAAATTACTTGATCACTAGGTCTTTTAGGTGGATAGTTAAAATAATTAATTGTTTGACAATGTGATAATTATATATTAATGTTGCTGCTTGACACCAGTCCACTAAAACGATCATATCTTTTAATCCGTAAGGAGTTAGAAGTCGTCCTTTGAACAGTAGATACTTGACTCATAGGGCTACAACTTTGTAGTTCTGTGCTAAGTCCAGTTTGGCCATCCTCTAGGCCTAAATGGGTCGTGAAGCTGCTAGCTTTTTCAAATCAGCACCTTATGTGTTTATGTGATAAATTTGTTATTAAATTTTGGCTTACGCAATCAAGTTTACTTGATGTATGTGGTCCTTTTCCTTGAGAAAGGGGAGCCAATCTTAAACCATAGTGGCCTAACCGAGGATGGATACCTAATTGTTACGTGGTTATATTTAGTATGTTTAGTTTTGCCCTTTAAGAAAATTGTGTGCAAAATTGTTTTTCGAAAATTAAACTTGACTAAATTACATTGAAATAATGATTTTGTTTATAAAATTGGTGCCCTAAAATCAAAAGATACACCGGCTCACCCATTTGAACAAACTCTAAGAGAGGTATAAGTCGGAGTGCGTTAGCCTCCTAAAAGGGCGGGTTTTTAATTGCGTCCATCGCAAACCTTTGCCCTTGCGCTTCTTTGTGCGTTCAAATGGAGCTACCGAGCTCTTTTGTATTTAAAGGCAATAAAAATGAGTTTTATAAACATATTATGTTTAGAAGATATGCATGAATCTTCAAACATAACTTTTTGATCACACATCAAATTGATTGACCCAATAAACTTAAGTCATTGCCATCCAACTTGTAAAGGACACTTGTGGCTGTTGTTTTACTCACTGGTACACGGTGGTGAAATGGCAGTTGCATGGCAAATCCCACTCACTGGTACATAGTGGTGGACAAATTTGCGCGTTCTTGGTTGGACGACTTAAAGCGAGTTAAGCGGTGAGACCTTAACCCGTGGCAAAAGATGGGACAAAACATGACTACAAATCACTTGATGAATCAAATGTAATTTGTAGGTCCCATTCTTACTAGGAATTGCACATGTAATGCAATTACTGCTCGTCACTTACCTTTTGAGTACAATCATTTCTAGCAGATCAACTGATGAAATGAGTGTATGTCAATTGGATCCTAGCCTTAATGAAATTAATTGTTTATTTTATAAACATTGGGTAATTGATTTCTTAAGGATTTATTATCGAAAATACTGATTTTTGAACTTAATCTGTTTTGTAGATGGCAATGAATCCTCCTACAAACACCAATGCTTTTCGGCAAATGTTTGAAAGAGAAAAGCTTAATGGATCAAATTTCAATGACTGGTATCGTCAACTGAGAATTGTTCTAAGAGTTGAAGAACGCATGGATGTCATTGAAAGGCAATGGCCAACCGAACCAGGTGCTGAATCAACAGCAGCTGAAAGAACTGAATATAGAGTTCAATACACTAGATTCAATGAAGTTTGTTGTTTGATGCTTGCGAGCATGTCTCCCGAGCTTCAGAAATAATTCGAGAATTACACTCCATATGATATGATCAGAGAACTTAGATCCTTGTATGAAAAACAAGCTGGAGTGGAACTATTCGACTTAGTCGTGGAACTCCATGACATGAAACTTGAATCTGGAAAATCGGTTAGCAGTCATGTGCTCAAGATGAAGAGCATTTTTGACAAATTGGACTCGATGGAGTACGCTTATCATAAAGAGGTAAAAGTTGGCATGATTCTCAAATCCCTTACTAAGGAATTTGAGGGCTTTGTGCAAAACTATACCATGCACTCTATGAAAAAGAGCGTCACTGAACTTCATGCTATGCTCATTGAATATGAGAAGACGATTCCAAAAAAGGCCAATGACCCAAATATTCTTATGATAAAGGGGGGTCGGATCCAGAAAGCTAAGAAATCGCACCAAGCTAAAGGCAAGTTTGATGGTAAGGGCAAGGGTAAGCAAGCTGCTAATCCCCCCAAACCAAAGAAAACCCCTCCGGCTAAGAAAGAGCATCCGGCAAAAGACCAGACCTGTCATCATTGTAATGAATTCGGGCACTGGAAGAGGAACTGTCCCAAGTATCTTGCCGAGTTGAATGTGAAGAAGAAGCAAGCTAGCAGTGCTAGTGCTTCAGGTATCTTCACTATTGAATTATTTTCCTTTACTAAGCGTAAATCATGGGTTTATGACACTGGCTATGGAACTCATATCTGTAATGAATTACAGGCACTTAGGAAAAGGAGGAAGCTGAAGCCCGGAGCTTTGCAGCTGTTCGTGGGCAATGGTCTACCAGCACCTGTTAAAGCTATTGGAGAATATCATTTAGTTCTTCCTTCCGGTTTAATTATTGTTTTAGACAATTGTCATTATGCGCCATCTATTACTAGAGGTGTAGTTTCAGTTTCAGTGTTAAAACACAACGGATTCATTAATGTTTTTAATGATAATGGTATTTCAGTTTCTAAAAATAATGTTCATTATTTTGATGCTATTGATAATAATGGTATTTATGAAATTGATATGCGTGGTTGTGATTCACTAAATGATAATTCAATGTATAATGTTAGCAAAAGAGCCAAGACTAACTTGGACTCTACCTATCTTTGGCACTGTCGTCTTGCACACATTGGCAAAAATCGCATTGAAAGACTCCAACGTGAGGGGATCTTACAATTAAATGATGAATCGTTTGATAAATGCGAGTCATGTGTTTCCGGCAAAATGACTAGAAAACCTTTTCTGCATAAACCGGAGAGGGCTAAAGATCTTCTTGGACTCATTCATACCGATGTTTGCGGCCCATTTAGACATGTGTCAAGAAAAGGAGCTAGCTACTTCATAACTTTTACGGATGATTTCAGTCGTTATGGTTATGTTTACTTGCTTAAACATAAACATGAAGTGTTTGAAACATTCAAAGAGTTTAAAAATGAAGTAGAAAATCAACTCGGCAAAACCATCAAGATTCTTCGTTCAGATCGAGGTGGTGAATACTTAAGCCAAGAGTTTAAGGATTATCTGAAAGCGTGTGGAATTGTCCAACAGCTTACTCCTCCATACACTCCTCAACATAATGGAGTGTCTGAAAGGAGAAATCGAACCTTGCTAGACATGGTGAGATCTATGATGAACCTTACAACTCTCCCAATTTCGTTTTGGGATTATGCTCTAGAGACTGCTGTACGCATTCTCAATATGGTTCCAACAAAGAAGGTTGACAAGACACCATATGAATTATGGCATGGAGATATCCCTAATCTGTCTTACTTAAGAGTCTGGGATGTGAGGCACTTGTGAAGCGCGATACGCCTGACAAACTTGGACCCAGAACTACTAAGTGCATCTTTGTCGGATACCCTAAGGAAACGATGGGTTACGACTTCTATGATCCTGTCAAAAACACTGTTCGCGTTGCTCGATATGCTGAATTCTTTGAAAAGAACTTAGCTCAACCGAACAGTGGGAGGGTTGTAGAACTTGATGAGACTCAAGAAGAAGATGTGTCACCTTCTGAAGCTCACAGCAATCATCAACTTGGGGGGAAAATGTTCAAAGTGATGAACCTCAAGTCGATGATGATGAAGCGATTCCACTTCGTAGGTCCGTAAGGACAAGACGTCCTACTGACAGATTATGTCTGATGGTAGAAGAAAACGTTTTAGGGGATCTCGATGAGCCTCCAAATTCAAAGCTGCATTATCAGATCCGGAATCTGACAAATGGCTTGAAGCTACGAAGGTGGAAATAAAATCCATGAAAGACAATCAAGTCTGGAGCTTGGTTGATCTTCCACAAAATGCTCAAACTGTTGGGTGTAAGTGGATCTTCAAAAAGAAGACGGACATGGATGGAAATGTACACACCTATAAAGCTCGTCTCGTGGCGAAAGGTTATACTCAACGTTTCGGTGTTGACTATGATGAGACCTTTTCTCCAGTTGCGGACATTAGAGCTATTAGGATTCTCTTAGCCATAGCTGCATACTATGACTTTGAGATATGGCAAATGGATGTTAAGACTGCCTTCTTAAATGGTTACTTGGATGAAGAAGTCTATATGGATCAACCTGAAGGTTTTATTGATCCAAAACATCCCAACAAAGTATGCAAGCTTCAAAGGTCTATTTATGGACTAAAGCAAGCATCAAGAAGTTGGAATAAGCGGTTTGATGAAGAAATCAAAAAGTTTGGTTTCATTCAAAATCCCGATGAGCCATGTGTATATCGCAAAGCTAGTGGAAGTAATGTTACTTTCCTTGTCTTATATGTTGATGACATATTGATCATAGGAAAACACATTCCAATGTTGCAAGATGTTAAATCCCATCTTGGAAAGTGTTTTGCCATGAAAGATTTAGGAGAAGCGGCATTCATTCTTGGAATCAAGATCTACCGAGATAGATCAAAGCGATTAATTGGACTAAGTCAAAGTGCTTATATTGATAAGATCTTGAAACGATTCAAGATGGAGAATTCTAAGCGTGGGTTTACACCTATGCAAGAAGGACTTAGTTTATCTATCAAACAGGGTGCTACTACACCTAATGAGGTGGAGCGTATGCGAAAAATCCCTTATGCTTCGGCTGTGGGATCTATTATGTATGCGGTTAGATGCACTAGACCCGATGTGGCGTTCGCGCAAAACATCGTTAGCCGATATCAACAGAATCCAGGTGAAAGTCACTGGACTGCTGTTAAGAGCATTCTGAAGTACCTACGGGCTACTAAAGATATGTTTTTGGTGTATGGAGGAAATCCAGACTTAGAGCTCAAAGTGACCGGATACTGTGATGCTGGATTTCAAACTGATAGAGATGACACGAAGTCTCAGTCAGGATTCGTCTTCGTTCTTAACGGAGGTGCTGTGGATTGGAAAAGCAAGAAGCAAACCACAGTTGCCATGTCTGCAACAGAGTCTGAGTACATTGCCGCTTCAGAAGCCGCAATGGAAGCAGTCTGGATAAGGAAGTTCATTAGCGGGCTTGACATGATTCCCTCGAGTGACTTACCCACTGATATGTACTGTGATAACACTGGTGCATTAATCATTGCCAACGAGCCCGGAGCTCAGAAAGGTGCCAAACATTATGCTAGAAGATATCACTATGTTCGTGAGCAGATCGAACTAGGAGAGATAAAATTACTCAAAGTTCACACAGATTTTAACTTAGCTGATCCTTTCACAAAAGCTTTGGCTAGGCCCAAGCTTGAAAGGCATGCCGAGGGCATATGACTTAAATTAGCTAGTTATTTCATGTAAATCTGTTGTTTCGGTATTTGGATAAGGGATGTTAAACATTTATATTTTTCATAATGAAATAAAGTACTTGATATGTTTGATTTCATTTAATATTAATTGTATCCTATATTTGCATGTTTAATCCTTGAATATTTTATTAAATATTCTAAATTGTCCATTGTCGATTAATTATATGAGAATATAATTAAACTAAGACAAATCTGAGCGATTGGTTATATTCTTTGAATATATAATGGCTGGTCCCACCAAACTCACATGGTATCCATATGATGCATATCGGACTACCCCACTAACGAATTTATCACTTTATGGATCGACGTCATTAAGTAAAATTCGTAAATGGTTACTTTATTGATCCTTTGACTTGAGATACAAGCAGGTCAGCATGTATGGATTGCACTTACTAGATATAGTTCTAACTCTCCTGAATAAGGGAGTACATAAAGGGCTATTTTCAGAAAGTGTAGTGAAGTATGATGACTGACACGTGTAGTCAATACAGGATTTGTTCCTCCAACTAATAGTTGCAGAATGATACCATTGGGCCCCTCATTGGGACTATTTAAGATGTTTACATGGCCATGTCCAAATGAATCCAGATGTGTCTGGACTATGTTTGGTAATCTTAAGTAGTGATGAAATGAGAAACAGAATCGTTAAATCATGAAATGACATTGATCCATATTCATGTTTAACACGGTATCAAAACAAAGGGATAATAAATGCCTCAACCATTTAAATATACTTTAAGAAACTATACTTAAATATTTCTGGGAGCATTGGCGTGTTGCTAGACGCTAACCAATGTTATTACCTTCATTTGTTACGAGCTCAAGTGGGAGTTGTTAGTATGTGATCACGTAAAATGAACGTATGTCCGGAAATGATTTGAGCCTACGGGGTCACACGTCTCGATTCAAATATAGTTAATATTAATTGTATCCTATATTTGCATGTTTAATCCTTGAATATTTTATTAAATATTCTAAATTGTCCATTGTCGATTAATTATATGAGAATATAATTAAACTAAGACAAATCTGAGCGATTGGTTATATTCTTTGAATATATAATGGCTGGTCCCACCAAACTCACATGGTATCCATATGATGCATATCGGACTACCCCACTAACGAATTTATCACTTTATGGATCGACGTCATTAAGTAAAATTCGTAAATGGTTACTTTATTGATCCTTTGACTTGAGATACAAGCAGGTCAGCATGTATGGATTGCACTTACTAGATATAGTTCTAACTCTCCTGAATAAGGGAGTACATAAAGGGCTATTTTCAGAAAGTGTAGTGAAGTATGATGACTGACACGTGTAGTCAATACAGGATTTGTTCCTCCAACTAATAGTTGCAGAATGATACCATTGGGCCCCTCATTGGGACTATTTAAGATGTTTACATGGCCATGTCCAAATGAATCCAGATGTGTCTGGACTATGTTTGGTAATCTTAAGTAGTGATGAAATGAGAAACAGAATCGTTAAATCATGAAATGACATTGATCCATATTCATGTTTAACACGGTATCAAAACAAAGGGATAATAAATGCCTCAACCATTTAAATATACTTTAAGAAACTATACTTAAATATTTCTGGGAGCATTGGCGTGTTGCTAGACGCTAACCAATGTTATTACCTTCATTTGTTACGAGCTCAAGTGGGAGTTGTTAGTATGTGATCACGTAAAATGAACGTATGTCCGGAAATGATTTGAGCCTACGGGGTCACACGTCTCGATTCAAATATAGTTAATATTAATTGATTTATTAATTAATATGGATCACGAATAAGTTAACGAACGTCGTTAATATTTAACGGTTACTAGCTAACGGTCGTTAAAGTAAGAAGATAAAACGATTAGGGAAGGTTCTAGAAAAGCCATAGGGGGTCGGCCTCCCTACTAGGTTTCCTAGTGAAACCCTAAACTTGATGGCCAAGTTTGGGTCTACCTATAAATAATAAAGGTAGGCTTATGGTTTTCTTTAACAATTACACATAAGAATTGTAACTCCAAAAACCTCTCATCTCCCCTCTCCTCTCTTATCTTGGACGGCCAAAACCAAGGGAAAACCCTTTGGGTTTTTGGTTTTCGGTTTTGAAGAAGGAGATCTAGCCAAAGGTTGCTCGGTTCGTGATCAAGTGCTAGCACACCTATATCGGTGGATCGTGTGTGCAATCGTAGAGGGATTTACTTCAAATCCTTTTAAAGTTTCTTTACTTTATCATCTACATTAAGAGGTATTCTTTAATCCTATTTCAAGGTTAATTATTTGATTACATGGTTTGATTTGCTTCCGTTGCGTACTCGTGAATAATGATATTTAGTTATATATTCCAACATATACAATATAGATTTATTACTAATGGCTACAAAGTGTTCACAGATATCATTCCCCTATCTAGTTCTAAAAATATGTGTTCCCAATCATGATGACATGATCTTCTCCTACGGAATTTTATCTAGTTGAAAAGGTATAATAATTGATTCTTTTTTAAATTTTGTTACTTTGTATAATGAGCAATTATTTCAAGGCAAAAGGAGACATGCGATTTTGAAGGATGATTAGTTAGTCAAAAGTGTTGCACATCCTTTTGCTAAACGTTTGTTATATTTTGAATTAGGTCAATATGCGTTTCAATTGTTCAAAACATAAATAAAATGTAACAAAACTTAATGGCACTTATATATGATGTTGGTTATGGATGATTGTGATTCATGATTATGACTTCAAATATGTAGTTTGGTGAATATTACAAATCAATGATTGTATAAAAACATCATGAACATTTATTATTTTGAGGTCCCCAGAGCGTTGTTACATTGATGTCAACATTTAGTTTTAAAAAAACAAAGTATTATACACACCAAAATCTGGATAGAAGATTTGTAGTTGAGAAAACATAACTGATGAATAACATATCAACATGAAGGGATACATGTAATTTGGAAGACTATGCACAATGAATCGTCACTAAATTTTTGGAACACAAAGTTATCTGGGTATTTTAAATGTACATGTAGAATGGTTAAATTATAGGGAAAATGATCCGTACTGCATGATTTTACCTATCAAACCTTTGAATTTGATAAACATACATAACCCCCTGAATTTTACATAATCCCCCTGAAATACACATGTTTTACCTAAGATAGGTAACATGCTTTACCTAATTTTCTATTAGAGTAAACGGCCTAAATCGTCCTTGTGGTTTACCCTAATAATCAAGTTTCGTCCTTAACTATCTGAAATGACACTGGCAGTCCTTTTGGGAAGGATAAGGATCACATCTAGTCCTTTACGCAAACAGACGTTATCTTATATCCGTTAACTCTCTCATGTGCTGTGCACATGAGGGTACTTGTGTCATTTTCTATCAAAATGATGACGTTTTACCTTCTTTTCCAATTTCTATTACCTGCAACACCATCATCATTTATCTATTCATCAATGTGCATCTATATATCTATTTATATTTATATTATATGATAGATAACTTTCAATCCAGCATATATATCAATATCTATGTTTGCAACACAATAAATCCGGCAAACAACCACCGGATCTTTCTTTCATCTCAAACCCCAATACATACATATATACAAAACAAGAAAGAAATGGATTCTTTGAGTGATTGAAGCAACTTTGCGAATGAAAAAGAATTGGAAAAACTAACCGTCAAGATTTTCGCCCAAGAATCTACCTAGAAGAGTTCCGGCCAAAAACCTACCTTGAGATTTCCGTCCACCGGCTGCTCCTCTTCCACCACCCACTGTACAGTTGTTCCACTACTTCTTTCCTTTCTTTCTAAAATCAAATAGATGCAGATATAAATATGATTTGGTATTGAATTCTTATTAGTTTTTATATACACAGTTTATATGTATGTATGGATTTTAGTGTTTATAAAAATATATATGTATTTGTTAGAAAAAGTGTATGGAGTTTGATTTGATGAATTGATGAAAGATCTGGATAAAGGATTTGTGGTGCTAGATGATGATGTTGGTTGTTTGGGGTTAGTTGATAAAGATGATAGAATATCAAATTTGGTCCTTTAGAGTGTGAAAAGACACAAATACCCTCATGTGCACAACACATGAGTGAGTTAACGGATCAGAGAAAACGTCCGTTTGCATAAAGGACTGGATGTGATCCTTATCCTCCCCAAAAGGACTGTCAGTGTCATTTCAGATAGTTAAGGACGAAACTTGATTATTAAGGTAAACCACAAGAACGATTTAGGCCGTTTACTCTAAAATTATTTATTCATTGTTTAGTTTAGAATTTGTTGCTTTCATATTGAAATAAAAGCATAATATCATATTAATGTAAACACTTTCCTATATAACTGGAATAATACAATTAGGTAGAGGTGCATAAAAAAATCGGTTAACCTAACCGACCCGTTCAAAAACCGGTTAACCTAACCGGTTACTAACCGATTTGTACTGTACCGGTTATAGGTTATTATAAACCGTAGGTTAGTAACCGATCATCACTTTCAAAACAAGAACCGGTTATTAACCGGTTAACCATTAACCGGTTTTTTTTAGTAAAATTAACCTATAACCGGTTAACCTATATATTAATAATAATATTTATATAATATTTATATATATCAACACCACACAGTCACACACACGACACAATCTAAAAACCTAAAAACCTGAAACCCTTATTCCCAATCTAAATTTCCCCTAAATCTAAATTATCCCCATTCCCAATCGATCATGAAACTTGAAACCCTCCCATTCCCAATTGATCGATTGATCGAATAACCATTCCCAATCGATTCTAAATTATCCCCATTCCCAATCGACTTCACTGTTCTTTTCTGTAATGCGTAGGTCTTATTGTTTCTGTTGTGTTTCTGTTAAAATTATTTTGCAGCCATTCGATTTTGTTTAGTTCATTGGATATACTTTTGGTATTAAGTTTGGGCCATATATATACAGGTATATGTGATTTCCTTTATAATCTTTAGTGTTTACTTTCTTCATTAACTTTTCAAATTATTTATTTTATTAGCTAGTAGTTTCATAATGTAATTTTTTGGTTACTGCTGTGTGTTTTACATTTGAATGGAAATCAGCAGCAGCAATTTCTTGTCCATTTTTGTTTATAGTTTCTGCTGCAGTTAATAATAACCGAAAATAGGTTAACCTATTTCGGTTAACCGATTTTTTTTAACCATAATCGGTTACCCCGGTTAAGGTTTTTTCATATACTAACCGGTTATTAACCGATATAGGTTAACCGTAATCGATTTTTTTTTTAAAAAAAATAACCGGTTTCGGTTACTAAAAAAAATAACCGGAACCGGTTAACCTATTTTTGCACCTCTACCAACTTAACAGAATTGATTTCAAAAATCTTTTTCATCTTAAAAGGCTTAGACTATCTGTCACAATACCAGGTACAATATGCAGTAAAAGCTGAAGATATCTTAAAAAGAAGACATACATATCAAAATCTGAAGTTTCATTGCTCATACAATTTATGCAATCATCTTACAATTAAACCCAGGTATATGGGTATAACAAAACTACACATATATGCACTTGCCTGCCCTAAACAAAGGGGAAAGGAAAAAGAAAAAAAAAATGTTTTAAACATTTTCAAGGGCCACTCACATTCACATAAGACGAACTATGGTTCTTGATTGGAAGGCAAACTATAGAACTTACAAGACATGCCCAAATTATTGGTGAGGTTTATAATTCATTGAACAACAAGAAGCAATCTGTGATTTTCTGATAAAATATGGAGAAATCACACCCCCTTGTGCTTGTTTTAGCTAAATAAAGAATCGACCATATTGGTGCAAACTAGTCTATGGCCATCATGTCCGCCATATTTTCTATCAAATGAGAACCTGCAAAAAAGAGTAAATTGTTTATGAAATCGGGTTCCAACCAGAGAACAAATCTTTCACAAACTAGTCCATATGAAAGAGAAAAAAAATAGGTGCACCAATTGTCCAGTTTCACTATTGGGTAATTACACAATAAATACAACATTTTGCCTTTTAGCCGGAAATTTCGTAAATACTTCAATTACTTAACATATTTGGTTGCATCAGAAATGAAAACATTGGTAAATAAAACAAAACTGAAACATATTATTAGGAAACAATACAGCAAAAGCCATCATACAACCTTCTGCATTTTTTCAATAAATCACAAAGTTATTTTAGGACCACTCCTTATTTTAGGACCATGTGTAAATTGTAACTTACACATCATCATCATCATCATCACCGACCACCACCATGATCATCTCCGACCACCACCATGATCCTCCGGCGACGGCGACCACCGCCACCACGACTTACACTTACAATGTGTAAGTCGTGGTGGCGGTGGTCGGTCCGGAAGATCATGGTGGTGGTGGTGGTGGTCGGAGATGGTGAAAAATGAATGATTGAGATTTGGTCCTAATGGTCCTAAAATAAGGAGTGGTCCTAAAATAACTTCCTCCCACTTCACCATACACACACACACACACACACACACACACAGAGAGAGACTAACCAGGTCAGCTGTTTCTCACACTACAAAAATCGCAAGAAGTGCATGCATCACGGCCCAGTAAAGAATAAGACTCAACCGCAGAGCAGGCTGTCGCATCAATGTTCTATCACATGATACCCTGAAACATAGCATTGCAAAAGAAAAAGCATGATGATCCTTACTTCCAAAGAAAGCTCATATTCAGTTAAATAATATAAAGAAAAGATAGATCTGCAAACACAAAAACTGTGCATATTATGTGTATTGTTTTTTATATATAATATATATATATATATAGGGCTAATTACTTGAAAAGTCCCTCAACTTGTCACTGAAACCTTTTCTGGGGCTCAAACAAAAAAAAGTTCTATTTGGGGGAAGAAAACCGGTTAAAACTACTATAGTAGGACCGTGACCACTTTTTTGCTGACGTGTACAGTAGCTAGCCGGTTTTATCCTTATTTTTAAGGGCTAATTACTTGAAAAGTCCCTCAACTTGTCACTGAAACCTTTTCTGGGGCTCCAACAAAAAAAAAGTTCAATTTAGCCACTTTTTATTATATTCCCTTGTATCATATCAGCATCTAGCCACTTCCATTTCAAAACCACCGCTACCGACGTCGGAAACTTCATTGGATACGAAGTTACTAAAATCTGAACAATGGTTTCACTGGATCGGCAAAACCCATCTACCAATTTCACAAACACACACAACTATCAAAAAATACCACCACACACCTTCGATTTCCTTGCCATCCCAATTGTCCCTTGTTCCGCCTCTCCGACAGCGACCACCGGTAGCTTCGCTACCCTTTGATTCCAGATCTAATTTTGGCTTCCTCACAAGTCACAACTGATTAGGTTTCTCGTGAAAAACTTTTTTGGGTGAAAAACAAATAAGATTGATTAACTTAAAAGTTTCAGATTTGGGTATTAAGGTTCGTTGTCGGAATAGTAGCGGTGTTTATGGTGGCGGCTATGGAGACTTCACGGTGGTGTTAAGTAAAAATTTTAGCCGTTTTTGACCGGCTACTTACACGAGACCCAACAAAAGTAGTTTTAGCCGTTTTCATACCCTCAAATAGAACTTTTTTTTGTTGGAGCCCCAGAAAAGGTTTCAGTGACAAGTTGAAGGACTTTCCAAGTAATTAGCCCTTTTTTTAACTGGCTACTTGTACGGAACCCCATAAAAGAGATTTTAGCCGGTTTTCTTCCCCCGAATAGAACGTTTTTTTGTTCGAGCCCCAGAAAAGGTTTCAGTGACAAGTTGAAGGACTTTCCAAGTAATTAGCCCTATATATAAATATATATATATATATATATATATATATATATATAGAGAGAGAGAGAGAGAGAGAGAGAGAGAAAAATTACATACAAGATAACAAAGTCTGTAATGGGCCTAGTGAATCTTGGGACAAGTTTCGATGTAGTAAGAGACTTAAAACCATGACCTGAGTGAACAAAACAGAAAGTAAACAAATGCATAAGAATACACATTTTCCACTTTTAATTCAAAGTTCACCATGGATGATGAATTTAGGAAAACTGATAAATAAAGTAAAATCAAAATAAGCATAGAGAACTAACTACCTTTATCATCGTCGTCGTCTTCTAACTTATCCCTATCATCAGAGTCCATATCATTTATCGAAATGGCAAGCTGGTCGTTGTTTACTTTGCGCAAGCTTCGAACTTGAGGTGCCATGGAGGTCCCTTGCATTGGCCATTTATTGAGCTGCACACAAATAATTGGTATTTTATAATTGATAAATGATCAATTTTGTTGGTAACTTACCATAAGGATCTAGAAGTTTAAAATCATTTACCGCAGGTTCTACTTCAACAATTTCAGAAGTCATAGACGTCCCTGGTGCAGAATCGCCATTATTTTCATGTAAACTTAGTCGGGATTCTGTTTCCTTCAAAGAATTCTCAAGAAGTTCCCTTCTACGCATCAAATCGTCAACTTTGCTCCTTTCTATGTGCAATTGATCATCCTTGCTTTGTGACACTTGTCTTAGGTCTTTCAGTTCTGAAAAGATGGATGTGATCTGCTTCTTAAGTATTTCCTTACCTTCATGAACCTGATCGATTTTGTCGTCATTAAGATGCATATTATTAGTTTCCACTCCAGAAACCATTGAATCTAACCAAGTCAAGATGTCCCGGATCTCAGTCAAACCCCTTTTGTCAGTTTCCAGTGCTTGCAAGGAATCACTGGTGCAACGTGTAACTTCGTCTCTCAAAAAAGAGATTTCAGAATCCCGTTCTTGAAGCTGAGATTGGAGCTTATCAACCTCGGACACCAGGGTTTCAGACAGATGATGGAGTTCATCAAATTTGCTCACGGTGATAGAAAGCTTCTTTAAAGCTTTGCCACGAGCAGCTTCAGCAGTCTCCAAATCAACATTTTTTTGCTGCACGAGTCCTTCTAATTCGGTGACTTTGTTCCTTAAGTCTTCCATTTGGGCCTCCTCTTCATCAAGTGCCTGCAATAACGCTTCATTTTCTGCAGTCAACAGGTCAAAATCGGTTAGAAATTATTCCCTGCACAAAACAAAGAATAATAAACTTTGTAAAAACACGACCTTGTTCTTTTGCTGTCATTGCATCGGTAAGTGATTTGACCTTCCCATGTAAGTCAACCAAAACGGATTCTTGACCTTCTAGCTCTTTAACCCTTTGTTCCAACACCTGACACTGTCCCTTTAAATCACTTACTTCAGCCTTTGCAGGTTCAAGTTCTTGCAAGTGGCTCATAGCAGCTGCTTCAGCTCTCTTTATCTGACCGACAAGATCCACACATATTCTCTCTTTCTGAACATCCTTTTCTGTTAGTTCCCTTTGTAAACTAGATATCGTAGCCTTCATTTCATTTAGGTTAACTTCCACATTCTCAGCATTAATAGTGTTAAATTCCTTCACAAGTGACAATAATCTGTTTACCATGCTAATAATATGCTCTTCGGAGACAAAAAGAATTTCTCCACTTAAAAAGTCTTCACCAGGAAAATCACTAGCAACAACTTGGCCTTTACTTTTCTCAATTTCTAAAACTGAATCCTTGCAACCTTCATACAAAACTGATATATATTTACGCAGCATTACATTTTCTGTCTCTTTACGTTTACGAGTGGATTCTAACCAGGCAATCTCTTCCTTTGCAGATTCAATGGAAGAATTTTGGGAGGTTGTTTCTCTAGAAAGAGCTGCCATTGCCTCGGATAAAGAAATAACTTTTTCATGTAAAGATTTTGAATGGCTCTGTAAACCCTTTTCAATACCATTGATATTACTTACGAACTCTTTAATGTGGCTCCGAATAAACCTCCACAAATCAGTGATCTGGCTGTCATTGCTGTCCAGAAATAGTTCTGAATGAGCATTGACCTGTGATAAGAATCTAATCAGAAGTATAATGGGCATCTGTGTAAGTGTACAACAAGAATGTTATAAATTTCCCATCCACTTAACTCTGTAACAAGAGGACTCAATAGTAAGTCCTAGTATAGGAAGAAGTAAACCACTATTGATAACTAGCAGAGGTGGCAATTGGACGGGTCAAATGGGTTGCCTAATGGGTCATAACTGGTAAATTATGGTACAGAATCAACATGGGCCATCAGTATATTTCCATTGTACCTAAAAAAAAGCCCCATCAACCCATTTATAAGTAAATGAGTCTGAATTGCAACCTCTTATATGTAAAAAGTCATATAACCTTGATAAGAGATCAGCTATTATTGTAGATCATTATTGATGATAAATTATTTTCTTATGAAGAAGGTTGACAACTTCATTAAAAGTGTGACTTTAAAACATTTTAACAACTTGATATATATAAAGAAAAAAGGTTGAATAGTATCAGCAGCAAACATAAAACAGAAAAATATCCGATAACTAAGCTGAATTAAAGAAATTAGAGGTGCAACCGCTAGTTTACCTTGAACTCTGACTTGGAACTAATGCTACCATGAGAACTATTTAGAGTTTGGCCACCCACATTAGAAGTACCACTTAATTCCAGCATTGATTCAACACTGGATTCAAGATTGTATAGATGATCCAAGTCTTTGGGCAAAACATCATTAAGGATATCGTATATTTTGCTGAACCCAGGTCGTAATTGGTCTAAACCAGATTTCAAATTCATGAGTTCAGAAATATGGCTTTTCCGTTCCTCTAAATGAAGGGCAGATAACTGTTCAATGCGAGTGACGGATTCTTGTTTAGCAGTCACTGCCGTATCCCTTTCCATGGTGGTTCTCGATAGCTCCTCGAGAAGATCTTCATTTCTTTCCTGAACCTCATTTAATTCTGCAACAAGTAGTTCAGCTGCTCTTTTGGATCTTTTTGAATCATGTTCAGCAGACGAAATTGCAACTTGTAAATCTTGCAACACTTTCTCAATTTGTTTAATTTTCTCAAAGGGGTCATCAGTAGTCATGTCAACCCCAAGATCAATCTCCCCTAAAGAACTTAGAATCATGTTCAACGTGTTCCTTTTATCCTGTAGCTCGCTGTCAGCTTCTTCCAGACGATTATTCATATATTGAATTTCAGAGTCTTTATTTTCCACCAATTCTTGGAAAGTGAACAAGTCCTTCATCTTCTGCTGGAGCTCCAATATTGTATTTTCCCGAACTTTCATCTCGGCATTCAACCGCTCCACCTGAGAAGTCAAATCATTGATGGTTTGCTTCATACTGTCTCGCACTTGGACCAAAGACTTCCCTTTTCTAACAGCGACATTTAACTTCTCTTTAACAGCAGCAGTCTTTTGCTCTTCCTGAGCAAGTAAATTCTGCAATTCTTGATTCTTGACCTGTAATGTGTCGATTTCATGGACCAAAGATTGACTTTCTGCCACATGTCTCTCTCTTTCATCCTTCACTCGCACTAACTCACCTTCAACCTCCTCCAATTTGCTTTCCAACTCCTCCTGCACGTTTAATTGGTCAACACTTCTTTCTCTATGAGCCAACCCACTTGTTTCGATGACACATCTGTCCGCAAGCTTCCTCAGTAACCCTTCCAGACACTGGATATCACTTGTATTTGAATCAAGATCTTCTGTTTCTGGAAGTTGCAGCATCTCCATGAGTAAATTCTGTAACCGCCTAATTTCACCATGAAGATGTTGTGTATGCTCCACATCCAACTTTAATTGCAATACACCAACTTCATTTTGCAGTTTATCAATCTCGGTTTCATATAATAAAACTTTCTCACAAATTTTATTATAATCATGACTTTTCACCTCCAAGCTAGCAGATAGCTGTTCACCTTCAATGGTAATTGACTTTAGAGCTGACTCAAGGTCAATCAATCTCCTTTGACTCTCTTCAAGATCAGCAGTAAGAGATTCACGAACCTTTTCCAAATCATTAATATCCTGCTGAAGGAGGTTACAACGGTCATTTGCCTCCGAAAGAGAGACTGTTAACCACTCAATTCTATCTTCTGGTTCCAAGGATCGCAGCTGTGGGGGGATATTTATCTTCCCCAAAACTTCTTCCCAGCGTTGAACAAGATTATTTCTTTCCATTAGTGATTGCTCTAGCATTTCATTCTGCTCAGCCAACCCATAGAATTTATTTTGAAGTTCTTCATAGTTTCTTCTCAATTCATCATCTGGACCTGAAAATAGTTCAAAATCTTCTCTCCAGCCGTCCAAAGCCCGTGTACCAGATTCAGGATATGAACGAGTTCTTTCGATTGGAACTGAACTTGTTTGATTTGAAATGCTAGAAGGAAACTGGCTCTGAGAAATTGACTTCGCTAACCAATCAATTTTGTCAATGATATCTCTCGCATGAAAATCTTCTGGAAGCTCCAAATCTTCTAGAATCTCTTCAATTCTCTGAAGAACTGAATCTTTTAGAAGAAAAGATTCCCTCAATGCAGTAGCTGAATTCCTAATGTAGGAGAGCTCAGATTCAAGGGCTTCCATTCTCTCACCTGCTTCAGAATAGTTTTTCAATTTTGTCTCGGTTTCTTGAAGGGTAGCATCTTTCAACTGTAACTCATGCCGGCATTTCTCCAACTCATTTGATGTTGCAGTTAGATTCTGTTTCAAACTGTCACGCTGCTGAATTAAACCTTTTCCTTTTGTAACAGCAATGTGAAGCTTTTCCCGGAGGGCAGATACACGTTGCTCAGATTGATGAAGTTCAATTTCTTTTAATTGTGTTTCAGATTGAACAGTACCAAGCTGCTCCGTTGCACTAACCAAACTTCCCTTTAAAATTTCACTTTCAATTCCATACGTAATGATTGAGAGGGTTAAGTTGTCTATTTGATTCTGCAACTCGATCAATTTCTTTTCATTAGACTTCATATTCGTAATGAAAAATTGAACTATAGACTCTAGGGAAGACATGGGTTCATCTGGTTTCATCTCAATGTCATCTAGCCTAGTCAAAGACTGGATATCTTCAAACAACTTGACAATAATCTCTGGATGAATACACCTTTGATTAAATTCCTCCATATCTTTTATTCTTCGCAACAACTCCAAGGTGTATTCTCTATTCTTGGATTCAAGTTGGGCTCGTTCACGAAGAATCATAATCAGCTTTTCAATGAAGACATCATAGTTGCTGATTTCTAGATGATCCAACTGCTCACTTGTAGTATCATGTTCACTTTCTTGTACAGACACACCTGTATCATTCACAATTTTCTGAAGATTATCAAATACTTTATGTATTACATAGAAAGCCAGTTCATTTCTCCCTTCTAGATCCTTAGTCTTTTCAGTCATTTCTTTGAAAGAATCAGAAAGCAAGTTGTGGTTCCTAAGAGCATTTTCAAGCTTTTCTTGCAGTTCTTGGATCACTGCAAGAGCTTGGTCAACAGAATTAGCCACACGAGTACTTGTAGGTTGACCAACATCGGTTTCATTGAACCCGATACATGCATCCAGCTTACTGTAAAGAGTTTCCAGTTGTTGTAGTTTATCCACTTGTGCTTGCAATTCATTGATTCTTGTTTCAGATCTGCAGAGGTTTTCTGTAAGCTCGGAGTTCTTGGTTTTAGCAATGATCCCTTCCCGCGTCAAGTCTTCACACAGAGCTACAAGTTCACCCTTTTTGGCTTCAACGGTAGACACGTATTGCTTCACAAATTCATCCAAAATCACATGTTTAAAGAATGTTTCCTCCAAACTGTTACTCTGGTCTTCTAGTTTGCCGTCAGATGGTGTCTTGCCACTTGTCTCGTGATGAGAAATTACCCTTGCACCCTGCTCAAGTACATGCTGAGAGCTATCTTCAATAGTCGTTTCCTGAAAGGCTTTCTGCTCAGTCTTCATTTTCCAGTCATTAAATTCACTGATCTTTGCTTTGTACATATCCAAATCACTGGTAAGAGTGACATTTTCCACAATGA
Organism: Erigeron breviscapus; assembly: GCA_034093135.1. Lineage (NCBI taxonomy): Eukaryota > Viridiplantae > Streptophyta > Magnoliopsida > Asterales > Asteraceae > Erigeron > Erigeron breviscapus. Next base: position 108,356,632 of record CM067174.1, on the reverse strand, counting down.
GTTGTTCAAATCGATGTGCCCCGTCTTGAAAGTCAGACATGGACTTCTCATATTGTGACTGCAGATCCTCCATACAAGTTTTGCAGTCTGTTAATTCTGTCAAAGCTTCCTCCTTTTTAATACTTAGATAATTGATCTCTTCTTCGAGTCTGGATTTCTCCTTTTCAAAGCTAGCAATTTCTAAACGTAAACTTTCCACCAACTGTTGGGATTCTAATAACTCGAAAGAAAATTTCTTACTCTGCTCAACAAGGTGCCCATTTGTTTCCTCTAGTTTACTTCTATCCTCCCTCTCTGACATAAGAACCCCCTTTAAACTTGCATTCTCCACCTGAAGTGCTTCCATTGATCTCTTCCATCCCACCAATTCTGTCAAAACTTCCTCCTTTTCAATACTCAATCGATTAATATCTTCTCCAAGTCTGATTCTCTCCTTTTCAAAGCTAGCAATTTCTGACCGTAAACTTTCCACCAAGTGTTGGGATTCTAGTACCTCCATAGAAAATTTCTTATTCTGATCAGCAAAATGCCCATTTGTTTCCTCCAGTTTACTTCTATCCTCCCTCTCTGATGCAAGGACCCCATTTAAACTGGCTATCTCCACCTGAAGTGCTTCCATTGATCTCTTCCATTCTGCCAATTCAGTAAGCAAAGTCTCCTTCTCAGAAACATAATTTTCCTTCTCATTTTCCAGTTTAGCTCTCTCACCCATTACAAGAGCAAGACTTTCTTTGGTGTTGACATTCTCAACCTGAGATGAGTCCAGTAACGATTTAAGCTCCATCAATTCTTTTGTTAATTTTTCATTCTCCCGAATCCCATTTTCCTTCTCCTCATCTAGTTTTTGTTTCTCCTCAGTCAATGAAGCAATATACAAATTCAAGTTTTCATTTTTTGCCTGCAAATCTAACAACAAACTCCTGCAGTCAACCAATTCAGATGACACGTTTGACAACTGATGTTCAGACTTTTCAAGTTCAACCTGCAACTCCTCTAAACGAGCAGAGGACTGGTCTAAGTCTGTCTTCGAAAAAGAAAATTCTCTCTGAAGCTTCTCCATTTCACCTGTAACTCTATTCAGTTCAGACTTATGTTTGGCAAGCTCTTCAGAAAGAAGCTTGTTCTTCCCTTCAAGATCACCGAGAGAAGCACTCGAAGATGACTTCTCGTAATCAAACTCCTTCCGCTCATTCGATTCTTCACATAGTTGCATATATAGCAACTCTTTCTCGATATTATAGATATACAACTGGTCTCTAAGTCTCTCGGAGAATTCAATAGAGCCAGACTTCATATCAACATCATTATTCAGATCACCACCAACTAACTCTCTTGCCGCAACCACAAGCCTAAATTCCTCTTCACCGCGTAGCTGCAATGCCTTTGCAAGCTGAGTATGGCTAACTGGGTTGACCTCAGATTCACCTAAAGTAGGCCGTAACTCATCACCACCGTGAAATCCCACAGCTACGTCTTCTATTGGCGGAATTTTAAGTTCAGGATCAGAAGAAGGGAGCGCAGATGAAGAATGTAAATCTGAACTATTAGAGCCTAAAACATCATGTTCACGTTCACTATTTTGTTCTATTGCACTACTTGTGTTATCCTTTTTACTGTCTTCTTCAACTTCCCCTAAAATAATTTGAGCTCTCTCATTCACTTCAAGTTCTATAGAACTGGTGTTATTATCTGGTTCTGCACATGAAATATCATGTTCCTGCATTGCCCCTACCAAACAACAAAAGGGATTTTGATTATAAACCACAGAAATGGATACACTTTTAGAATTTTGGGACTTGTTTTTATAAATATTAATGTTATATACTGATATTAATTAATATTAATAATTGAATCAAAAATGGTGATAAGAAATAGTAGTTGAGAACAAGAGAATACAGGCACAACCTACATCTGGTACCTGATCTTCCCCACTCGCAGCTTTTGCTTCACCTGCTTTGCGAGCAAAACCACCATCAAGAACGGCCTTCAAGCCAACAGGAGTCACGGGGACATGTCCACTTTCCGAGTTACCTTCCATATTAACTGTTCTTGGAGAGGAGACAGTTAGTGTTGCATCATCAATATTAGAGCTGTGGAGATCTTCATCTGGCACCGACACATTTATTGACTCATCAGCTTCAGCAACTTCTATTGGTAGATTTGATGTGGAGAGATCAGGAGTCGTGACACCATCATTAGATGAATTAGCAAGCTCTGTGACCGTACCTTCCACAGGTGCTTCTGTGGCCAAACCTTCAACAGGTGCTTCTGTGGCTGAACCTTCTACAGGTGCTTCTGTTGTCGAACCTTCCACAGGGGCTTCTGGGACCGAACCTTCAACAGGTGCTTCTGGGTCTGGGAGTTGTATCTTCCCCTTTGTAGATTTAGAAAAAGATGAAGATTCATCAGCAACCACGTCAGGTTCAGGTTTATTGGCCTTACCTGACGATTTACCGCCTTTACCATCCTTCTTTTGCCGATACTGCTGAAGCTGATAAAGTACACAATTGCCAAATCTCAGTCATATGTATTTTTAGATAACTAAACACAAGCCAAATCTCTGTTCTCCAATATATCATTCTTTGAAATTATAACCAAAAGGCTAATGTGGCAACTCAACTAGAATTTTAAAGCTTGCTTGGCAGTAGGCAATAAAATTTGTTGTCAAAATCAATTAGGCAACACTGGAAAATATACAAATAGAACGATAGCATAAATGATTATTTGTTTATCTATGCTTACAATGCATAATCTACAGCCACCTGAAACATACATTATAACTTTAGAATGATATATTTTCAAAGAAACTCCAGCTAGGTAAGGGCATGTGTTGTACAAGCAAGATGAGTATTTCGCCATGTTGTCTAAAAATATATATACTTTTTATATTTGTAGGAACATAACTATAGATCTAGTTTGTATGTCGAATACAAAGCCTAGGTCACCGTTTAACCCATTGATCAATATGAGAAACAAAAGTTGTGCAATTGGCTACTCAACAGTCACACGGTATATTGATTATTGCCACTTGACGAAGAAAGAATCAGATCAGCTTTCATTTATGAATAGCCGGGTAAAGTTACAACTATCTATCAATCTTTTCTAACGACATCTTACCTACTATCTACCACCGCCAATTTGGGCAAGTATTACGCTAGTCAAGTAAAAGTGAAATCTTACTATGGCAGTCATAACAAATTACATAATCTTGACAAAACGTAACTTATAAACAAGCATTATATAACTTAGATATAAATTTTAAAAACTAAATAAATTATCTGTCGCCGGCCGTATCATTATCGTACAATGCTAGTTCAAGTAAAAATGAAATCTTACTATGGCAGCCAGAGCAAGTTACAGATTGCATATATGATATATCCGACGTCCGATAAAACGACTACCAAATCATCATTACTTTCAGTAACACACAATCAGTTCAAAAATCGATAAACTAACATCGATTCTCAATCGTTCTCAATCGTCAGCTAAACAGTAACAATTCTAAACTTATAAATAACATATCAACAATTTAACTAAAATAAATCAAAAATAAATAAATTAAATATAGTAAAATGAAAAATGAAAACTAACCTTTTTACGGCCAGCAGCAAGCAGATCGGTGCGGTTTTTATTTTTATCCATCAAATTAATGCTAAATTTAATTAATTCAACTTAAAATCCTCGAATTCATATCACGCTATATAAAAAAGGACCTGCAAAATGTAGCAATTTCAGATTTAAACTTATTTATATAATAATAATAATAAAATAATTGAAGTAAATTGTGAAAAAAAAATAAAAAATTGGGAAAATGGAAGGAAATTTAAGCAAGACCTTTGAGCTGATTGAGAGAATTTGGATGGATCTTGGTGTGAGTTAGGTTTTGGAAATTGAAATTGTTTGTATTTATTTATTAATTTATTTCGGTTTAGATCTAAAAAGAAAAAATGTGTTATATATAAATGGAATGGAATATTTTGATAGTTCGGAAAAAGTTGTAGGTGATGAGTTACGTCTTGTTAGGGTGTGTTTTAAGATTACGCTTTAACTAGTTATGATAAAAATACCTATTAAAAACGAAAATAATATGGTTAAGAAAAACTTAGGAAATATATTTTAGGATTAGATATGATAAAGATACCAATTAAAAACAAAAATAACATGGTTAAGAAAAAGTTCGGAAATATATTTTACAATTAGAAATTAAATTTGTTAAAGTTGGGAAAGCCAAATCGTCGGGGATGGCAATGGGGCGAGAATCGTCGGGGATCTCGATCCCCATTCCCATACCCGATTCTCACTTATAATCCTCGTCCCCGTCGGGGATTTAAGTTACATCCCCATACTCCTCTCCATCGGGTATTGGGGATCCCCGTCGGGTAATTGTGGATATCTTTTTGGACTAAAAATAAATTCATTGAAATAGAAGATAGCTAAGAAAACGTGTAGTTCGACCTTTTCATTCTATATATAAACTAATATCTATGTTAGTAATTGATAAATAAAGTGTAACACATGAAAAGTATTGAAACGAAAAGCTATGAACTTAAAGTGATTCTAAAAAAATTGAAAAAAACTTAAAGTATAACTAATGAACATATATAGTTTTTTGGGATTCGGGTATGGGGATTGGGGATTTATGGTTTCCCATCCCCGTCCCAAATCCCTTCGGGAAATAGAATTACATCCCCGTCCCCGTCCCCGGTCAACTCGGGATTCCCCGGTCAAACCGGGTTCGGGTATCGGATTCCCTGTCGGGTACGGATATTTTTGTCATCCCTAGGCGGTGGGGTTGAATATGTCATGACTGGTAATTAGTTGTGCTAGTTGTTAAGAAGAAATCATGGATAGTCATATGTCTTTTAAAGTGTTTTAATGAAGAACGGTGGTAAGAAAATCTTTTATGTTTGTGGCATACTTGATGAAATAATGGGATTAACAGGATAAATGGTCGAAAGATTAAATCTATTAAACGGAATAAAGAGTTTCAAACATAAACAAGAACAATAGAAATAAGAGATTACAATAACCAACACTAATCGTGAAGGATAAGGGACAACAACAAGATTACATGATCAAAATAACAATAAGAACGATCATAGTGATATGAATGATTTAGGGTTTATTAGTGACGGATATAATCGCCCAAAGTTGGATATTTTGTTGTAACCCTAAACACTGTAGCGTTACGATTATATAGGCAGCCTTGTTATAATCTGCACCTCCCTCTTCTTTCTTCTTACAGCTTTAGTCCCTCAACTCCTCAACTTCAAGCTTGTGTCCATTCTAGTCCCTCTATTTATTTATCTGACAAAACAAACATAAAACTTTCCAAGTTAAATAGGAACAGGATCAAGGTGCATCATTTTAACACCCCTCCTCAGCTTGATCATGAGAAGGGGTCTATGAGTCCAAGTTGCATGCACAGTTTGTGATGTTGGTCTGAGGGAAGACCTTTAGTAAACACATCAGAAATGTTCTCTTCTGAAGTGACTTTAATTGTTTCAATGATTCCCAACAGAATTTTTTCTCTTATAAAGAAAAGGTCAAGTTCAAAGTGTTTTGTTTTTTCATGGAAGACAGGGTTGGCTGCAATTTGGATTGCAGCCTTACTGTCACAGAAAATACTTACTGGCCTGGTTTTGTGCACACCTAGTTCTTCTAGGACCTTTTGAACCCATATAATTTCACATGTGCCAGCAGCCAGGGCTCTGAATTCAGCTTCAGCTGAAGATCTAGAGATGGTCTGCTGTTTTTTGCTTTTCCAAGAGATTGGGCAACTACCAAGAAAGAGGATGAATCCAGTGATACTCTTTCTGGCAGTCACCTTCTTGGCCCAGTCAGAGTCTACAAAGGCAGAGAGGGAGAGATTATCATCCTTTTTGAAAAGGATGCCTTTACCTGGAGACCCTTTCAAGTACCTGATCACTCTCATGGCTAATTTTAAATGCAAGTCATGAGGGTTATGCATGAATTGGCTAAGAATGTGAACAGCATATGCAATATCAGGTCTTGTGAGAGTCAAATAAATGAGTTTTCCAACAAGCTTTTGATAATCAGTGATGTTCCTTAAAGGAGCACCCTTGGCATCATCATTATCAACCACAAGACTAGTCTCAATTGGTGTTTGAGAAGGCTTACATCCAGGGTGACCAAATTCAGCAAGTAAATCAAGACAGTACTTTCTCTGTGTAACACAAAGACCACCCTTTTCATCAAGTACTTTTATTCCAAGGAAGTATCTAAGTTTCCCTGGATCCTTAATAGAAAACTTGGTACTTAAGAACAGTTTACAATTTTCAATTTCATCAACAGAATTGCCTGTAATGATTATATCATCAACATAGACAAGCAACACAACAAAGGTCTTTCCAATAGACCTAGTAAACAAGGAATAGTCACTTTTGCTTTGAACAAAGCCATTTTCAAGCAAGGCACTGGTTAACTTCTCATTCCACTTTCTTGGAGCTTGTTTAAGCCCATACAAAGACTTAACTAACTTACAAACCCTAGGGTCAGAACTGGTATGATATCCAGGAGGGGGAAACATATAGACATCCTCAACAAGATCTCCATATAAAAAGGCATTATTGATGTCAAGTTGATAAATAGGCCAATCATTTTGCACACAAACAGAAAGTAAGCATCTAATTGTTACCATTTTTACAACAGGAGAGAATGTCTCATCAAAGTCTATTCCAATTTTCTGGTCATACCCTTTGGCAACAAGTCTTGCCTTGTATCTATCTATATCCCCATTAGACTTGTATTTAATTTTGTATACCCATTTGCAACCAATGGGCCTTCTGTTTTCTGGAAGATGAGAAAGAGTCCAAGTATTATTTTTATACAAGGCCTCTATCTCAGAATTCATGGCCTCAACCCAATGTGGATTTTTGCATGCTTCCTCATAGGTAGCAGGTTCAGACAGTTTGTTTAAACCAGAAACAAAACACAAGTTTTCATGTTTTAGGTTTGCATAATTAACAACTTTATTAATACTGTGTTTGGTTTTAGTGTTAAGAACAAAATCCTCAAGGTTTTTGGGAGGTCTAGTGGTTCTGCTAGATCTCCTAAGAGTGGTAATTTGGTCAATGTCATGAGAAGATTGGGTGTCAACAATGTTACCCTCAGAATTAGAATTCTCATCAATAAGTGTTGCAATAGGTTCTTGGTTCATGGCAGCCCTAATTGTACTACCAGATTCACTGGTAGCTCTTGAAGTACTACCAGAACTGTAAGAACCCTTACCATCACTGTTTGATGTCCCTCTCCTTTCATCATAGGGCATTGAGAGGTTTTGGTCATCATATAGCAGACTGTCAAAGAAATTTGTATGAGTAGTACCAGAATTATCACAAATGCAGTCCTTATTGTTAGATTTAAAAGGAAAGATATCTTCATAAAACTTAACATCCCTAGAGAAAAGGATGGTTTTACTTTCTAAACAAAACAACTTATATGCCTTTTTTCCTTCAGAATACCCAATAAAGGCACATTTTCTTGATCTGGTACTAAATTTGTCAGAGTTATTTAAGACAGTAGCAAAGCATAGACAACCAAACACTCTAAGCAAGGAAAGGTTAGGTTTACACTTAAATATCATCTCATAAGGGGACTTTCCACATAGCACAGAAGAGGGCAATCTGTTTATAAGAAAAGTAGCAGTTAGAACACATTCAGGCCACATATTCAGAGGTAACCCCCCCTGAAACATAAGGGATCTAGAAACATTTAAGAGATGCCTATGTTTCCTCTCTGCTATTCCATTTTGTTGTGGAGTGTGAGCACAAGAAGTTTGATGTAGTATCCCATTCTGTTTAAAGAACAAGTTTAGCTTTTGATTTACAAATTCACCTCCATTGTCACTTCTAAAGACTTTTACAGTGATTTCAAACTGATTTTTAAGCAGATAAAAGAAGTTTGTTATGTTCTCAAAGGTTTCATCTTTTCCTTTTAAAAGATACACCCACACAGCTCTAGTATAGTCATCCACAATGGTAAGGAAATATTTGAATCCCTCTTTACTTTGGACCTTATAAGGTCCCCACAAGTCAAGATGAACAAGATCACCCAACTTTTGACTTTTGTGTTCACTAAGAGGAAAGGGCTCCCTAGTTTGTTTTGCCTTATGGCAGATTTCACAAGGTGAGTGGTGAGAGGGTTTATCAAGATCAAGTTGACCTTTCAGAATGTGCATGACTTGGTCAGCAGGGTGACCAAGTCTATTATGCCAGGTATGAACAGAAATATAGCACACAGAGGTCACATAGTTATAGGAAAGGGCAGTCTCACCTTTGATGTTACCATCAAAGATGTAGAGGCCACCAGCCTCACTACCAGTCCCTAAAAGGACTTTGGTCTTCAAATCCTGTATATAGCACATATGTTCATCAAATGAAATAAACATCCTGCTATCTCTAGCCAAGTTGTGCACAGATAGCAAATTAACACAGTAATCAGGAACAAACAAAACACCAAATAAAGTAATGTTGTTTGATAGTCTCAAACTTCCAATTTTAAGAACCCTAGCTTGTGTTCCATTGGGATGCCCAACAGTCATACCAAGCTGGGACACATCCACAACATCAAAAAGCCAATGATCACAACATGTCATATGTTGAGTGGCACCAGAGTCATTTATCCAGGAGGTTTTGGTTTTAGAATGGTTTTGTGAGGAATTAAAACAGTAGAATTTATTAAAGTTTTGATTAAAAAAACTATTAGAATTGAAAAATGTACCTGCCATATTAGACTGAGCAGGATTTTGGACAGATTTTTCACCCAAAATTTTCATGAGGTAGGAGAGTTGTTCATCATTGAAAGGGTTGGTTGAAGGAGTGTTGCAAGAGCTTGAAGGTATGGTAGAGTTGGGACTTTGATTCTCAATGATTCCAGCCTGATTGCTAGAAGAATTCTTGGCAAGGTTGTGATAAACAGGTCTTTTCATAAAACCAGTGTTGTTTCTTTGAAGCTCAAAACATCTCTCCTTAGTATGCCCAAATTTGTCACAATGATCACACTTAAGATTCAAATTAGGACCCCTGTTCTGAAAGTTCTGGTTCCAGTTTTGAGACTGGTTCCAGTTTTTAGATGACTGACCTCTTCCCAGATTCCTTTTGTTTCCAAAGGTTTTTGACACAAAAGCACTGTTTTGAGTTTTTAAATGTGAATCACTAGAGGGTATGCCTCTATGTGATTCTTCTCTTGAAATGATATTAAGAGCAGTTTTAACACTAGGAAGTGGATCCCTAATTAGAAGCTGACTTCTAACTGGTAGATACACCTCATTAAGACCCATTAAGAATTGCATTAATTTCATGTTTTGATTATATGTTTTAAATTCAGTAGAAGCATTACAAACACAAGTAGGCAATTTTGTCAAAGCATCATATTGTCTCCATAAGGAGTTGAGTTTGTGATAGTAGTCAGAAATGGGACTACCATTTTGAGTTAAAGAGTTAATTTTGTGATGCAAATTAAAGATAATTGACCCATCAACCTTATCATATGTTTCTTTAAGTTCCTGCCAAACAGCAGCAGCCTCTTTTGAAAAAATTTGACCCAGATAAACTTCTTCAGAAACAGAACCCAAAATCCAAGATAAAACAACATAATTGCATCTATCCCATTGTTTTGCCAGAATTTCATTATCATCAGGTCTCTCACAGGTTCCATTAATAAACCCAATTTTATTTTTGGTTTCAAGAGCAAGTTCCATAGCACATGACCAAACTTTATAATTTTCAGTTCCTTTTAATTTCAGATTAATTAAGGGTGTGCCAGTAGTGTCACTAGCATGAAGGTACAAAGGGTCACCAAAATCAAGTTTGCTTATTTGAGTACCCAATAAATCTGTTACATCAGGATCAGCCATAGAGAAAGCACGGAGTATAACAAACACTACAAGTAAGAGTAACACACAAGCAGAGTAGCCAAGATAACAAGAACCCTAAAACAGCAACAACCACAATCAGATAAGAAGAAAAAAGAAACACACCTAAAGGGTGCAAGAGCAGTGGCCAGATTCAAGGAGCACTAAGGTGCCTTGACAGGTATACTCAAGGACCCTCTCTTCTACCAAGGAGGGTTAGAAACACAACAATAACTTAATGAAATAAAGAGACAAGAACCAGATAAGACAGCAGATTAATCAAGTTTCATATAAACCTTAATAGCAACTCTAGAACCTTCAACAACAATTTCTCAATAAACAGAGATAGACATAGCACAAAAAATAAACATAAGCAAATAAAGATATGCAGAAAATAAGACAGGAATCCCAACTGATAGGCCAAACTTTCCTTACTCAGAGCACTCCAAGCAAGAAACAATTTGCTACTAGATGGGTAGGATAGACAACTTACAGAGGGGTCTCCAACAGTAATTCCAAAACACTTTAAGAGGCAACAATATACTCAATCTCTTATTCCCAGATCTTATGAAAGATTAGGAAAGAGAGGAGAATGAGAAAAGAGAAAAAAAATAATTAGGGTTTTTGATAAACTAATAAAAAAGGTTTTGATGGATCTGGTAACAGGAAAGGATGATGAATCCAAACGATTCAACAATCTCAAACCTGTCTCTGATACCATGATGAAATAATGGGATTAACAGGATAAATGGTCGAAAGATTAAATCTATTAAACGGAATAAAGAGTTTCAAACATAAACAAGAACAATAGAAATAAGAGATTACAATAACCAACACTAATCGTGAAGGATAAGGGACAACAACAAGATTACATGATCAAAATAACAATAAGAACGATCATAGTGATATGAATGATTTAGGGTTTATTAGTAACGGATATAATCGCCCAAAGTTTGATATTTTGTTGTAACCCTAAACACTGTAGCGTTACGATTATATAGGCAGCCTTGTTACAATCTGCACCTCCCTCTTCTTTCTTCTTACAGCTTTAGTCCCTCAACTCCTCAACTTCAAGCTTGTGTCCATTCTAGTCCCTCTATTTATTTATCTGACAAAACAAACATAAAACTTTCCAAGTTAAATAGGAACAGGATCAAGGTGCATCATTTTAACACCCCTCCTCAGCTTGATCATGAGAAGGGGTCTATGAGTCCAAGTTGCATGCACAGTTTGTGATGTTGGTCTGAGGGAAGACCTTTAGTAAACACATCAGAAATGTTCTCTTCTGAAGTGACTTTAATTGTTTCAATGATTCCCAACAGAATTTTTTCTCTTATAAAGAAAAGGTCAAGTTCAAAGTGTTTCGTTTTTTCATGGAAGACAGGGTTGGCTGCAATTTGGATTGCAGCCTTACTGTCACAGAAAATACTTACTGGCCTGGTTTTGTGCACACCTAGTTCTTCTAGGACCTTTTGAACCCATATAATTTCACATGTGCCAGCAGCCAGGGCTCTGAATTCAGCTTCAGCTGAAGATCTAGAGATGGTCTGCTGTTTTTTGCTTTTCCAAGAGATTGGGCAACTACCAAGAAAGAGGATGAATCCAGTGATACTCTTTCTGGCAGTCACCTTCTTGGCCCAGTCAGAGTCTACAAAGGCAGAGAGGGAGAGATTATCATCCTTTTTGAAAAGGATGCCTTTACCTGGAGACCCTTTCAAGTACCTGATCACTCTCATGGCTAATTTTAAATGCAAGTCATGAGGGTTATGCATGAATTGGCTAAGAATGTGAACAGCATATGCAATATCAGGTCTTGTGAGAGTCAAATAAATGAGTTTTCCAACAAGCTTTTGATACTCAGTGATGTTCCTTAAAGGAGCACCCTTGGCATCATCATTATCAACCACCAGACTAGTCTCAATTGGTGTTTGAGAAGGCTTACATCCAGGGTGACCAAATTCAGCAAGTAAATCAAGACAGTACTTTCTCTGTGTAACACAAAGACCACCCTTTTCATCAAGTACTTCTATTCCAAGGAAGTATCTAAGTTTCCCTAGATCCTTAATAGAAAACTTGGTACTTAGGAACAGTTTACAATTTTCAATTTCATCAACAGAATTGCCTGTAATGATTATATCATCAACATAGACAAGCAACACAACAAAAGTCTTTCCAATAGACCTAGTAAACAAGGAATAGTCACTTTTGCTTTGAACAAAGCCATTTTCAAGCAAGGCACTGGTTAACTTCTCATTCCACTTCCTTGGAGCTTGTTTAAGCCCATACAAAGACTTAACTAACTTACAAACCCTAGGGTCAGAACTGGTATGATATCCAGGAGGGGGAAACATATAGACATCCTCAACAAGATCTCCATATAAAAAGGCATTATTGATGTCAAGTTGATAAATAGGCCAATCATTTTGCACACAAACAGAAAGTAAGCATCTAATTGTTACCATTTTTACAACAGGAGAGAATGTCTCATCAAAGTCTATTCCAATTTTCTGGTCATACCCTTTGGCAACAAGTCTTGCCTTGTATCTATCTATATCCCCATTAGACTTGTATTTAATTTTGTATACCCATTTGCAACCAATGGGCCTTCTGTTTTCTGGAAGATGAGAAAGAGTCCAAGTATTATTTTTATACAAGGCCTCTATCTCAGAATTCATGGCCTCAACCCAATGTGGATTTTTGCATGCTTCCTCATAGGTAGCAGGTTCAGACAGTTTGTTTAAACCAGAAACAAAACACAAGTTTTCATGTTTTAGGTTTGCATAATTAACAACTTTATTAATACTGTGTTTGGTTTTAGTGTTAAGAACAAAATCCTCAAGGTTTTTGGGAGGTCTAGTGGTTCTGCTAGATCTCCTAAGAGTGGTAATTTGGTCAATGTCATGAGAAGATTGGGTGTCAACAATGTTACCCTCAGAATTAGAATTCTCATCAATAAGTGTTGCAATAGGTTCTTGGTTCATGGCAGCCCTAATTGTACTACCAGATTCACTGGTAGCTCTTGAAGTACTACCAGAACTGTAAGAACCCTTACCATCACTGTTTGATGTCCCTCTCCTTTCATCATAGGGCATTGAGAGGTTTTGGTCATCATATAGCAGACTGTCAAAGAAATTTGTATGAGTAGTACCAGAATTATCACAAATGCAGTCCTTATTGTTAGATTTAAAAGGAAAGATATCTTCATAAAACTTAACATCCCTAGAGAAAAGGATGGTTTTACTTTCTAAACAAAACAACTTATATGCCTTTTTTCCTTCAGAATACCCAATAAAGGCACATTTTCTTGATCTGGTACTAAATTTGTCAGAGTTATTTAAGACAGTAGCAAAGCATAGACAACCAAACACTCTAAGCAAGGAAAGGTTAGGTTTACACTTAAATATCATCTCATAAGGGGACTTTCCACATAGCACAGAAGAGGGCAATCTGTTTATAAGAAAAGTAGCAGTTAGAACACATTCAGGCCACATATTCAGAGGTAACCCCCCCTGAAACATAAGGGATCTAGAAACATTTAAGAGATGCCTATGTTTCCTCTCAGCTATACCATTTTGTTGTGGAGTGTGAGCACAAGAAGTTTGATGTAGTATCCCATTCTGTTTAAAGAACAAGTTTAGCTTTTGATTTACAAATTCACCTCCATTGTCACTTCTAAAGACTTTTACAGTGATTTCAAACTGATTTTTGAGCAGATAAAAGAAGTTTGTTATGTTCTCAAAGGTTTCATCTTTGCCTTTTAAAAGATACACCCACACAGCTCTAGTATAGTCATCCACAATGGTAAGGAAATATTTGAATCCCTCTTTACTTTGGACCTTATAAGGTCCCCACAAGTCAAGATGAACAAGATCACCCAACTTTTGACTTTTGTGTTCACTAAGAGGAAAGGGCTCCCTAGTTTGTTTTGCCTTATGGCAGATTTCACAAGGTGAGTGGTGAGAGGGTTTATCAAGATCAAGTTGACCTTTCAGAATGTGCATGACTTGGTCAGCAGGGTGACCAAGTCTATTATGCCAGGTATGAACAGAAATATAGCACACAGAGGTCACATAGTTATAGGAAAGGGCAGTCTCACCTTTGATGTTACCATCAAAGATGTAGAGGCCACCAGCCTCACTACCAGTCCCTAAAAGGACTTTGGTCTTCAAATCCTGTATATAGCACATATGTTCATCAAATGAAATAAACAACCTGCTATCTCTAGCCAAGTTATGCACAGATAGCAAATTAACACAGTAATCGGGAACAAACAAAACACCAAATAAAGTAATGTTGTTTGACAGTCTCAAACTTCCAATTTTAAGAACCCTAGCTTGTGTTCCATTGGGATGCCCAACAGTCATACCAAGCTGGGACACATCCACAACATCAAAAAGCCAATGATCACAACATGTCATATGTTGAGTGGCACCAGAGTCATTTATCCAGGAGGTTTTGGTTTTAGAATGGTTTTGTGAGGAATTAAAACAGTAGAATTTATTAAAGTTTTGATTAAAAAAACTATTAGAATTGAAAAATGTACCTGCCATATTAGACTGAGCAGGATTTTGGACAGATTTTTCACCCAAAATTTTCATGAGGTAGGAGAGTTGTTCATCATTGAAAGGGTTGGTTGAAGGAGTGTTGCAAGAGCTTGAAGGTATGGTAGAGTTGGGACTTTGATTCTCAATGATTCCAGCCTGATTGCTAGAAGAATTCTTGGCAAGGTTGTGATAAACAGGTCTTTTCATAAAACCAGTGTTGTTTCTTTGAAGCTCAAAACATCTCTCTTTAGTATGCCCAAATTTGTCACAATGATCACACTTAAGATTCAAATTAGGACCCCTGTTCTGAAAGTTCTGGTTCCAGTTTTGAGACTGGTTCCAGTTTTTAGATGACTGACCTCTTCCCAGATTCCTTTTGTTTCCAAAGGTTTTTGACACAAAAGCACTGTTTTGAGTTTTTAAATGTGAATCACTAGAGGGTATGCCTCTATGTGATTCTTCTCTTGAAATGATATTAAGAGCAGTTTTAACACTAGGAAGTGGATCCCTAATTAGAAGCTGACTTCTAACTGGTAGATACACCTCATTAAGACCCATTAAGAATTGCATTAATTTCATGTTTTGATTATATGTTTTAAATTCAGTAGAAGCATTACAAACACAAGTAGGCAATTTTGTCAAAGCATCATATTGTCTCCATAAGGAGTTGAGTTTGTGATAGTAGTCAGAAATGGGACTACCATTTTGAGTTAAAGAGTTAATTTTGTGATGCAAATTAAAGATAATTGACCCATCAACCTTATCATATGTTTCTTTAAGTTCCTGCCAAACAACAGCAGCCTCTTTTGAAAAAATTTGACCTAGATAAACTTCTTCAGAAACAGAACCCAAAATCCAAGATAAAACAACATAATTGCATCTATCCCATTGTTTTGCCAGAATTTCATTATCATCAGGTCTCTCACAGGTTCCATTAATAAACCCAATTTTATTTTTGGTTTCAAGAGCAAGTTCCATAGCACATGACCAAACTTTATAATTTTCAGTTCCTTTTAATTTCAGATTAATTAAGGGTGTGCCAGTAGTGTCACTAGCATGAAGTTACAAAGGGTCACCAAAATCAAGTTTGCTTATTTGAGTACCCAATAAATCTGTTACATCAGGATCAGCCATAGAGAAAGCACGGAGTATAACAAACACTACAAGTAAGAGTAACACACAAGCAGAGTAGCCAAGATAACAAGAACCCTAAAACAGCAACAACCACAATCAGATAAGAAAAGAAAAAAAAGAAACACACCTAAAGGGTGCAAGAGCAGTGGCCAGATTCAAGGAGCACTAAGGTGCCTTGACAGGTATACTCAAGGACCCTCTCTTCTACCAAGGAGGGTTAGAAACACAACAATAACTTAATGAAATAAAGAGACAAGAACCAGATAAGACAGCAGATTAATCAAGTTTCATATAAACCTTAATAGCAACTCTAGAACCTTCAACAACAATTTCTCAATAAACAGAGATAGACATAGCACAAAAATAAACATAAGCAAATAAAGATATGCAGAAAATAAGATAGGAATCCCAACTGATAGGCCAAACTTTCCTTACTCAGAGCACTCCAAGCAAGAAACAATTTGCTACTAGATGGGTAGGATAGACAACTTACAGAGGGGTCTCCAACAGTAATTCCAACACACTTTAAGAGGCAACAATATACTCAATCTCTTATTCCCAGATCTTATGAAAGATTAGGAAGAGAGGAGAATGAGAAAAGAGAAAAAAATAATTAGGGTTTTTGATAAACTAATAAAAAAGGTTTTGATGGATCTGGTAACAGGAAAGGATGATGAATCCAAACGATTCAACAATCTCGAACCTGTCTCTGATACCATGATGAAATAATGGGATTAACAGGATAAATGGTCGAAAGATTAAATCTATTAAACGGAATAAAGAGTTTCAAACATAAACAAGAACAATAGAAATAAGAGATTACAATAACCAACACTAATCGTGAAGGATAAGGGACAACAACAAGATTACATGATCAAAATAACAATAAGAACGATCATAGTGATATGAATGATTTAGGGTTTATTAGTAACGGATATAATCGCCCAAAGTTTGATATTTTGTTGTAACCCTAAACACTGTAGCGTTACGATTATATAGGCAGCCTTGTTACAATCTGCACCTCCCTCTTCTTTCTTCTTACAGCTTTAGTCCCTCAACTCCTCAACTTCAAGCTTGTGTCCATTCTAGTCCCTCTATTTATTTATCTGACAAAACAAACAATAAAACTTTCCAAGTTAAATAGGAACATGATCAAGGTGCATTATTTTAACAATACTAACGAAGTAATGATGTTAATTTAGGGGTTTCAACTTTCTCACATTGTGTTTTTGATTTTAGCGTCAACTCCAAATCTATATTGGTAGTGTAATTGTCAAATAAAGAAAATATAAAATATTTAAAATAGAAGGAATAATCTTGTGTATGTGTTATGTAAGTCTGTTAAAAACACAAACACAAAATGTAAACAAAGCTAAGTATAAATTATAGTGAACACTAATTTGCTATGTATAAATGAGGCAAGGTCTCGCTTTCCTTTTTCCTCAAGTGTAGAGCAAGCTTAGAAATACATTTATTTGCTAATATGATATGATGGTCGGTCATAGTTTAATAAAGAATATAAGTCGGTTCGTATGGACTGCTATGTATGACTGATATATTGTATTTTATAGGGATCTTCGCCCTCTATTTATATTTCAAGAATTTATTGTTTTCTTAATATTACATAATCTTAGTTAGCAAATTATTAAAAGGAAACTACATAGAGTAGATTATACAAACAAACAGGAAAATAAATTTCATAAAACCAGTAACATTTGTATAGTCATATATTTCAGTAAAGGGTTGATATTAGTCACTGGTGTCTTAATATAATTTAGCTTATGTGCATGTTTCTTTACCAAGATTTTAATTTGTTCATTGATTTACATACAAATTTACAGCAACTTTTACATACAGTCCTCACATTATCATGAGGCAATTGATAACATATATGGACAACAATATAGAAGCAATTAACTTTGCATAGCTTCCGAAATATTAAGCAGTTGGATAAGAAGCCATCATAGCAATGCCACATATCCCTTCTACAGGTTCAATATCCCTCTGCATTCTGATGTATCCATCTTCACCCCAACTCGTGCCCCACGAGTTCTTAACCAGCCAGTACTTGATGCCATCGTCACTAGTTCCATATCCAACTACAGTAACCCCATGGTCTAATTCAGTACCGCAAGTTCCATGAAAACGCCGGCTGAGTAAAGTTGGAAGTCTACCCCTCCAGCATCGATGGCAACTGAAACAGGCTGCATAGCCACGGCCTTTAACAAAGCTGACTCGCTGTTAACTGGCACATCCTCGTGTCCTGTGATCTTTGCTGCATGAATAGCTTCCTCTTTTGCATTGCAAGTTGCATCGACTGCCTTGTAAGGATATGCAGCCTCAGTGTTGATGCCTTTGTTTTGGACGATAAATGTGAATCCACCGTCCATGTACCCACCTCCACATCCTTGGTCTTCACCACTAGTGTCACAGTCCACCAACTCTTGCTCGGATAGTGAAATCAGTTTTCCAGATGTGATTTGTGTAATTCCTTCAGTAGCAGCAATTGTTGAAAATGCCCAACAGCTTCCTGTGTTTCTACAAACGACAATAATTAACATCCGACAAGCTTGAACAAAAAGAACTTAAGAAGGGTGTTTGATTTAAGATTTACGACGGGCTTACCACATTGACCTTGATTCTTGATTGGGGTAACAGCTCCTTTCTTTCTCCAGTCCATACTAGATGGAACTGCAGTCACATCTTCATACCTGAATGGCGTGGTTTGACCCAATCTTAGTGTAGATGGTAACTTGAATCCATTACGAGTGGCCTTGAACTCCTCATTCGTTTGGTCTGCAAATTCATTGACGCTTAGCTTGCAAGCTGTGTTCCCAGCATTGTTGAAAGCTTCTACGTATGCAACATTCTCCTTGAATATCTTGAAGCGCATTTCTTTCTCCAACTCATCTCTATATACACGTCCATAACGAGCCATCCATTCTTCATGCCTTTGTAACATGGTCTCGTCATTTAGTGTTCGAGATGTGACTTGAAGTGCCCACATCCCAAAAACCAACAAGGTTGCCAGAATGATTGATCTACAAAGTGGTGAACCCATTTTGTTGGCTTCCAAGGAGAGGACTATGACTCTGAGTCTCTGAATAAGGTTACTAAATGTGAAGGTACTCTCTAATCTATAAAGATGGTCTATATAGAGAGAGGATAGAGAAAGTATATGCTAAATTAGAAGTCTGCTTGTCATCTGAAGATGTACAAATTTGAGGTGGGATAGATGGCAAGGCAAGATGTCATGATATGTTTACGTCGAAACTGTTATCTTATGACAACAAACTGAACCCTAAGTTGTCTTGTTAATAGCAGTATTACATTGATTATATTGTTTTTGTCTGTATTAAATAATAAATAGCATATGATAAGACCAGGTGTGACATTATCTTTGGACTATCTTCTGTCTAACTCTATCATTTGATATTTAGTTTGTCTCTTGTATTTCATGAGGATGTCAATCTGTACAATTCAATTTACCCAACTTGTTATTAATACATGACTCCTAAAATCACTGTTGTTAAAACATGGTCTACTTAAGTAAAAGATACCAAATCAACAGATATTTGACAACAATTTTATTCCCATAAACCAAACACGGTATTAAGATAACAATGGCCCGTGTTATTATACAACTTATTTCATTCACATCAACCAAAAACTTCTGTTCAACTTTTTAAATGCCCTGGTGGAGTCTGTTAACTCTATTTATTTAAGCTTGGCTTAGTTGAGGCTGATATTTCACCATTTTTCTTAAGCAGAATCTAAGATGCACATAAAGCAACCACAGATTAAACAAGAAGATATAATCAAACAAGGTGAATGCGTCATTTTATTTATTGCTATATACAGTATACAATACAACATACATGAATCAGACTAAAAGGTATAGGTTGAACACATCTAGACACATAAAGATCGACTTGACAATTGAATAACCTATTCTCGCCTTTGGAAAACAAACACCGACCCTCTAGAACCCTTCCCTAACCTCAATTTTTCGTCAATATATGTAACCTCGAGCTGAACCTCACTTTCACCACCAAACTGAAACTCTACCGATCCAAGCTTAAGTTCAGGTGGCTCAAACACCACCTTAATCCATTTCTCGTCTAGAACTATCAGTTTGCCTACACAGCCAAAAAAATATATTTTGAAAACTAGTAAGTGAATATATCTATGTATGAATTCATCAATCTCGAACACTGATTGGTCCTTCCGTATTGGCAATTTTTCTTTCTTTTATTTTATTGATTGAATTGAAGCAGCATACCTTTCAAAGAGACTTCTCCGTCAATGAAACCAAGAGCAGAGAAAGATACTTTGTTTCTTACAGTATCAGGAGCCTCAACAACTTGAATCATTTCCTTTGTTCTAAAAATAATGCGGCCTAGTCCACTCCTGAAACCCCCACCAGGCGATGTAGGATTTGAGCAATACACCACATCCCAGTCTATATAGAAATTCTAGAATCAGTAACAATTTTTACAAAAATCATTAATCACTAAGGAAGCATTTGGTTCATTGGTTTTAACTTTAAACACCATATCGTAGTGTGTTGGTTGGGTAAATAGAAGGATTTCTATAACAAGTAATTTCACAAAATCTACAAAAGGTTTTTTTAGAAATCCTTCCATATAATGAATGGTGCTATGATGACGGGTTTCATTTACAACGAGAACTTCCCTTTTAGAAAAATATTAGGAGTTCTTTCATGCTCACTAGGGTTGTGGCATGCTAAATGATAATATTTGTATGAAAAAAGGTGCATACAAAGGGGGTGTTTGGGTTCTTTTTTCTTTGAACGGCAAATCTCTTACAATACCTACATTACTACTAAAAAGTTTTGTATTTGTCCAATATAAACTAAAATGCAAAGAGACTTTCTGATACTCCAACGCTTATAAACCCTTTCTAGCTTTCAAAATATGCAATAAGCATTTTTCGATGTACTCCCAAACACCCCCAAAGCCTAATAAGAATCTGGTGAAAACAAATTCAGTGAATGTTTTCTTCAGACAGTTAAGAAAAAGCAAAACAAACAAGTCACGAAAGTAGTAATTCAACAAAACACCCACAAACATACCTCCAAAAATAAGAGGGCAAGTTACAGGTGAATCGATACAATATTTACTCAATTCACCAGTCAATTCAGCTACTTGAAGATGTTGTTCCCGTGTCAGTGTCGCTCCTCGATCTGTTTGCATAACCTAATTTAGATATAGATACATACAACTAAGTTCCCCCAAGTTGTCAAAGATTTAAAGTTTAATAACACAGGAACACACGACAATGATCCAAGTACCAAAACACATCCTTTCGGTTATTCTATTAAACAATTACGGGTAAAGAAATATGAACTAAAACTTTCAAATTCAGCTGAACTCTGGTGAACTGATAGTGTGTTTATTACTACTTAAATGTGATCTTACCAAACATATTTTGAGATATAGATTGTTTACTCTGTGGGGTTTTTTTTTTTTTTTCTAAATAAAGATACAAAAAAGATGAACAGGCTATAAGATAGATAGATAGATAGATACAAATGATGTATATATATAAATATGATTAAGAGAAAAAGTAAGGAGAGGTACCTTGGAGAAAATGGAAGCAGCAAGCTCATCAGGGCGAAGCTGTGATAACTGATAACGATCGGTTACTTGCTGTGCTGGAGCTGACATAGATGAACAAGTGATAACATTGCGAGGAGCTCCAACATTATTATAATAAAGTGAAGTTACTACTGATGATGACGGTTTAAGATTGTGGGATGAAAATAAAACCAAAGAGAAAGACGGAAGAAGAGAAGCCATGGATTGAAGAAGATTAATAAGAATGAATTTTATTTTAGGAGAAGGGTTTGTTTGTGAACGACTGAACTCAAGAATGAAGATGGTTTTGGTGGTGGTGGAGCCCCATGGAAATTTGGTTCGGTTATCTTTATGTGCCAATGAGAGGCTACAATTGCGCCATGTAAAACAAGGATTTCTTGAGGGAAATGGTGGTCAACATTTTGTAGAGGACCGACCATGTTTGTGGTTGGAATTTAAAAACAAACGAGATGTCACCGGACTGCCCCAGGAGACATTACGTTTATGTATATGGTAGCATGTAAAATTAATAGGGTAATTCAGGGACGTTTATTGTGTGCAATAATATGTAAGATTTATAACGTGTTTTTAGGATCATTTATAAATTTGTTAGTGATTCGTTTGGACATAGTGTAATTAGACTTTGTTAAGTTAGAAGTAATGTTTGATATTAGTTATAAAAGTGTAACATAAGTCAATCCGTCAATTTAGAAACCCAAATAGCATTTAACGATAACCCGTTAGAGAAAAGGACGTAACCCCCTGTTAGAAAAAAGGACCTGATTTACAACAATTTTCGTAACTTCCGTTAAACACTCGAATAGAAATTAACGATCGTTAGCTGATGAGGACCTTCATTGTAAGAGTATTAGAGCTTAGGGCATAAGTAGTAGAAGGAAGAAAAGAAATTAAAAGAAGTGGCACGAAAACCGATTCACAGTTTTTAGGATATTTATAATGGTGGTTAATATGATTTATTCGCGAATAGTTTTATTTGTGGGATAAGTATTTATACATCTAACTAGCTATGGACGAGTATTATAGCATGAAAAAAATAAAGGTAATAATCTTTTTTTTATACATTATATGTATTCAAGTATATATATGGCAACCATATAAGCTGTCATTTATAAATTTTGGTTGATCAGATACATACAATACACGAAATTTAAAAGTTTATTACATACGATAAATACACATTTATTTTTTTACACTATAGATAGCTTCAGAGACGGAGCCAAAAAGTTTATCTTGAGGGGGCCAACTTAAAACGTCAAGTTTATGATTCGTATGTATTCATTATACTTATTTATTTTTCCTTGTTGTAAAGGTAAAATTTCAAACATGCATTTAAAATAAAAAAAAATTACATCGTATCAAAATTAGAGCGAGGGCAGCTGCCCACACTACCCTTAAGCTGTCTCTGTCTCTGGATAGGTTCTATAGTTTTGTTTGGCACCCCCAAGGGCATCCTTAGCAATATGTTTATTCTATGGTTGGTTGTTCAAAAAAAACTCCAAATACAAGATAGAGTTATGGGGTAGAATGAAAATGGAGATTTGAAATATCATCTATGCAAATGTTCTATCAAAAAGATGCATGGTAATTGAAGAGACATTGTTGTTAAAATGTCTTCTGATTACACTAATAATGCTATTACCAATGTTATGGGAAGGATAATCCTTCGTGTTAATGTATACTATTTATGCCAAAAAAAAACTACAGGTATATTAATATTAATATTTAAAACACGAGATACATATTAGATTTAAAAGAAGAGTAAATTACATTTTTCGTCCCTGAACTTGGCTCGTTTTGCACTTTTCGTCCTTAAAGTGAAAAAATAGCACTTTTCGTCCCTGAACTTGACACTTTTTTCACTTTTCGTCCCCGCGATAACGACTGTTAGTTTTTCTCCGTTAAAGTTGCAACGTTCGTTAGTTTTTTTGTTCACTTTTCGTCCTTTCCATTTTTTTTCACTTTATTTTCATTTTGATAATTTCATAACTGCCCAGCGATGTAGAAATCGTAAAGGAGTAGGCAACGAATCTCAAAAGAAACTATTGAATGAGTAGAGTCAGTATCAAATAATACAAAGAAAGCACGAAACTCTATGAACACATCCAACAAAACATTAAATAAAAGTACAATTAACACGATTAATAAATAAAATCAAACACATAATATGTCATCTCTACCAATGTACTAAAATACGATTGAGGTTTTCTTTAGGTGACACATGACACTATATTTAAACGACGCATGTATCTTTTAGGCTATACTTAATTAAACTTTTTTTTTCCTTTCAAAATAGCATTAATAAACAATAAATATTCATACTTTTAGTATTATTAAAAGTAAAAAGGGTAAGGGAGGGAACCCTAGCCCCGGTACCACAATTGGATACCCATCGACTCACCCCGTATGAGTCATATGATGCCAGTACTGTAACACCCCAAGCCAAGGCTCGAAAATATTACGGAAATCATATAGCACAAGGTGGAATTAATGTAGAACATGAACTAAATGCAAACAAAGGATCCAGTGAATCCATAAACGAGACAATTCAAATACAGAAAGTATGAGAAACAAGTAGTCATCAAAGTTTACAAAAGAGACAACATCAAAAGATGACTATTGATCTAAGCATAAAGCAAAAGTAGGCGATGAATCCTTGATTCATATAAGTCCAATGCCCGGGTTCACAAGCAAGCGAATCAATCATACTTCATGCCTTGGAATAACTTGGTTACCTGAAAAGTGTACTAAGCATAGTCAACACAAGGTTGGTGAGTTCGTAGGAATGGCTCACAAGGAACCATTGTCATTAATCACAACAAGTATAAGTAAAGGCAAAGTATAGCGTAAGAGTAGCCTTTATGCGTCACAACCTCAATCACAACAAGATACACAATATAAGTAATGCGTGTAATAAATAAGCACAAGTGATGTCTATATCAAGATATGTGTTGCACGCATAATCACGCCAGAATGCATAATAGGTATGTCTAACATTTAGACATCAGATAGTGCATCATGAGTATACCACAATAACAATAACAACCATCCTAACCACAATGTTCTCAAGTCTAACATACTTGGTAGTACATCGTACCGTTGCGCGTTCTCAAGTGTATGCCACTTGGAAGTACATAGAACCATTCATCAAGTAAGCATACTTGGAAGTACATCAACCAAACATCAAGCGCGAACCTAACCAATCTCAATCACAAATCCATCATATCCCAAATAAATCAAAACTACAATGCACATACATTTCATACGACTTTACTTTTAAGGACTCATAGATGCTTATATATAGGATCACCCGCAGCCTTTCCACCACATCTACAACTCATTAAAGGTATCATCGTCTTCCATGTATGTACAACTATCCTAATCACGATATCAAATCACTACAAGATCTTAAGGGTAAAGTAACTGCGTATAATAAATGAGCACGAGAAATATCATCGTCAAATCATGTATCATACGTGTATAAGACCATAATGCATATCAAATGCGTGTCAATAACGTCACCAATGCAACTATAAAAGTATGCTTGAGTGTGTACCATATAAGAAAATAGACTTTCTCACGATTCCAACGATAGGTCATATGACTCGATTGGGTTTACGGATCAAAAGTTATAAGCGTTTGAAAACTGACGCGCGAAACTGAACTCACGGCGCGAGGAAAAGGGCTCGCGGCGCGAGAAAAGTCCCTGAACCCCAAAATTCAAGTCTCGCGGCGCGAGGGGAAGGGGTCGCGGCGCGAGGTTCTGCTACTCTGCACATTTCCAGCCCCAAACACGATTCCAAGTTCACCCAAAACCCATTTTGACTTCCAAGATCGACCAAGGTACCTTTCTAACTCGTTTTTAAGCATAAATACACATATATAAACATATTTGGACTCAACCCACTTCATAAATCCACTTCAAACATCAATTTCAAGATCAAGATTCGGTTTTAATTCATTAAACTCTACATAAACCCTATTTTCAGTTTTAATCCGATTTGTGACCCGAAATTAAGTGGGTTCAACTAGAAATAGGTAAATAAACATAAGTTAGTGAATATGAGATGAGTTTGACTTACCAAAATCTTCTTCTTATGTTCAAACCCGAATTTGAGCTAAATGGGTAGAAATCTTGCACTTAGAATCTAAGTTCTTGATATGGGGATTATAAGATGATGATGATCTTGTATTGAATTTGGTTCAATAACACTAAATGATGCAGATGTAATTTGAGAGAAAAGATGAGAGACTTGTGATCTTGGATTCACCAAAGTGAATGAGAGAAAGAGAGATAGGAGGGAAAGAAGGAAGGGTTGTTGAAATGAATGGCCAAGGAGGGTGAAGGGTGGCTGATGGGTCGTGGGTATTGCCCATGGGTCGACCCGTTTCCCTTTTTCAAGTTAATTCACATGTCGTCTTGCATTGAATCGTACATTAAGTCATACACCCGACCCGTCAAGCATAATACTTATTCATTTCAATCCCAAAATAATCTTCATTATCTCATTAATTAAGATCGTTAGTCAAATTACACATAAAGTCAAAGGGTCAAATCTCACGGATGTTACAAGTACAATACCTCATCCTAATCCCCACATGATCTGGGCACCCCGAAGGATCGAACCCGCGTATTTAAACTTCACATGTGGGTCTAGGCTTCATTGGTAACGGGTACCTTAAAGGAATTATTTTTTGTGTCAAGCGGGGATCGAACCTGAGACCTTAAGGTCATCAAGTGATTGTCTTACCACTAGGCTAACTCCTTAGTATTATATTTATTATGATCATATCTAATTAAACATATATATGTAAATTATTTAACATTTTTAATTATTGAACTTTACAAATCATCAAACCAACCCATAATTATACTATAATGTTTTTGTTAAGTATATTGTGCTATCTAACTTGCGATAAATATATTTTACTAAGTATAAATAGAAAAAAAATGTAATATGTCTCTTGCTCTTTTTTTAAATACGGTTTATATACCATTGTACAGTTATGAAATTATCAAAATGAAAATAAAGTGAAAAAAAATGGAAAGGACGAAAAGTGAACAAAAAAACTAACGAACGTTCCAACTTTAACGGAGAAAAACTAACAGCCGTTATCGCGGGGACGAAAAGTGAAAAAAGTGCCAAGTTCAAGGACGAAAAGTGCTATTTTTTTCACTTTAAGGACGAAAAGTGCAAAACGTGCCAAGTTCAGGGACGAAAAATGTAATTTACTCTTAAAAGAATATAGTGAAAGCATATTATACTTGTTTAGCTAATTTGATCCACTTTTGTTTTTCGTGGAGAAAACAATATTATCATTATTATTTATTACTATTATATCATAATTATTGTTATCCTACATAAAAACACTATTAATCCGTTTTTAAGTATAGTTAATTAATGATAGAGTTCGAAGACCTACGCATACAATATGATGATGGGGACCACTTATCCGGCTTCTCCACATCAAAAAAGTAAGTCATGTGGGGTTTGACAACCATTCCCATCCATACACGTGGCTAATTAATACTCTAGCAATTTTACACTACTCTTCTTTCTTTCTCCTTCTTGTTCCAACCACTTCTTTCTTCTATCATCATTTCAGTCCTAGCAATTCTTCATAAAAAAAACCAAATTTCCATCCCTCAATTTATGCAAAAATGAACACCATTACTTGTTATTATAATAATTATAATTATAATTTAAATACACAGTTTATAAATTCAACCTGTTACTCGACGCCTGTTTGCGTCTCCACAAACCGTTTTCCGGCGGTTATTAATCTAACTAGAAATAGAAATAGAAAGAGGAAGATTGTTGCCAAGGCGGCGGTTGCGGCGGCTGCTTCTACCGGCCGTGGACGTGTGAATGGAGAGGAATTGAGTACTAGTACTAGTAATAGTAATAGTAATACTGCTTTAGAACAGTTAGATATAGAACGAGGTGTATGTATTCCTTTCCGAAAGTACTCTCCCGAAACCGTGAGTATTTTCTTCACTCATTTACCTTTTTGTTATATATATATATATATGTTCGTGTTTTGGTAAAGGATTTTACTAAACGTAGATTTTAGGGCTGTAGTTAATATGTTTAGACACGTATAAAAGTATCGAATGCTTATGCTTAAATGTTTAAATACTAATGCGTGTATCGACGTTTTCAAACATTGATGTTTAATGAAGCTGTTACTTAGATACAAGTTTCAGAACTACTCGTAGATCATTTGGTATTTATTGTAAAAAAAAGGATAACATGGTTGATTCCAAAGATTAGGACATTTGGATAAACGATGAGCCAGTCCTCAGACTGAGTCAAACGAACCTAATGCATGAGGGCGAAAGGCCTTAGTGTGGTTGAATTGGTTGGTTAGCTATACACCATTATACTAGGCGTCTAGGCCACTGAGTGAGCCTGATTTATGTCTCACGTGATGGGTTTGATGGAAGGCAATTGGTGTTGTCTGCATTTCAACCGTTGCTAAAAATAATAAAATTGGACTGACAAGGAAAAAAAACAATTTAACTTACCGAATATAAAAACAGGACCAAAAAAACATCAATTGCCATAATGTATTTGAGAGGAGTATAACTACCAAAATGGATGAAACGTGAAAGTATAATACTAATTTGCTATTAGATGACATTTCTCCTAATGCCCTTGTTAAATTACATAGTTTTCTATCAATGGTATATTTTTGTTGTTTGGAATTATATGTGAATGAACTGTGTTTTTTGTGGGTGTGAAGGTTAGTAGTAAGGTGTTGGAAAATCAAGGTGCAATTTTGTCATTGCTTGGCAGAGGAGTTGAGATTGTTTGGAAGTTAGGTTTCTACTGGACCAGATTGGTGTATGATTACCTAGTTGGCCGTGATGAAGAAGTCGTTCCTTTCCGTGCTCGGCAACTCAGGAATTTGTTAGTCGACTTGGGCCCTTCTTTCATTAAAGCTGGCCAGGTTTGTTACTCTTAGCTAGCTTCGAATATTTTGTTGGGTTGTTCCGTATCAACTTTTTGTGTTTTCTTGTTATTTACGTCTTTGGCCAAGATTACTCGATTTAATCTTGCTATCTTAGGCATGGCCTTAAAGAAATTAAGATGTCTTACCATCAATTGAATAATATACGTAGCTCTTATGTGATGCAATAGATAACTACCACAGACATCATATCAGCCACCATATCTTAAACATATCAAAACTAGTTATTTTACACACAAAAGATTAGTGATTATCCAGGGATATTTAGGGGTGTTTGGGATTGCTTATTTTTCTGCTTATCTGCTTATTGCTGGGGTATTTTAAGCAGATAAGCAATAACAAATACTCCTGTCAGAAACTGCTTATCCTTATATTAGTAGAAACAAGAACTTTTTAATAAGAAGGTAGGTATATGCTTATTTTTTCAAGCAGAAAAGCTCCTATAAAAAGCAATCCCGCCTTAACTAATTAATTGATTTGCTTACTGAACTTTCCTTCTTCGTGGCATTCTTTTATTTGTTAGTAATGTTTCCTGGAAACATGACTAACCATATAAGGATACTTAAATCACTTGATAGATTAGAAACACAACATGTAATGTAATACTAGTTGTTTTTTGTTGTTCATGGTCTGATGTATTATTGTCAATGCAAGCTGAATTTTTTTGTTGTTTTGATACATTTACTCTTTTGTAATATATCCACAGGTTCTTGCAAACAGACCTGATATTATTAGGGAAGATTATATGAATGAACTTTGCATTCTGCAAGATGATGTTCCTCCTTTCCCCAATCAGGTAATGAGCTGATGTATATGGTTTTTGCAACAAAGTATTATGAGTTATACCATATTGATTTATTTTGTTTTTAACCTGCAAGTGGTTTAACAATTGTATAGGTTGCTTTCAACATTATAGAAGAAGAGTTGGGTCAACCTCTAGAAGCTGTTTTCAGTAAAATTTCATCAGAAACTATAGCGGCTGCAAGTTTAGGTCAAGTGTACAGGGCTACTCTACGTGCATCAGGAGAGGATGTTGCTATTAAGGTTAGAATTAAAAATCAGACACATTGTATGATTTAGTTGAATCTCTTGTATTATTTTCTGACTAAAAAGTCAATAGTTTGTATGGTATTATCTTTTTGTAGTTGAAGTTACCATTTCAAATTAATAGACATTTTCTTTTCTATTTTTGCAGGTTCAAAGGCCTGAAATAGAGCCTATAATATATAGGGACCTTTTCCTATTCCGAACACTTGCTTCATTTCTCAATGGAATAAGTTTGCAGAAGTTGGGTTGCAACGCAGAACTAATAGTTGATGAATTTGGTGAGAAGCTTCTGGAAGAGCTTGATTATACATTGGTAGTATTTCAGATTATATATTCTTTTTTCTGGAAGAGAAGTACTGCATCATGATTATTGGATATATGTGAATTACTATGTGTTAATGAAACCATTTACTGGGTTTCTTGGGTTTTGTGATTATCAGGAAGCTCGGAATATTGAAGATTTTCTTGAGAACTTCAAAAGTGATCCTACTGTCAAAATTCCCAGGGCGTACAGACAGCTTTCTGGTTCACGAGTTCTAGTTATGGAATGGATTGATGGAATACGGTGTACTGATCCACAGGTTTGAATGGCGTTCATATTAATTTTTCTGGAAGTAAATCACATTCGACACCAATATTTAATTTCCATTTATCTTAGGCCATCAAGGACGCTGGTATAGATGTGAATGGATTTTTGACTGTTGGTGTTAGTGCTGCTTTGAGGCAATTGCTTGAATTTGGGTTGTTTCATGGAGATCCTCACCCTGGAAATATCTTCGCTATGCGTGATGGGCGTATTGCATATGTGGACTTTGGTAATGTTGCTCAGCTAAGCCAGGTAAAAACAATGTCTTAATTATATAGACATAAAACTGAGCTTTGTTTATTTTGGCTGTAACATAGAAAGTAACCAATAGTATACCAATTCAGATAAGTGATACTAAGACGGAAACCTTTTTCTTTTGTGATTTTTAGATTTTATCCTTTTAACCTACTTTAATGTTACCATGGTTTCTCTGTCATTTTAATGCCAGTTTGTTGTTCTTACAGCAAAATAAGCAGATTCTGATTGATGCTGTTGTGCATGCTGTAAATGAAGATTATGCTGAAATGGCAAATGATTTCACCAGACTTGGATTTCTTGCCAAAGGAACAGACGTCTCTCCAATTATTCCAGCGCTGGAAGCAATTTGGCAGAATTCTGCAGGAAAAGGACTAGCTGATTTCAATTTTAGAAGTGTTACAGGTATACTGTTAGATTTATGATAAATATACGTGTGGGTGTGGTCATTCATATCATTAATAATTTGGTGAACTTCATCTTGGTATAGGCAAATTCAATCAACTTGTTTATCAGTACCCTATTCGGATTCCTGAAAGGTTTTCTCTCGTGATTCGCTCTTTGTTGACTCAAGAAGGCATCTGTTTCACACTAAAACCCGATTTTAAATTTCTTGAGGTAAGAGTTTTCCTATTATTTGTCTTCATTATGCAATGTGCATTGTTCCAAGCTTTATTGTGTGTCTCCCCTTGTTGTAGCAATATTATTCTTCCCAAAGTAAATGTTACTTCCGATTTCCGCATAAATTGAATTGTCATGTTGACCAATAGTCACTCCACAATCTGTTCATCTCATTACAATAGCATCTTGGATTTTACCAGTAATGATCATAGCTACTTGTCTAACCATATGAAAATGATACAGAGAATTTGAGTTGGAGAAGAAGAAGAAATTGATTTATCACACAAATTGATTATATTGATATGATAATCGGATATATATACAATTTTGACTCATTGACCGACCAAAATAACCGCCCCAAACGAAACTATTAAAAAACTTGACACAAACACCCCCTGACTTATTTGTATATTACATATCAATCCCAAAACTAAAATAAAACTCATATTATACGTAACAAATGCCCTCCCTTTAAAGATTTTTGCCCTCAAAAATCGAAATCAGGGAATCGACATTTCAAATCATCCACATACTCCCAAGAAGCCTCTTCCAAAGACAACCCATTCCAATGAATCAAGACCTGCAAAGCAGACTTTGACCCACGTTTGACCAATCTTCTATCAATCACTGCTCTTGGAGAAAGTATGAATCTTGGACCCTGAGGTAAAGGTGCAGTATGAACTGAGGGACCATGAGCCAGTTTGAGCAGAGAAACATGAAATGTATGATGAATTTGAGCAGAATCTGGTAAATCAAGCTTGTAGGCCACTGCACCAATCTTTTCAAGCACCAAGTAAGGACCAAAATATTTGGCAGATAGCTTTCTGTTATGGTGTGACTTCAAAGATTGTTGAGCAAAAGGGTGTAATTTAACAAACACCCAGTCTCCTGGTGTAAACTCCCGTTCAGTTCGATGGTGATCTGCAGACTGCTTCATACGATTTCTGGCCACTTCCAAATGCTGTTTAAGCCTCTGAATCATACCTTCTCGCTGCCTGTGCACCTCTTCAACTGAAGCCAATGCAGTATCTCCAGGAATAAATGGAATATGAGTAGGTGGCTTAATTCCAAACAAGGCTTCATATGGAGACATTTTAATGGTTGAGTGCCAACTAGTATTGTACCACCACTGAGCTAATGAGACCCACTTCACCCAATCATTAGGGGAATCAATGCACATTGCCCTCAAATAAGCTTCCAAACACCTATTCAACACCTCTGTTTGACCATCTGACTGAGGGTGGTATGCAGAAGACATGGCTAATTGTATACCCTGCAATCTCATAAATTCCTTCCAGAAGTTGCTAACAAAGATGGGATCCCTGTCAGACACAATAGTGTTAGGAGCACCATGTATCTTGAACACATTGTCCATGAAAGCTTTAGCAACTGTAGCAGCTGAAAATGGGTGACTTAGAAGTATAAAGTGACCAAATTTTGTCAATCTGTCCACAACCACAAAAATAGTATCTTTGCCTTGAATTTTTGGTAATCCAGAGATGAAATCCATAGAAATGTCAGTGAAAATGGATTGCGGAACTGGGAGTGGCTGCAATAATCCAGGATAAGGGATCAGCTCATATTTTGATCTTTGACAAATGCCACATTCTTTCACAAATTTCTTAACATCTTTAGCACAACCCTTCCAGTAAAATAGGTCAGAAATTCTGACCAGAGTAGGCACCACCCCTGAATGACCGCCAATTGTAGAAGCATGGAACAAAGAAATGATATCCTGTCTTAATTCAGTTACCCTGCCAACCACAATTTTACCCTTCCTTTTCAACAACTGTCCATCCCAAGACCTATGTGGCACAGTACCCCCTTGTTGCAGGGTCTCTAAAACTTTTTTAACCTCCAAATCTTGCAGCCAAGATGCTTTAATTCTTTCCAACAATAAAGGATCCAGTGTACTAATTCCCATTTGTAATAAAGTAAGCCCATGGATTCTAGATAAGCCATCAGCCACTACATTGTCAACTCCCTTCTTGTAAGAAATTTCAAAGTCATATTTCATCAATTGTGACAGCCATTTTTGTTGCAAAGGTGTCACAATGGACTGCTCAGTGAGATATTTCAAGCTATGGTGATCTGTCTGAATGATGAAATGGCTATTTATCAAGTAGTGATGCCATTGTTTGACTGCCATGAGAATTGCTAATAGCTCTTTCTCATAAACAGACCAACTCTGTGGCTTTACTCATGAAAGCAATTGGATGTTTGTCCTGCATCAATACTGCCCCCAAACCCTTGCCAGAAGCATCTGTTTCTATTACAAACACCTTTGAGAAATCTGGTAAACTCAACACTGGTGGATTACTTAATGCTTCCTTAAGCTGCACAAAAGCCTCTTCAGCTCCAGAATTCCAAGAAAAATTATTCTTTTTGGTCAATTCTGTTAGAGGTTTGGCAATTATTCCAAAATTCCTTATAAACCTCCTATAGTAGCCTGCTAATCCTAAAAACCCTCTCAACTGCTTCACATTCTTTGGTGCAGGCCAATTCACAACAGCTTTGATTTTATTTGGATCAGTTGCAACCCCTTCCTTATCAATGATGTGACCCAAATACTCAATTTTCTGCCCTGCAAATGCACACTTGGATTTCTTTGCTTTTAAGTCATTATCTCTCATAATAGATAGAACCAACTCCAAATCCTCCATATGTTGTGACCAAGATTGGCTATAAACCAATATGTCATCAAAAAATACCAAGGTGCTTTTCCTCAATAATGGTTTGAACACATTATTCATCAAAGACTGAAAGGTGGCTGGGGCATTAGTGAGGCCAAATGGCATCACTAAGAACTCAAAATGTCCAGCATGTGTTTTAAATGCAGTCTTATAAATGTCAGGCTCATACATCCGTATTTGGTGATACCCTGACCTTAAATCTAATTTTGAGAAGATGGTAGCCCCCTGTAACTCATCTAAAAGCTCCTCAATCAATGGAATGGGATAAACATCCTTAACTGTGGCTGCATTTAGTTGCCTGTAATCAATGCACATTCTCCAAGTGCCATCCTTCTTCTTTACCAGAACCACTGGAGCTGCAAATGGGCTATGACTGTGCCTAATAACTCCCGTATCCAACAACTCTTGGATCAACCCTTCTATAACATCCTTTTGTGTCTTAGGATATCTATATGGTTTGAGATTGAGGTTGACATTATCATCCTTCAACACAATTTTATGATCACAACTCCTACTTGGTGGCAATCCTTTTGGCACTTGGAAGATGTCATCAAACCTGGTTAATAACCTTTCTAATTGCTTATCAGTTTGACAGCCTTTAAGCAGTGGTTGACACATTGTATTTTCACCATTAGATTCTGCCAAGGTTACTAATTCAGCCTGTACTACCCCTGTATGACTAAGCATACTGTGCAACTTCTCCATTGAGCACAAACTAACCCCTTGCTTACACACTCCTTTCAGTTCAAACTGTTTTCCTCTCAAAACAAACTTCATTGTTAAATTCTTAAAATTCCACACTATATCATTAAGAGTTGCCAGCCACTGAACACCTAAAACTATATCATAGTTCTTCAATTCCAACAACAACATATCTGCAGTGAACCAATCCCCCTGCATCATCCAGTTAAAAGCCCTACACATGTTTACACTGGCCATATCATTTCCATTGACCACAGTGACCTTAACATGTGGAATCTGAGCAATATTACACTGAATTTTCTCAGATAATGCCTTATTCATGAAATTATGGGTAGATCCACTGTCAACAAGGATATGCAAGCTTCTAGTCCCTATTGTTCCTACAACTTGCATTGTAGAATATGAAGGAATTCCTTAAATTGCATTTAAGGATATATGAGGTTCTCCTTGTATTATCATTGTCTGCTCATGATCAGCCACCACCAAATCTCTACATGCATTATTTTCCTCCACAAAAGCTACCTCCTCCATACCTTCTTCCACTTCTAACAAGAAAAACTGTTTTTTCCCTTTACATACCTTAATATGCCCTGGTACAAATTTTTCACTACAATAAAAACATTCTCCCTTGCTCCTTTTCTCTTCTAACAACTTATTAGTCATTTTAGCAGGAACTAAGGCATTAGATGGTACAGAATTCACTGGAGTAGCTAATAGAGGTGGTTTTGAGGCATTATTCAGTTGAGACACCACTGTCCTACCTCCTCCTCCTCCTTTATATCCATAACCACTACTCACTCCAGCAGGCCTTCCTAATGATTTATTACTCTCATTTTGCATTTTTGCCAACACATAAGTATCTCTAAGTGTTTTAGGTTTAAACATTCTAATTGGACACTTAATTTCAGGTTTCAATCCTTCAACAAAACAACTAATTGTATGCTCTTCAGGAAGACTAACCTTAGTGAGTAATGAATCAAATTCATCACAATAAACCTCTGGTCTCCTGTTTGAGTGAGAGCCTTTAGTGCAGTTGGATCCTCCATTTGAGTAGTTGAGAACCTAGCAGTTATGGATCTGGCATAATCAGTCCACAGCATATCCTCCATAGCTTTATTTCCAGATTTCATAAACCCTAGGTGCCACGATAATGCTCTTCCATCCATATGTACAACAACATATCTCACTTTGCTAGATTCTAATGTTTCATCAATGGTGAAGAAGTGATCGCATTTGTAGAGCCAAGCATCGACATCATCGCCATTGAATCTCGGAAATTCAAGTCTAGTCAGCTTATTAGAGCTGAATCGGTCACCAGCACCGTCGTTACGCGCCGCCACCTGCCGTTGATTCTTCAATAGTTCAACTTCTTTTGTTAGTTCTTCAATTGTAGCTCTCATTAATAATGATGAATCAATATGAGAAGCCAGATCTTTCTGAGTTTGTGATAATTCCTTTAGTAACCGCTCAGAATCCTGATTACGAGTTTCAGGTGCCATTGATTTTAATAAGAAGAGAATCAATAGGTGTCGCCGGAAACCTAATCGGAATAATGATCGGAAAACCTAATCGGAATATGTTTGTTGAGAAACGGTTATCGGAAGCGCTCCAATCGGAGGCTCTGATACCAATTGATACAGAGAATTTGAGTTGGAGAAGAATTGGAGAAGAAGAAGAAATTGATTTATCACACAAATTGATTATATTGATATGATAATCGGATATATATACAATTTTGACTCATTAACCGACCAAAATAACCGCCCCAAACGAAACTATTAAAAAACTTGACACAAACACCCCCTGACTTATTTGTATATTACATATCAATCCCAAAACTAAAATAAAACTCATATTATACGTAACAGAAAACTAGTGAGTTAGTCAGTTTGGGGATGCTTAGGTTTAGGCTATCTTTATTAAACACTTTTTAACCTGTTAAAAAGCTATATATACTTTATAGGAAGTCTTTGGATAAGCTTATTGCATTTAGATAATGCAATAAGCCAATAAGTACCAGTACCCTTAATAATTTAAAGTAAATTGCACAAATGATCCTTGTGGTTTGGTCATTTTTGCACCCTCCACCTCTCATCGTGATTTTTTGCACGTATGATCCTTGAAAACAGTCTTTGGTTGCTAGATTGGTCCTCAATTTTGAAAATTTTTGCAAGTCTGGTCTCTTAACCATTGTTTCAATGCACGAATGTTCCATTCTATTTGGTCAATTTTGTGAAAGGAGGGACCTCTCTTTCAACAAGATATGGAGGTAGTGGTTTGAAGGACCATATGTGTAAAATTCCTTAAAATGGACCGAATTCGCAAAATACGATAAACCACAGGGGCCCTTCTTGCAATTTACTCATAAGTTACTGTCACCACCCCCTTGGAACAATTGATCAGTAATTGTCATCTTAGAGAGACTTGTAGTCTTTTCTTCGTAAGAGTCTTTCTGATCCAAAGAAAAGTATTTTAAAACACTTAACAACCCAAAAGTATTATGTGTTTGGGACTGGAGTATTAGGATTTAGGCATCCCCAAAGTGTCAGCTTTTGAGGAAGTACTATATAGTACACAGCACGTCATCTTTTTTATTTTTATAATTGTCTATATATTGATTTATCTATTAATGCTTAAACATCTTACTAGGTTGCGTATCCTTATGTTGCAAAGCGCCTCTTGACTGACCCAAATCCTGCTCTTCGAGAACGCCTCGTACAGGTCAGTATTTTTATTTTTAATGTGGGTAAAACATGTATTTGCTGTTTATTCAAGCACTCTCCTTGAACTTTGAAATAGTAAATATCATATTTAGTAGCTTACTAGTGTGTTCATAACATGCATGTGAAAGCTGAATGATCATCTATTTGCTAAGTCTGATCATATCCTTTTGTTGTGTATTTTCCCAACAAGTCTATTTTCACGGGCTTAGAGTTTCACAGCAAACCGTTCTTATTTAGTTTGATGCTACCACTACCACTTACCTGATGTTTTTTAAAATTTGCTATTTATGTAGCCAACAAGTCTCTTTTCCTTTTGACGCGTTAACCAATATGCCCAATTAGCCGTTTTCCTTTTACTTGTAATGCCTACGTTTGAATTAAAAAATTTTTTGTCATATTTTTATGTTTTCTGGTCTTAGTGATTTCTTTTATGTTTTAGGTTCTGTTCAAAGACGGTCTCTTCCAATGGAAACGACTTGAAAACTTAATTGTGCTTGCAAAGGAGAATGTGACAAAGATGAGCAGTGCATTTCAAGGAAGTAACATGTGCGTCCATTTTGCATCTGAGCTATATTTTTCTCTTTGTGTATAAAAATGCATGCGGATATGTATATTTTTTCTACCGCTAAAGAAAAAGCAGATAAATAAAACACGAGTCATGTGAGCTGGATGGATATGACTTGGGAATTTAATAATTTACTTTTTGAATTTTTGATCAGGCAAAATTCTGGAGAGTTACAGGTTCAAAGGAAACTGGATCTAACAGACACCATTAAAGATGGAGTTCGAGTTATCCTGATTGATGAAGGAATACGTAGGCAACTTCTTCTCGCGTTAACAGAAGACTCTAAGCTTCATGTTGAAGAGGTATGCATGTAGAGTTTGCTTGATACATTAGGTTTCCATGTACCTGCTAACTTTTAATTGTGTGTATTTTGTAGCTTGTTGATGTGTATAGGCTTGTAGAAGACCAAATAGACATACCATCAGTTGCTTTGGAGGTAGCCAGAGGTATGATCTACTCATATAAACTTATGACATGTCATTTTACCCAAGTTTAAGTATAGTTTCATAAAAGCAAGGAGCATATATTTCAACAAATTGTTACTCGGAACATTAGGTTATTTTAAGCTAATATTTATTATCATCTTTGACACCAACTATTATGAAAAATCAAAATTCTTTTGGACAGCAAGTGGTGTTGGTCAACCCAACCCAGCCCAACTAGTTTTGAACCATCTCGCCTGAGCTACTCATTTGCCACCAACCATTTTAGAAATATGTGTCCTCATACAAAGGAAATGTCTTTGTTGTATGGTCAAGTCAATATATGAATATTTTGATCTACTTGCAGACTTACCAACAGCTGCCCGCGATTTCATGCTTTCCTGGAGCGCTTCTGTTCTATCTGATACATGATCCGGGGTTTTGACGTACCATTTTCCACCCACGTGTCCATATCTTCTTTTATTTTCCTTACACTTTCCTCGATAAACCACAGAAAGCACCCATCATTCATTGACAACTAAAGATGTATTTATGGATGTATAGCCATCAGAT
Organism: Erigeron breviscapus; assembly: GCA_034093135.1. Taxonomy (NCBI): domain Eukaryota; kingdom Viridiplantae; phylum Streptophyta; class Magnoliopsida; order Asterales; family Asteraceae; genus Erigeron; species Erigeron breviscapus. The sequence continues at coordinate 108,318,300 of CM067174.1, read as the reverse complement.
CTCATGGCTAAACGAATTTTATAGGTGATAGCAACTGGTTAAGTTGATGTATACTCCGTAATAATTAATTAGCCTTTACATTGAGATGCCATTTGGGTATATAACATATACTAGCAGATATATACTGTCGCTTAGATGTTGGAGGAGATGTAAATAAAACAGCAATCGACTTTATGCAATTTTTTATTTTATTTTTTGGTCAATTTGAGCTTTCATTTTAAGTTGTTGGTTTTTTACATTTCCAGCATAAAGGATGGTTATGTATTTATATTGTCTGATAAATTAATAGAAATGTGAGGACGTGTACTGTGTACATATAAACTTGATTCTATTCAACCATGAATCATGGTCAAGAGAGATATTGGTCAAAATAAAAGATGGTTATAGGACATAAATCATGGTTAAGAGAGCATGTGCATACTTGATTTTATTTAACCATTACAAGTTGGACAATACAAACTACAACCTAGTAGGGAACCCAAACTAACCCATCTTCAACAAGGAAATGACAAACAGCATCCTTTCCGGGATTTAACTTAAGAACTTGAAATACTAAATGTTTCGGGTTCCATGAGGAGGTATCTTCATGGCAAACTGATATTGCCTTAGCTTTTACATTGTTTTCTCCGACCAAAGAAACCACATAAGCGTTGACCTTTGAAGAAGATGGAACTCCATTGCAGCAATAAGCTAACAAGAACAGAATATTAAAGATCAAAAGATGAAATATCTTGGTATTCCAATTGGTGGTGTTTCTAAACGGATTTCTACTTGGAACCCAATAGTAAATAAGTTTTCAAAAAGGTTATCGGAATGGAAAGCCAGTTTGTTGTCTATTGGAGGTAGAACTACTTTAATTTCCTCGGTTCTTGGTTCACTCGGTATTTATTTCTTGTCCATTTTCCGTTTGCCTAAAGCTATTAATAAGATTTTGGAATCCATGAGGTCGTCTTTTTTTTGGGGAGGATCTGAGAACAGAAAGAAAATGCATTGGATAAAATGGGAGACGGTTTTGGCGAGCAAAGACAGTGGGGGTATTGGTATTGGAAGCATTGATGCTATGAACTGCGCTTTGTTGTACAAATGGAGATGGTGTGGCCTTATTAACAATGATAATCTTTGGTCCAAAGTCATTACTGACATCCATGGCAAAGATTGTTTTTTCAACATGTCGGCTAAGTCAAGAGGTTTATGGAACAATATTACCAAAGTTGCGAAAGAGATACATTTGATTCCCTCTTTTCTGGAAGATGTCATTTCAAGGAAGATTGGCAATGGGAGTCTCACAAAATTCTGGAAGGATGTTTGGGTAGGAAATCAAATGCTAGCTGCTCGTTATCCACGACTTTATGCTCTGGAATCAAACAAAGATTGTTGTATTCAAGAAAGATGGGATAACTCGACATGGAAATGGTATTGGAGGAGGACGATCAGATCTGGAGTTGAACAAGAACAACTCGAGAATATGATTCAAAACCTCCCTAATGGTCTGAGCGAGGAAGATGACTACTGGTCCTGGAATTTCGAGGGGAAATGTGACTTTTCGGTTGCACAGATCCGTAAGTTTATTGATCATCAACGTCTAAATGTCAGAGACAAAGCTACTAATTGGAACAGACTTATACCAAAAAAAGTCAACTTATTTATATGGAGACTTTTAAGAAATGCTATTCCTACAAACGTCAACCTGTTCGGTCGTGGTATTGATGTGACGGTTTTTGGATGCCCTTTATGCTCCAATGGGATTGATGATATCTCACACATTTTCCATACATGTGTGCTGATGTGTGAATTGAGAAGTAAAATTGGAGCATGGTTAAATTATAACATACCTGATCTAGAACCGAAAGACATTATCAGTTGGCTCGATGGCCTTAGGATTATCGGGTTGAGGCGTAGAATTGCTGAGGCGATAATTTACGTTTGGTGGTGGCATGTTTGGAAGGAAAGAAATAATGCTCGGCATAACGATAGACATGAAAACATCACGGAAATCTTCAACTCTATTGTGTCACTCTCTTTTCTTTGGATATCGAACCGTGATAGGAAACATCAATTTAATTGGTCAAACTGGATCGTTAACCCCTTGGACAATGGCGGTTAAATTCTTCTTCTTAATCGTTCGTGGAAGCATTGGGATGTTAATTTCGCTGGGCTCTTGGTTTTGCTCGAGTTTAATGGGCTCCTTATACTTTGTTTCGATGTTGTTGTTGGCCAATTATGTTTCTAGGTACTTTTGCTGTAACTCTTGGAGGTTCATTATATGGTTTGATCCTCGGGACATGGTTGGGATTTCATCAAAAACACCACGAGGTGAAAACCGGTGGCTCGGCCCTCGTTGGTTGGGAGTTTTTCTCGTGTCTTCTTTGTTAATTGGCACGAGTTTTTTCACTCATTTTAAAGTGCTCGCAGTTAATGTCCCGGGTAGAATCTAGATGTTTGTTGCTTGGTTTCTCTTCTAGATTGTTTGTAATTGTAATTGTATTTTTCGGCAACTAGCGTCTTGCTAGTTTGCCCTATTAATATTAATATATTTTGCCGTTCGAAAAAAAAAGAAAGATGAGTGATGAGAAAAAACCATGGAGTATTGAAGTATTTATAGGGTGGAAGCAAGGTAAGGTGACTCTACTTAACACATGAAAGACATGATTCTTAGAACACGAAATATTGCATGCTATTTTAAGCAGGGTAATACTACCATTAACCATCATCTTTGTTTTTTTGTGTGCATCACATGCTTATAACTCTCATTTGAATAGAGATAAGTACTAAGAGACAAAGTCTCAAACACTTTTGGTAATCATAAATTTTTGTTTTTGTTCGAGCAAACAACTTTCATGTGAAGGACGCTGGTTTGCACACACAGTTAATACTATCCATCAATACTAAACACGTTTGATGATTTTAAAATTGCAGTAGTCGGATATCACTAATAACCATTTTTTAATATTGTTTTTGGGTTTGCATTCTTCATGTGATCTTGCATTTTTCATGTGACGAATTCTAGATAGATAAAGCTTCAAGGCGAATCAACCTTTATAGCATTAAATATCGCCAATTGTAACCCGGTCCAATACTCATCATTTTTGTTTTTTTGTAAATAACATGTAATTTGTGAGAAAACTATCCTTTGAATAAGGGAATGAAGTGATATTAATACCACTAGATGTGTTACATTTGTGCAATACTGACATGTACAGTCAGCTATAAAAGCTGTACATTGTGGGACCTCCATAAATAATAATGGTACGGATATCAACTCCCTTTGAATAAAGATAAGTAATACTCCGTAAAATTTATCCATAAGCCGAGGCATGGATGGTCATCAGTAGTAAAACACAAGTTTTTTAGATCATGAAAAGACTTCAAGTCCCGTTAGCTGACAGTTTTGCTAACCATCATTTTTGTTTTTGTGTGAACAAGTTTCATGTGAAGGATGCAACTTCACGCACAAAGTTAGTGCTGGCAATCATAGTTTTGCTTCCATGTGAGCTAAAATTTTTATTGTGATCTTGCATTTGTCATGCGAGGAATTCCGAATAAAGCTTCATGGAGAATCTACCTTTAAAACATGAAATATTACTAAGTGTGACCCGATACTTTGAATAAAGGTAAGTACTAAATCCTAGTAGTCACATAGTGCTAACAATAGTTTTGTTTTCATGTGAGCTCGCATTTTTCGTGTGATTTTGCGTTTTTCATGGGACGTTGTTAGAATTATAATTATGGTGTCAAACTGTAATCTTTTAATATTATAAGGGGTGTTAGTGTTATAGACGTATTAAAGATAAAGCTACATCGAGAATCAACCTTTAAACATTAGTACTAAGGGCAATGAATGGTCATTAGTACTAAGAGACAAGTATTCTAGATCATAATAAGACTTTAATTCTCGTTAGCACACACTTTTGGTAACTTTCATGAGAGAACTCTCCTTAGTATCTATCAAATATACTAACCACATTTTGGATCATGATAATTTTATAATTACAATAGTTGGATATTGCTAGTAACCATTGAATTTCTATTTATGTGAGAAGGGCCGGTTGTTAGGAGGCTTAAAGGTTGCTAAAGAGCCAAGCCCACTCTTTTGGACCTATAGTTGTTTTGGACCCATAATTTCTAGACTTTTTAACTAAGCCTTTACCTAGTCTATTGAAACGTTTTTTCTACTGTTTTTGAAAGGTCAAATACTCACAAATTAATTACCCCTTTTTGTCTTTTTTTTCAAAGAAACGCCTGCAAGGTCCTATCTTTAGAAAAAATGTATATATATTTTATTATCTAATTATTTATCTAATTTATTAATATTTTAATAATTTCATGAATGTTAAATTTTACTTTTTTATATATGCCTAAAAATTATTATCTGGCAGTCAAAAACGAAAAAAGAGAAAAAATTTGAACAAGAGTTTATGAAGTCTCAAACCGGGGCTAAACTTATCCGGTTTTGGTTAAAAACATTTACCATCGTAAAATTATGTTATTCTATTTTATTATCGACTCGTTTTTGTAGATGCCCACTTTTTATGCTCGAGCCAAGCCTCGAAAACTTTTTACATTTTCGAAGACGACATTGCATGTGAGCTCGCCTTTTCATGTGATCTTTGCATTTTTCATGTGACAAATTCTAGATAAAACTTATCGGCAATAAACCTGTAAAACATGAAAAATGGAAACCCAATGAATAATTCTATTAACCATTTGTTTTAATGTGAACGGTGTTTTTTTGTTTATCAGTATGTATAATATATTTTCCCAATTTTCAATAATATTGTAGTGTGAAAGGGCATGCTTTCCAAAATAATCATATAGGACATAGATCGTGGTTAAGAGATTTTGGTGAACATAAACGATGGTTATAGGACATAAATTATGCTTAAAAGAGCATGTGCATACTTGATTTTATTTAACCATTGCAATTTAGATAATACAAAATATGTACAACCTAGTAGGGAACCCAAACCAACCCATCTTCAACAAGGAAATGACAAACAGCATCCTTTCCGGGATTTAACTTAAGAACTTGAAATACTAAATGTTTCGGGTTCCATGAGGAGGTATCTTCATGGCAAACTGATATTGCCTTAGCTTTTACATTGTTTTCTCCGACCAAAGAAACCACATAAGCGCTGACCTTAGGTGATTTATGGCATACATGGACGGCGTAACCATAGTACTCTTGGTGGCAGACAACAACAGTATCTCCCTTCAATTTTCGAACTTCTTTCACCTTGTATCCTTGTAATGGTGTGCATCTACTTGTGTTGAGATTGCCTTAATTCTTTTCCCTAACTTTGAAGTAGCAAAATCCACCATTGACTCCAAAGACGTCACACAAGATTGATCTTGTCCTTGGTAGGAAGCCTTCTCACACTCATTGACCGTTGTCTTGATTAGTTTTCCTTCCAGAGACTCGGGATTGACTTTGAACGCCTTGTAGATATCCTGAAGCTTGTTTGATGCAACGGGCAATGAATCTGCAACTTGACGAGGTACAAATTGAGGTGTTGTGGTTGTATCTTTACTAATATGCAAGTTGATACTTTTGCCTGCACGCATCTCCTCTTCCCTGATGAAGAGTGATGCCATTCTCATTCCCATTATCTGTTCATCCGTTGCTGCGTCTTCATAATAAGGGAAATTTGCTTTTGGCTTCCCCACTGCATATGAAGTGCTTCTCCCTGCTTTGTGAAGATATAATATATACATCAGTCATTTTGTCCCAAGTGTTGCGACATTGGCCACTTGACTATAAATAAATATAAAAATCAAATGTAGAAGTAATATATATTAGACAATACTATAGTATAGTTCATGAACATGATCATTTCTAACCATCTGAAAGAGAATCCTTGATTGCTTTCGGGATTGGAGTGTTTGGCAACATGGATTTGAAGTACACTTCAGGAGTTACGGCTGCATGACTAGCAACAAGTACGAGCTAAAACCAAGTATATATAAAATTAACAAATGAGAATTAGTCATGCGACATAAGATCAATTTCGAATATCATACATACCCAAAACGTATTCTAACAATTAAGATAAATGTTTTTTATTCAATATGATAGATGTTTTACTTACAAAAAGAATTGATAAACTTTGAACAAGATGAAACTCCATTGCAGCAACACCTTACAAGAATAGAATATTGAAGATGGGTGATGACTCTACTTAACACATGAAAAGCATTGATTCTTATCAATAAGAACACGAAATATTGCATGCTAATACTACTATTGGCCATCATTTTTGTTTATGTGTGAATCACATGTTTATAGTGAAAGAACTCTTCTTTGAATAAAGATAAGTATAAAATTTAATCAGCACAAAGAGACAAGTTTTTTAGATCAGGAAAAGACTTCAAGTCTCGCTAGCGGACACTTTCAGTAACGATCATTTTTTTTTTGCGAACAACAATTTTCATGTGAAGGACTCTCCTTGAGACAGAGAGTTAGTATCCATCCATATTTTGGATCATGATGATTTTTGAAATTATCCATCGTTTTTTTTTTCTTGTCATGTGAGCTCATATTGTTCATGTGATCTTGCATTTTTCATGTGACAAATTCTATATAAAGCTCACGGAGGATCAAATGGTATATGTATCCATATTAAATAATTCTAATAAAAATATTCTTGGGTCTGTAGGCCAACCCATTTACTTAATTGTCCAATCTAAATCCAACATGAAAAATAAATAGGTTGTCTTATAGAACTTTAAAATTTTCATTTTCCTGTCAGTTTCATTTTGGTTTTGGTGCCTTTTAGTAACGATGAATCACTCGTAAGACTTGCAGGATGTGACTAAGGTCGGTTTATGTAGCGCAAAATGCAACGTAGACACCTCCAAATTGAAGTTTATGATAGGGTTTAGTATCCCGGAGTGTAAGCAACTTTGCAACTTTTCCTATTGTATGTAAGTATCAAAAATTTTGTACATTGTATGTAAGTATCTCGTTAAATTGAACACTTAATGTAAAATTTTTACGTTGACCAATCAAAAACTTCTACGTGGGCAGCTCATATGGTTGCCACGTATACATTTTTACATTAAGCGTTCAATTTAGCGAGATACTTACATACAATGTTCAAAAAATTTGATGCATACACACAATAGGAAAAGTTACAAAGTTACTTACACTCCGGGATACTTAACCATTTATGATATAGTGGCCATTCCATTATTCATGGGGAAAAGAATCTGTGTGTGTATGTAACTTGTCTTCAGCTACTATTGTAGGAAAGAAACTTTGTTTTGGTTCATTGTATGTAAGTTTGTCTCAAAACTGAACGAATTGTGTAAGAAAATCGGCCGGATACTAACGTGGCACCATCAAACATCTGATACGTGGCCCAATGAGAGACCACCACATCAGCATTTAGCAGATTATTTACACGATTCGTTCAGTTTAGCAGGTTACTTACATACAATGAACCAAAACAAAGTTTCTTTCCTACAATAGTAGCTGAAGACAAGTTACATACACACACAGATTCTTTTCCCTTATTCATGACACAGGTCAAAATAATATCTTTTATCATGTACACTGAAGTTAGAAACACCGGATGTTCGTAACATATATACACAACTCGATGTTTTGCATCAACACCATTTGTTGTCAAAATAAATTTATTAAATTTCGAGGGAATACAACAACAGAGTTGCATTTAATTACAATATTACATGTTACAATAACAACTCTTCACAATATACTACCGAAATTACACATGATCAGAGAATGGATTAGTGTAAATACAAGTACATTGTAGTCTAAAAGAAATAAACAAATACCAAGAATGTAAACCCTAAAAAGGCTTACAGTCACTGGCTCTCGATCAACCCTAAAAGTTACAGAAAGATTTGTCTAGTTTGCTAATTACAAGCAATGCTTGTAGAGCACTAACCATTACCATAAATCATTTGCCACGGCCCCTGCCTCTTTTGTTGTACCTCCTGCTTCTTGACACTGCTCGGTTTGCAGTTGGGCTATCGAGCTTTCTGGTTGAGCGGCGCAAATTGGTGGTAGAGCTACCCTGAGAAGCGTTAACATCAGGCACATCTGTAAACTCATCTTCAACTTCTTTTTCTTCTGCCATCTGAAGAATACAAAAGATTTGAAGTCATTGATAACCATCCTAACATCTAATCAGAGTGATTATTTTAGGATCATATCGAATAGATTGAGAATGACTATGAAGTCATTGCACAAAAGTTGATAAAACAATTGTGCATATGATGATTCAATGAGATGTACTTTGGATGTGGGACCAACTAAAGTACACATTGAAGTGCTTCATAAACAAGTTTTATCCAAACAGTCCATATACTTTTCTTACATCATAAACTATGAGAGGTGGCAAAATGGGTGGGTCGCAATGAACAATTTCGTACTTGTGAAACGGGTCGGGTTAGGTTGGCCCTGAACACTTTTTGTGCAAAATTTCAAATCGTCTTTTTATATAACTTAGATTCCACCCCTGATTTGCAAACTTTGTAATAGAGGAAATCTTTTAGTAAAATATATTTAGCAAAAGTATATAATTACAATAGTAATATAATTTTTTGAATAAAACAATTGTGTAAGTTGCATGCATTAGCAATACATTTTAAGTAACTTTTTACCCATTCAACCATTTTCAACTTTTTAGCTATTTAGAAGTAGCAATATTTGTTGGCATTAATACCTGATTATGCTCCTCAATTGTTGGAAGGGATGACAAGGCTTCATTTGGTGCAGTATCTTGAGTGGTCCTCATATCTGAAGGACAAAGGAAAAAAACCAGGAAAATAAAATTAAGAAAAAAAAGAGGGTGTGAGACATATGTAGTACCCCAAAATGAAATGCAGCTTTTCTCATGTTGACAAAATTTTATTAAAAAATAAGATCTTCTACGCATTGTTATTCATTAGAAGTTCATGATTTTATTAGTACTTATATGTGTCTGCAAGATTTATCTATCATTACTGCAGTTTTTTTACATTTGATGAATAGTTGATAACTTGCTAAACTATATGTGCAATTGTATTTGTTTTTAAATGGATTGGGGTAAAGTAAGTGGAATTATGAGGCAGAAAAAACCAACCCTTTAAAGACAGGTTCATAATTTTATCATCCGGTTTTGGTGTTTCTATGGAGATCGGTTCACTTGGTTTTATTGTATCTAAGGCCTTGGAATGCAACCGTTGTACTTCATTCTGAAGGTTCCATGATCCACCAGAAAGATGATCCCTCTGTGACGTCAAAGCATACAAAATCATGAAAAAGCTAAAAAAAAATTAGACCACAAAAATCAGGGAAATATACAAACGCATACGGACAAGAATCAAATATGTAATCCAGTAAATTATTATGATTCCAAATCAGATAATAAGAAATCGTGGGGTAGTACTGACATTTGGTGTCACTGGCGATTTGGAGGCATGAATGTTATTGTCCAAGTCCGACTTTGAGCTTGATCCAACCATGTTTTCTGTGATCAATTTTCTTGCTTCCATGATGGCTTTGTTGTGGGTATATAGATTCTCTGGTTATCATTTACAAAATCTATCATCTATAAATATAATTACTCGAAAGAGAAAGCAACAGTAAAAATAAAAAAAATTCAGAAACAAACTTGGTTCAGCATCCACACCCTCTCTCGGGAAATAATCTGCACCTCGCGAATTGATGATCTCAATTAGTCGATCACACTCCTCCCTGTTAAAAATAATAAGAAAATATATTCACAAGTACAAAGGCCAAACAGAAAAGCAAAAAAGTCGGCAAAAGAAAGCATTACTGATTGAAATTAGCATGAAACCAGAGGGTAGGCAAGAAAAGAGTATTACCTTGAGTAGCTTTGGAGCATCAGTAGTTGTTCAACTAAATACAATATCTCACTCTTCCCCGACAAACTGCCAGTATTCTGGTGTAATAAAATACATATTAATGAACATATTATATATTAAAGCTTGCACTTGAATATTCAGAGCTAAAACAAAAAGTCGATGCATAAAATATCATCAAAATCATAAGTCAGAACCATACGTTCCACCAGTTTCAATCAATTCACTAGAAAACTAGATATGCATGTGTTTTAAATAGTTGGTTCAAATACTAGGAGCAAAAAATATACCCCCTTGTGGCCACGGATTTTCACCCGCGACGACTCTAGTCTATCGCCCTAGGATTAGTCGGCTTGCAAAGCGGATCGGATACCTAAGGTCAAATATATTATATATATATACACCACACACATTATAAGTTTGTAATTACCTGATTCAACTGAGAACCAGAATCAGAAACGTTTTTCCCACCTTCATTATTATCTTCTATATCACCTTCTGTAAAAACAAATCACAACAAAATCATATTTTGCATAACCAAGTCAATAAATAAACATAGCTTAATTAAAGTGAAACTTAAACCAACAATTTGTGGGTGGTGCGAGGATCTTTTACCCGCGAGTGCCATGGAATCTTTTAAGTATCATTTTTTTACCAGATTTTAGAAAACTTTAACAGTTGTTTAGTCAATAAAATCATCAAAGATTGTTTTATCAAAACTTGAAATAAATCGAGGGCTTTTGGTTAGTGGGATTATGTGATACATTAAAAGAAAAAAAGGGAAAAAACTGATTAGGTGGGACTTAAACTGCTGAAGACAACAACCGTGTTCAAGTCTTCCCGCTAGTACAGCAAGTCAGTTAATAGTTTCTTTTATCCACCTAGACCTATTTAATAAGTAATTTGTTTTTTACTATTCATCATGTCAATTCACTAAATAGTCATTTATCTCTTGATATATGTTGGTTTTATAAACTAAACTCCACTGAAAATTGCAGTAGCAAGTATCCAAATTCTGGTCTACATTGACTTGAATCATGACATGTCTTCAACAAACAGTCAAAACACTTACTTAAACAATGTACCAAGTCAAAGCAATCAACTTTCAGTAATTTAAATACAATATCCTCATAATCTATATCAATCTATAGTACCCAACTATCAAAACTGAACCACGACAATCACATCTTTCATTATCCAATTACAATGTCACGGACACTCTCTCCCCCTTTATACATAACCACATATGACAACAAACCATCACATATCATAAAAAGACGGCAAATTTTTTTTAACAAAAAAAAAAGAAGACAAAAGAGAACTATCCCCCTCCCCTCACCGGCAGCATTGTGCAAGTACACGACTATTCTTTACTTATCATATAAAGTATTTACCTAATGGGTAATGATCCGTACACCACCTAATTTTAACCGTACACCACCAAATGTGCATAAGGGTGGTGTACAGTACAACACTGTGAAATATTATTGGTGGTGTACGGCTATAACTTGGTGATTTACAGATCACCACCCCTATCTAATGTGTCCCTCCTAATTTTAATAATTCAGTCGTCTTCGGATCGATTCTTGTCTAGCCAATAGTTGAAATTGACTTTCTAACCTTAACAAAATAGATTCTTCATTAGATACCTGAGCCTTACCAGAATCTGAGGTAGAAGGCTCAGTGGGGGAGGAATTTGATGTAACCAACTTATACCCATTGCCCACATCGTTATTGGCCTCTTTATTGTATGTTTTTAGTCGATTTTGTTGGCATTTGGCGCGTTTATGTGTTTTGTTAGTGGTTTCAGGTTCTAAACAGGTGACGTGTCCATTTGGTGCAATTTCGAGTAATTTTGTGGCCATGAAGCTGATTGGAAAGTTCAAGAGGTGAAAAGAGTTAGAATTTATGCAAGTCCTGAATGTTGATGAGTGGCATCGAGACCAGAAGCATTGGACTGCGACGCAGTGGGAGTGATCATGGCCCACTGCGCCG
>CM067174.1:108244313-108305474 GCA_034093135.1 Erigeron breviscapus | reverse complement strand
TATCAACTCTTTCTCAGTTAAATGCTCTTGTCTAACCTGCAAAGACAATCCTCATGACATATATCAGAATCAAAAACTCCCATCCTCTTGTAAAGACGGGTGATAAACTGCCCAAGCACCAACTTTGAATCCGAGTGATTCACCATCCTATCCTGAACAACCATCGGGGCCAAAGCAAACCTCCTCGGTGCCCCCTCAGAAAACAACTTAATCAGCCATAAATCTAGCTGGTACGCCTTGTCCCAATGGGTGGACCTTTGTACCAGAAACGTGACAAGCATCCTATGCAACATCCTCAGCTTCACACTGCTAATCTTAGACACACTAACATAGCCACAAGAAGGCCAATTGTGTCCCCCCGAAATACGAGTCCAAAACTGAGATATAGACTCTCCATCTCCCAAATCCTGTTTCACATACAAACCCTTCCTCAACAAAGCCCTAAATTCCTGACTATCTAACTGCTCCCTCGTATACATACCACAATAAAAACCAAATTTAGGAATAGATAACTTCCTAGGCTATCCCACGCAGAAAAAAGTTACTACCCGCTCTTCAAAAATATCCTTGACTTTATTAAGCTCCTTGGTCAACTTCAAAGTAGAATAAAACTCAAGACAAAGTTCGCGAAAAACTGGTTCCCGGTTATTAAAAATGTTGTGCCACATATCACTACTAATTATATTTATATTTATATGAAATAGATAACTTTCAATCCAGCATATATATCAATATCTATGTTTGCAACACAATAAATCCGGCAAACAACCACCGGATCTTTCTTTCATCTCAAACCCCAATACATACATATATACAAAACAAGAAAGAAATGGATTCTTTGAGTGATTGAAGCAACTTTGCGAATGAAAAAGAATTGGAAAAACTAACCGTCAAGATTTTCGCCCAAGAATCTACCTAGAAGAGTTCCGGCCAAAAACCTACCTTGAGATTTCCGTCCACCGGCTGCTCCTCTTCCACCACCCACTGTACAGTTGTTCCACTACTTCTTTCCTTTCTTTCTAAAATCAAATAGATGTAGATATAAATATGATTTGGTATTGAATTCTTATTAGTTTATATATACACAGTTTATATGTATGTATGGATTTTAGTGTTTATAAAAATATATATGTATTTGTTAGAAAAAGTGTATGGAGTTTGATTTGATGAATTGATGAAAGATCTGGATAAAGGATTTGTGGTGCTAGATGATGATGTTGGTTGTTTGGGGTTAGTTGATAAAGATGATAGAATATCAAATTTGGTCCTTTAGAGTGAGAAAAGACACAAATACCCTCATGTGCACATCACATGAGTGAGTTAACGGATCAGAGAAAACGTCCGTTTGCATAAAGGACTGGATGTGATCCTTATCCTCCCCAAAAGGACTGTCAGTGTCATTTCAGATAGTTAAGGACGAAACTTGATTATTAAGGTAAACCACAAGAACGATTTAGGCCGTTTACTCTAAAATTATTATATTGAAAAATATTTTCATTTCATATAAATAAAAGCATAATATCATTATTACATGTAAAAATCATTATAATAATACCAATTAAGAGGTGCACAAAAAATCGGTTAACCTAACCGACCCGTTCAAAAACCGGTTAACCTAACCGGTTACTAACCGATTTGTACTGTACCGGTTATAGGTTATTATAAACCGTAGGTTAGTAACCGATCATCACTTTCAAAACAAGAACCGGTTATTAACCGGTTAACCATTAACCGGTTTTTTTTAGTAAAATTAACCTATAACCGGTTAACCTATATATTAATAATAATATTTATATAATATTTATATATATCAACACCACACAGTCACACACACGACACAATCTAAAAACCTAAAAACCTGAAACCCTTATTCCCAATCTAAATTTCCCCTAAATCTAAATTATCCCCATTCCCAATCGATCATGAAACTTGAAACCCTCCCATTCCCAATTGATCGATTGATCGAATAACCATTCCCAATCGATTCTAAATTATCCCCATTCCCAATCGACTTCACTGTTCTTTTCTGTAATGCGTAGGTCTTATTGTTTCTGTTGTGTTTCTGTTAAAATTATTTTGCAGCCATTCGATTTTGTTTAGTTCATTGGATATACTTTTGGTATTAAGTTTGGGCCATATATATACAGGTATATGTGATTTCCTTTATAATCTTTAGTGTTTACTTTCTTCATTAACTTTTCAAATTATTTATTTTATTAGCTAGTAGTTTCATAATGTAATTTTTTGGTTACTGCTGTGTGTTTTACATTTGAATGGAAATCAGCAGCAGCAATTTCTTGTCCATTTTTGTTTATAGTTTCTGCTGCAGTTAATAATAACCGAAAATAGGTTAACCTATTTCGGTTAACCGATTTTTTTTAACCATAATCGGTTACCCCGGTTAAGGTTTTTTCATATACTAACCGGTTATTAACCGATATAGGTTAACCGTAATCGATTATTTTTTTAAAAAAAATAACCGGTTTCGGTTACTAAAAAAATAACCGGAACCGGTTAACCTATTTTTGCACCTCTACAACTTAACAGAATTGATTTCAAAAATCTTTTTCATCTTAAAAGGCTTAGACTATCTGTCACAATACCAGGTACAATATGCAGTAAAAGCTGAAGATATCTTAAAAAGAAGACATACATATCAAAATCTGAAGTTTCATTGCTCATACAATTTATGCAATCATCTTACAATTAAACCCAGGTATATGGGTATAACAAAACTACACATATATGCACTTGCCTGCCCTAAACAAAGGGGAAAGGAAAAAGAAAAAAAAAATGTTTTAAACATTTTCAAGGGCCACTCACATTCACATAAGACGAACTATGGTTCTTGATTGGAAGGCAAACTATAGAACTTACAAGACATGCCCAAATTATTGGTGAGGTTTATAATTCATTGAACAACAAGAAGCAATCTGTGATTTTCTGATAAAATATGGAGAAATCACACCCCCTTGTGCTTGTTTTAGCTAAATAAAGAATCGACCATATTGGTGCAAACTAGTCTATGGCCATCATGTCCGCCATATTTTCTATCAAATGAGAACCTGCAAAAAAGAGTAAATTGTTTATGAAATCGGGTTCCAACCAGAGAACAAATCTTTCACAAACTAGTCCATATGAAAGAGAAAAAAAATAGGTGCACCAATTGTCCAGTTTCACTATTGGGTAATTACACAATAAATACAACATTTTGCCTTTTAGCCGGAAATTTCGTAAATACTTCAATTACTTAACATATTTGGTTGCATCAGAAATGAAAACATTGGTAAATAAAACAAAACTGAAACATATTATTAGGAAACAATACAGCAAAAGCCATCATACAACCTTCTGCATTTTTTCAATAAATCACAAAGTTATTTTAGGACCACTTCATTTTATTTTAGGACCATGTGTAAATTGTAACTTACACATCATCATCATCATCACCGACTACTACCATGATCATCTCCGACCACCACCATGATCTTCCGGCGACGGCGACCACCGCCACCACGACTTACACATGTTACACATGTGTAAGTCGTGGTGGCGGTGGTCGCCATCTCCGGAAGATCATGGTGGTGGTGGTGGTGGTCGGAGATGGTGAAAAATGAATGATTGAGATTTGGTCCTAATGGTCCTAAAATAACTTCCTCCCACTTCACCATACACACACACACACACACACACACACAGAGAGAGACTAACCAGGTCAGCTGTTTCTCACACTACAAAAATCGCAAGAAGTGCATGCATCACGGCCCAGTAAAGAATAAGACTCAACCGCAGAGCAGGCTGTCGCATCAATGTTCTATCACATGATACCCTGAAACATAGCATTGCAAAAGAAAAAGCATGATGATCCTTACTTCCAAAGAAAGCTCATATTCAGTTAAATAATATAAAGAAAAGATAGATCTGCAAACACAAAAAACTGTTATAAGAATGTACATCCTTTTATTATAATATATATATATATATAAGGGCTAATTACTTGAAAAGTCCCTCAACTTGTCACTGAAACCTTTTCTGGGGCTCAAACAAAAAAAAGTTCTATTTGGGGGAAGAAAACCGGTTAAAACTACTATAGTAGGACCGTGACCACTTTTTTGCTGACGTGTACAGTAGCTAGCCGGTTTTATCCTTATTTTTAAGGGCTAATTACTTGAAAAGTCCCTCAACTTGTCACTGAAACCTTTTCTGGGGCTCCAACAAAAAAAAGTTCTATTTGGGGGAAGAAAACCGGTTAAAACTACTATAGTAGGACCGTGACCACTTTTTTGCTGACGTGTACAGTAGCTAGCCGGTTTTATCCTTATTTTTAAGGGCTAATTACTTGAAAAGTCCCTCAACTTGTCACTGAAACCTTTTCTGGGGCTCCAACAAAAAAAAAGTTCAATTTAGCCACTTTTTATTATATTCCCTTGTATCATATCAGCATCTAGCCACTTCCATTTCAAAACCACCGCTACCGACGTCGGAAACTTCATTGGATACGAAGTTACTAAAATCTGAACAATGGTTTCACTGGATCGGCAAAACCCATCTACCAATTTCACAAACACACACAACTATCAAAAAATACCACTACACACCTTCGATTTCCTTGCCATCCCAATTGTCCCTTGTTCCGCCTCTCCGACAGCGACCACCGTAGCTTCGCTACCCTTTGATTCCAGATCTAATTTTGGCTTCCTCACAAGTCACAACTGATTAGGTTTCTCGTGAAAAACTTTTTTGGGTGAAAAACAAATAAGATTGATTAACTTAAAAGTTTCAGATTTGGGTATTAAGGTTCGTTGTCGGAATAGTAGCGGTGTTTATGGTGGCGGCTATGGAGACTTCACGGTGGTGTTAAGTAAAAATTTTAGCCGTTTTTGACCGGCTACTTACACGAGACCCAACAAAAATAGTTTTAGCCGTTTTCATACCCTCAAATAGAACTTTTTTTTGTTGGAGCCCCAGAAAAGATTTCAGTGACAAGTTATGGGACTTTCCAAGTAATTAGCCCTATTTTTAACTGGCTACTTGTACGGAACCCCATAAAAGAGATTTTAGCCGGTTTTCTTCCCCCGAATAGAACTTTTTTTTGTTCGAGCCCCAGAAAAGGTTTCAGTGACAAGTTGAAGGACTTTCCAAGTAATTAGCCCTATATTTATATATATATATATATATATATATATATATATATAGAGAGAGAGAGAGAGAGAGAGAGAGAGAAAATCTACCATAAGCCATCAACAAAGTCTGTAATGGGCCTAGTGAATCTTGGGACAAGTTTCGATGTAGTAAGAGACTTAAAACCATGACCTGAGTGAACAAAACAGAAAGTAAACAAATGCATAAGAATACACATTTTCCACTTTTAATTCAAAGTTCACCATGGATGATGAATTTAGGAAAACTGATAAATAAAGTAAAATCAAAATAAGCATAGAGAACTAACTACCTTTATCATCGTCGTCGTCTTCTAACTTATCCCTATCATCAGAGTCCATATCATTTATCGAAATGGCAAGCTGGTCGTTGTTTACTTTGCGCAAGCTTCGAACTTGAGGTGCCATGGAGGTCCCTTGCATTGGCCATTTATTGAGCTGCACACAAATAATTGGTATTTTATAATTGATAAATGATCAATTTTGTTGGTAACTTACCATAAGGATCTAGAAGTTTAAAATCATTTACCGCAGGTTCTACTTCAACAATTTCAGAAGTCATAGACGTCCCTGGTGCAGAATCGCCATTATTTTCATGTAAACTTAGTCGGGATTCTGTTTCCTTCAAAGAATTCTCAAGAAGTTCCCTTCTACGCATCAAATCGTCAACTTTGCTCCTTTCTATGTGCAATTGATCATCCTTGCTTTGTGACACTTGTCTTAGGTCTTTCAGTTCTGAAAAGATGGATGTGATCTGCTTCTTAAGTATTTCCTTACCTTCATGAACCTGATCGATTTTGTCGTCATTAAGATGCATATTATTAGTTTCCACTCCAGAAACCATTGAATCTAACCAAGTCAAGATGTCCCGGATCTCAGTCAAACCCCTTTTGTCAGTTTCCAGTGCTTGCAAGGAATCACTGGTGCAACGTGTAACTTCGTCTCTCAAAAAAGAGATTTCAGAATCCCGTTCTTGAAGCTGAGATTGGAGCTTATCAACCTCGGACACCAGGGTTTCAGACAGATGATGGAGTTCATCAAATTTGCTCACGGTGATAGAAAGCTTCTTTAAAGCTTTGCCACGAGCAGCTTCAGCAGTCTCCAAATCAACATTTTTTTGCTGCACGAGTCCTTCTAATTCGGTGACTTTGTTCCTTAAGTCTTCCATTTGGGCCTCCTCTTCATCAAGTGCCTGCAATAACGCTTCATTTTCTGCAGTCAACAGGTCAAAATCGGTTAGAAATTATTCCCTGCACAAAACAAAGAATAATAAACTTTGTAAAAACACGACCTTGTTCTTTTGCTGTCATTGCATCGGTAAGTGATTTGACCTTCCCATGTAAGTCAACCAAAACGGATTCTTGACCTTCTAGCTCTTTAACCCTTTGTTCCAACACCTGACACTGTCCCTTTAAATCACTTACTTCAGCCTTTGCAGGTTCAAGTTCTTGCAAGTGGCTCATAGCAGCTGCTTCAGCTCTCTTTATCTGACCGACAAGATCCACACATATTCTCTCTTTCTGAACATCCTTTTCTGTTAGTTCCCTTTGTAAACTAGATATCGTAGCCTTCATTTCATTTAGGTTAACTTCCACATTCTCAGCATTAATAGTGTTAAATTCCTTCACAAGTGACAATAATCTGTTTACCATGCTAATAATATGCTCTTCGGAGACAAAAAGAATTTCTCCACTTAAAAAGTCTTCACCAGGAAAATCACTAGCAACAACTTGGCCTTTACTTTTCTCAATTTCTAAAACTGAATCCTTGCAACCTTCATACAAAACTGATATATATTTACGCAGCATTACATTTTCTGTCTCTTTACGTTTACGAGTGGATTCTAACCAGGCAATCTCTTCCTTTGCAGATTCAATGGAAGAATTTTGGGAGGTTGTTTCTCTAGAAAGAGCTGCCATTGCCTCGGATAAAGAAATAACTTTTTCATGTAAAGATTTTGAATGGCTCTGTAAACCCTTTTCAATACCATTGATATTACTTACGAACTCTTTAATGTGGCTCCGAATAAACCTCCACAAATCAGTGATCTGGCTGTCATTGCTGTCCAGAAATAGTTCTGAATGAGCATTGACCTGTGATAAGAATCTAATCAGAAGTATAATGGGCATCTGTGTAAGTGTACAACAAGAATGTTATAAATTTCCCATCCACTTAACTCTGTAACAAGAGGACTCAATAGTAAGTCCTAGTATAGGAAGAAGTAAACCACTATTGATAACTAGCAGAGGTGGCAATTGGACGGGTCAAATGGGTTGCCTAATGGGTCATAACTGGTAAATTATGGTACAGAATCAACATGGGCCATCAGTATATTTCCATTGTACCTAAAAAAAAGCCCCATCAACCCATTTATAAGTAAATGAGTCTGAATTGCAACCTCTTATATGTAAAAAGTCATATAACCTTGATAAGAGATCAGCTATTATTGTAGATCATTATTGATGATAAATTATTTTCTTATGAAGAAGGTTGACAACTTCATTAAAAGTGTGACTTTAAAACATTTTAACAACTTGATATATATAAAGAAAAAAGGTTGAATAGTATCAGCAGCAAACATAAAACAGAAAAATATCCGATAACTAAGCTGAATTAAAGAAATTAGAGGTGCAACCGCTAGTTTACCTTGAACTCTGACTTGGAACTAATGCTACCATGAGAACTATTTAGAGTTTGGCCACCCACATTAGAAGTACCACTTAATTCCAGCATTGATTCAACACTGGATTCAAGATTGTATAGATGATCCAAGTCTTTGGGCAAAACATCATTAAGGATATCGTATATTTTGCTGAACCCAGGTCGTAATTGGTCTAAACCAGATTTCAAATTCATGAGTTCAGAAATATGGCTTTTCCGTTCCTCTAAATGAAGGGCAGATAACTGTTCAATGCGAGTGACGGATTCTTGTTTAGCAGTCACTGCCGTATCCCTTTCCATGGTGGTTCTCGATAGCTCCTCGAGAAGATCTTCATTTCTTTCCTGAACCTCATTTAATTCTGCAACAAGTAGTTCAGCTGCTCTTTTGGATCTTTTTGAATCATGTTCAGCAGACGAAATTGCAACTTGTAAATCTTGCAACACTTTCTCAATTTGTTTAATTTTCTCAAAGGGGTCATCAGTAGTCATGTCAACCCCAAGATCAATCTCCCCTAAAGAACTTAGAATCATGTTCAACGTGTTCCTTTTATCCTGTAGCTCGCTGTCAGCTTCTTCCAGACGATTATTCATATATTGAATTTCAGAGTCTTTATTTTCCACCAATTCTTGGAAAGTGAACAAGTCCTTCATCTTCTGCTGGAGCTCCAATATTGTATTTTCCCGAACTTTCATCTCGGCATTCAACCGCTCCACCTGAGAAGTCAAATCATTGATGGTTTGCTTCATACTGTCTCGCACTTGGACCAAAGACTTCCCTTTTCTAACAGCGACATTTAACTTCTCTTTAACAGCAGCAGTCTTTTGCTCTTCCTGAGCAAGTAAATTCTGCAATTCTTGATTCTTGACCTGTAATGTGTCGATTTCATGGACCAAAGATTGACTTTCTGCCACATGTCTCTCTCTTTCATCCTTCACTCGCACTAACTCACCTTCAACCTCCTCCAATTTGCTTTCCAACTCCTCCTGCACGTTTAATTGGTCAACACTTCTTTCTCTATGAGCCAACCCACTTGTTTCGATGACACATCTGTCCGCAAGCTTCCTCAGTAACCCTTCCAGACACTGGATATCACTTGTATTTGAATCAAGATCTTCTGTTTCTGGAAGTTGCAGCATCTCCATGAGTAAATTCTGTAACCGCCTAATTTCACCATGAAGATGTTGTGTATGCTCCACATCCAACTTTAATTGCAATACACCAACTTCATTTTGCAGTTTATCAATCTCGGTTTCATATAATAAAACTTTCTCACAAATTTTATTATAATCATGACTTTTCACCTCCAAGCTAGCAGATAGCTGTTCACCTTCAATGGTAATTGACTTTAGAGCTGACTCAAGGTCAATCAATCTCCTTTGACTCTCTTCAAGATCAGCAGTAAGAGATTCACGAACCTTTTCCAAATCATTAATATCCTGCTGAAGGAGGTTACAACGGTCATTTGCCTCCGAAAGAGAGACTGTTAACCACTCAATTCTATCTTCTGGTTCCAAGGATCGCAGCTGTGGGGGGATATTTATCTTCCCCAAAACTTCTTCCCAGCGTTGAACAAGATTATTTCTTTCCATTAGTGATTGCTCTAGCATTTCATTCTGCTCAGCCAACCCATAGAATTTATTTTGAAGTTCTTCATAGTTTCTTCTCAATTCATCATCTGGACCTGAAAATAGTTCAAAATCTTCTCTCCAGCCGTCCAAAGCCCGTGTACCAGATTCAGGATATGAACGAGTTCTTTCGATTGGAACTGAACTTGTTTGATTTGAAATGCTAGAAGGAAACTGGCTCTGAGAAATTGACTTCGCTAACCAATCAATTTTGTCAATGATATCTCTCGCATGAAAATCTTCTGGAAGCTCCAAATCTTCTAGAATCTCTTCAATTCTCTGAAGAACTGAATCTTTTAGAAGAAAAGATTCCCTCAATGCAGTAGCTGAATTCCTAATGTAGGAGAGCTCAGATTCAAGGGCTTCCATTCTCTCACCTGCTTCAGAATAGTTTTTCAATTTTGTCTCGGTTTCTTGAAGGGTAGCATCTTTCAACTGTAACTCATGCCGGCATTTCTCCAACTCATTTGATGTTGCAGTTAGATTCTGTTTCAAACTGTCACGCTGCTGAATTAAACCTTTTCCTTTTGTAACAGCAATGTGAAGCTTTTCCCGGAGGGCAGATACACGTTGCTCAGATTGATGAAGTTCAATTTCTTTTAATTGTGTTTCAGATTGAACAGTACCAAGCTGCTCCGTTGCACTAACCAAACTTCCCTTTAAAATTTCACTTTCAATTCCATACGTAATGATTGAGAGGGTTAAGTTGTCTATTTGATTCTGCAACTCGATCAATTTCTTTTCATTAGACTTCATATTCGTAATGAAAAATTGAACTATAGACTCTAGGGAAGACATGGGTTCATCTGGTTTCATCTCAATGTCATCTAGCCTAGTCAAAGACTGGATATCTTCAAACAACTTGACAATAATCTCTGGATGAATACACCTTTGATTAAATTCCTCCATATCTTTTATTCTTCGCAACAACTCCAAGGTGTATTCTCTATTCTTGGATTCAAGTTGGGCTCGTTCACGAAGAATCATAATCAGCTTTTCAATGAAGACATCATAGTTGCTGATTTCTAGATGATCCAACTGCTCACTTGTAGTATCATGTTCACTTTCTTGTACAGACACACCTGTATCATTCACAATTTTCTGAAGATTATCAAATACTTTATGTATTACATAGAAAGCCAGTTCATTTCTCCCTTCTAGATCCTTAGTCTTTTCAGTCATTTCTTTGAAAGAATCAGAAAGCAAGTTGTGGTTCCTAAGAGCATTTTCAAGCTTTTCTTGCAGTTCTTGGATCACTGCAAGAGCTTGGTCAACAGAATTAGCCACACGAGTACTTGTAGGTTGACCAACATCGGTTTCATTGAACCCGATACATGCATCCAGCTTACTGTAAAGAGTTTCCAGTTGTTGTAGTTTATCCACTTGTGCTTGCAATTCATTGATTCTTGTTTCAGATCTGCAGAGGTTTTCTGTAAGCTCGGAGTTCTTGGTTTTAGCAATGATCCCTTCCCGCGTCAAGTCTTCACACAGAGCTACAAGTTCACCCTTTTTGGCTTCAACGGTAGACACGTATTGCTTCACAAATTCATCCAAAATCACATGTTTAAAGAATGTTTCCTCCAAACTGTTACTCTGGTCTTCTAGTTTGCCGTCAGATGGTGTCTTGCCACTTGTCTCGTGATGAGAAATTACCCTTGCACCCTGCTCAAGTACATGCTGAGAGCTATCTTCAATAGTCGTTTCCTGAAAGGCTTTCTGCTCAGTCTTCATTTTCCAGTCATTAAATTCACTGATCTTTGCTTTGTACATATCCAAATCACTGGTAAGAGTGACATTTTCCACAATGAGTTGTTCAAATCGATGTGCCCCGTCTTGAAAGTCAGACATGGACTTCTCATATTGTGACTGCAGATCCTCCATACAAGTTTTGCAGTCTGTTAATTCTGTCAAAGCTTCCTCCTTTTTAATACTTAGATAATTGATCTCTTCTTCGAGTCTGGATTTCTCCTTTTCAAAGCTAGCAATTTCTAAACGTAAACTTTCCACCAACTGTTGGGATTCTAATAACTCGAAAGAAAATTTCTTACTCTGCTCAACAAGGTGCCCATTTGTTTCCTCTAGTTTACTTCTATCCTCCCTCTCTGACATAAGAACCCCCTTTAAACTTGCATTCTCCACCTGAAGTGCTTCCATTGATCTCTTCCATCCCACCAATTCTGTCAAAACTTCCTCCTTTTCAATACTCAATCGATTAATATCTTCTCCAAGTCTGATTCTCTCCTTTTCAAAGCTAGCAATTTCTGACCGTAAACTTTCCACCAAGTGTTGGGATTCTAGTACCTCCATAGAAAATTTCTTATTCTGATCAGCAAAATGCCCATTTGTTTCCTCCAGTTTACTTCTATCCTCCCTCTCTGATGCAAGGACCCCATTTAAACTGGCTATCTCCACCTGAAGTGCTTCCATTGATCTCTTCCATTCTGCCAATTCAGTAAGCAAAGTCTCCTTCTCAGAAACATAATTTTCCTTCTCATTTTCCAGTTTAGCTCTCTCACCCATTACAAGAGCAAGACTTTCTTTGGTGTTGACATTCTCAACCTGAGATGAGTCCAGTAACGATTTAAGCTCCATCAATTCTTTTGTTAATTTTTCATTCTCCCGAATCCCATTTTCCTTCTCCTCATCTAGTTTTTGTTTCTCCTCAGTCAATGAAGCAATATACAAATTCAAGTTTTCATTTTTTGCCTGCAAATCTAACAACAAACTCCTGCAGTCAACCAATTCAGATGACACGTTTGACAACTGATGTTCAGACTTTTCAAGTTCAACCTGCAACTCCTCTAAACGAGCAGAGGACTGGTCTAAGTCTGTCTTCGAAAAAGAAAATTCTCTCTGAAGCTTCTCCATTTCACCTGTAACTCTATTCAGTTCAGACTTATGTTTGGCAAGCTCTTCAGAAAGAAGCTTGTTCTTCCCTTCAAGATCACCGAGAGAAGCACTCGAAGATGACTTCTCGTAATCAAACTCCTTCCGCTCATTCGATTCTTCACATAGTTGCATATATAGCAACTCTTTCTCGATATTATAGATATACAACTGGTCTCTAAGTCTCTCGGAGAATTCAATAGAGCCAGACTTCATATCAACATCATTATTCAGATCACCACCAACTAACTCTCTTGCCGCAACCACAAGCCTAAATTCCTCTTCACCGCGTAGCTGCAATGCCTTTGCAAGCTGAGTATGGCTAACTGGGTTGACCTCAGATTCACCTAAAGTAGGCCGTAACTCATCACCACCGTGAAATCCCACAGCTACGTCTTCTATTGGCGGAATTTTAAGTTCAGGATCAGAAGAAGGGAGCGCAGATGAAGAATGTAAATCTGAACTATTAGAGCCTAAAACATCATGTTCACGTTCACTATTTTGTTCTATTGCACTACTTGTGTTATCCTTTTTACTGTCTTCTTCAACTTCCCCTAAAATAATTTGAGCTCTCTCATTCACTTCAAGTTCTATAGAACTGGTGTTATTATCTGGTTCTGCACATGAAATATCATGTTCCTGCATTGCCCCTACCAAACAACAAAAGGGATTTTGATTATAAACCACAGAAATGGATACACTTTTAGAATTTTGGGACTTGTTTTTATAAATATTAATGTTATATACTGATATTAATTAATATTAATATTAATTAATATTAATAATTGAATCAAAAATGGTGATAAGAAATAGTAGTTGAGAACAAGAGAATACAGGCACAACCTACATCTGGTACCTGATCTTCCCCACTCGCAGCTTTTGCTTCACCTGCTTTGCGAGCAAAACCACCATCAAGAACGGCCTTCAAGCCAACAGGAGTCACGGGGACATGTCCACTTTCCGAGTTACCTTCCATATTAACTGTTCTTGGAGAGGAGACAGTTAGTGTTGCATCATCAATATTAGAGCTGTGGAGATCTTCATCTGGCACCGACACATTTATTGACTCATCAGCTTCAGCAACTTCTATTGGTAGATTTGATGTGGAGAGATCAGGAGTCGTGACACCATCATTAGATGAATTAGCAAGCTCTGTGACCGTACCTTCCACAGGTGCTTCTGTGGCCAAACCTTCAACAGGTGCTTCTGTGGCTGAACCTTCTACAGGTGCTTCTGTTGTCGAACCTTCCACAGGGGCTTCTGGGACCGAACCTTCAACAGGTGCTTCTGGGTCTGGGAGTTGTATCTTCCCCTTTGTAGATTTAGAAAAAGATGAAGATTCATCAGCAACCACGTCAGGTTCAGGTTTATTGGCCTTACCTGACGATTTACCGCCTTTACCATCCTTCTTTTGCCGATACTGCTGAAGCTGATAAAGTACACAATTGCCAAATCTCAGTCATATGTATTTTTAGATAACTAAACACAAGCCAAATCTCTGTTCTCCAATATATCATTCTTTGAAATTATAACCAAAAGGCTAATGTGGCAACTCAACTAGAATTTTAAAGCTTGCTTGGCAGTAGGCAATAAAATTTGTTGTCAAAATCAATTAGGCAACACTGGAAAATATACAAATAGAACGATAGCATAAATGATTATTTGTTTATCTATGCTTACAATGCATAATCTACAGCCACCTGAAACATACATTATAACTTTAGAATGATATATTTTCAAAGAAACTCCAGCTAGGTAAGGGCATGTGTTGTACAAGCAAGATGAGTATTTCGCCATGTTGTCTAAAAATATATATACTTTTTATATTTGTAGGAACATAACTATAGATCTAGTTTGTATGTCGAATACAAAGCCTAGGTCACCGTTTAACCCATTGATCAATATGAGAAACAAAAGTTGTGCAATTGGCTACTCAACAGTCACACGGTATATTGATTATTGCCACTTGACGAAGAAAGAATCAGATCAGCTTTCATTTATGAATAGCCGGGTAAAGTTACAACTATCTATCAATCTTTTCTAACGACATCTTACCTACTATCTACCACCGCCAATTTGGGCAAGTATTACGCTAGTCAAGTAAAAGTGAAATCTTACTATGGCAGTCATAACAAATTACATAATCTTGACAAAACGTAACTTATAAACAAGCATTATATAACTTAGATATAAATTTTAAAAACTAAATAAATTATCTGTCGCCGGCCGTATCATTATCGTACAATGCTAGTTCAAGTAAAAATGAAATCTTACTATGGCAGCCAGAGCAAGTTACAGATTGCATATATGATATATCCGACGTCCGATAAAACGACTACCAAATCATCATTACTTTCAGTAACACACAATCAGTTCAAAAATCGATAAACTAACATCGATTCTCAATCGTTCTCAATCGTCAGCTAAACAGTAACAATTCTAAACTTATAAATAACATATCAACAATTTAACTAAAATAAATCAAAAATAAATAAATTAAATATAGTAAAATGAAAAATGAAAACTAACCTTTTTACGGCCAGCAGCAAGCAGATCGGTGCGGTTTTTATTTTTATCCATCAAATTAATGCTAAATTTAATTAATTCAACTTAAAATCCTCGAATTCATATCACGCTATATAAAAAAGGACCTGCAAAATGTAGCAATTTCAGATTTAAACTTATTTATATAATAATAATAATAAAATAATTGAAGTAAATTGTGAAAAAAAAATAAAAAATTGGGAAAATGGAAGGAAATTTAAGCAAGACCTTTGAGCTGATTGAGAGAATTTGGATGGATCTTGGTGTGAGTTAGGTTTTGGAAATTGAAATTGTTTGTATTTATTTATTAATTTATTTCGGTTTAGATCTAAAAAGAAAAAATGTGTTATATATAAATGGAATGGAATATTTTGATAGTTCGGAAAAAGTTGTAGGTGATGAGTTACGTCTTGTTAGGGTGTGTTTTAAGATTACGCTTTAACTAGTTATGATAAAAATACCTATTAAAAACGAAAATAATATGGTTAAGAAAAACTTAGGAAATATATTTTAGGATTAGATATGATAAAGATACCAATTAAAAACAAAAATAACATGGTTAAGAAAAAGTTCGGAAATATATTTTACAATTAGAAATTAAATTTGTTAAAGTTGGGAAAGCCAAATCGTCGGGGATGGCAATGGGGCGAGAATCGTCGGGGATCTCGATCCCCATTCCCATACCCGATTCTCACTTATAATCCTCGTCCCCATCGGGGATTTAAGTTACATCCCCATACTCCTCTCCATCGGGTATTGGGGATCTCCATCGGGTAATGGGGATATCTTTTTGGACTAAAAATAAATTCATTGAAATAGAAGATAGCTAAGAAAACGTGTAGTTCGACCTTTTCATTCTATATATAAACTAATATCTATGTTATGTAATTAATAAATAAAGTGTAACACATGAAAAGTATTAAACGAAAAGCTATAAACTTAAAGTGATTCTAAAAAATAGAAAAAAACTTAAAGTATAACTAATGAACATATATAGTTTTTTGGGATTCGGGTATGGGGATTGGGGATTTATGGTTTCCCATCCCCGTCCCAAATCCCTTCGGGAAATAGAATTACATCCCCGTCCCCGTCCCCGGTCAACTCGGGATTCCCCGGTCAAACCGGGTTCGGGTATCGGATTCCCTGTCGGGTACGGATATTTTTGTCATCCCTAGGCGGTGGGGTTGAATATGTCATGACTGGTAATTAGTTGTGCTAGTTGTTAAGAAGAAATCATGGATAGTCATATGTCTTTTAAAGTGTTTTAATGAAGAACGGTGGTAAGAAAATCTTTTATGTTTGTGGCATACTTGATGAAATAATGGGATTAACAGGATAAATGGTCGAAAGATTAAATCTATTAAACGGAATAAAGAGTTTCAAACATAAACAAGAACAATAGAAATAAGAGATTACAATAACCAACACTAATCGTGAAGGATAAGGGACAACAACAAGATTACATGATCAAAATAACAATAAGAACGATCATAGTGATATGAATGATTTAGGGTTTATTAGTAACGGATATAATCGCCCAAAGTTTGATATTTTGTTGTAACCCTAAACACTGTAGCGTTACGATTATATAGGCAGCCTTGTTACAATCTGCACCTCCCTCTTCTTTCTTCTTACAGCTTTAGTCCCTCAACTCCTCAACTTCAAGCTTGTGTCCATTCTAGTCCCTCTATTTATTTATCTGACAAAACAAACAATAAAACTTTCCAAGTTAAATAGGAACAGGATCAAGGTGCATCATTTTAACACCCCTCCTCAGCTTGATCATGAGAAGGGGTCTATGAGTCCAAGTTGCATGCACAGTTTGTGATGTTGGTCTGAGGGAAGACCTTTAGTAAACACATCAGAAATGTTCTCTTCTGAAGTGACTTTAATTGTTTCAATGATTCCCAACAGAATTTTTTCTCTTATAAAGAAAAGGTCAAGTTCAAAGTGTTTCGTTTTTTCATGGAAGACAGGGTTGGCTGCAATTTGGATTGCAGCCTTACTGTCACAGAAAATACTTACTGGCCTGGTTTTGTGCACACCTAGTTCTTCTAGGACCTTTTGAACCCATATAATTTCACATGTGACAGCAGCCAGGGCTCTGAATTCAGCTTCAGCTGAAGATCTAGAGATGGTCTGCTGTTTTTTGCTTTTCCAAGAGATTGGGCAACTACCAAGAAAGAGGATGAATCCAGTGATACTCTTTCTGGCAGTCACCTTCTTGGCCCAGTCAGAGTCTACAAAGGCAGAGAGGGAGAGATTATCATCCTTTTTGAAAAGGATGCCTTTACCTGGAGACCCTTTCAAGTACCTGATCACTCTCATGGCTAATTTTAAATGCAAGTCATGAGGGTTATGCATGAATTGGCTAAGAATGTGAACAGCATATGCAATATCAGGTCTTGTGAGAGTCAAATAAATGAGTTTTCCAACAAGCTTTTGATACTCAGTGATGTTCCTTAAAGGAGCACCCTTGGCATCATCATTATCAACCACCAGACTAGTCTCAATTGGTGTTTGAGAAGGCTTACATCCAAGGAGACCAAATTCAGCAAGTAAATCAAGACAGTACTTTCTCTGTGTAACACAAAGACCACCCTTTTCATCAAGTACTTCTATTCCAAGGAAGTATCTAAGTTTCCCTAGATCCTTAATAGAAAACTTGGTACTTAGGAACAGTTTACAATTTTCAATTTCATCAACAGAATTGCCTGTAATGATTATATCATCAACATAGACAAGCAACACAACAAAGGTCTTTCCAATAGACCTAGTAAACAAGGAATAGTCACTTTTGCTTTGAACAAAGCCATTTTCAAGCAAGGCACTGGTTAACTTCTCATTCCACTTCCTTGGAGCTTGTTTAAGCCCATACAAAGACTTAACTAACTTACAAACCCTAGGGTCAGAACTGGTATGATATCCAGGAGGGGGAAACATATAGACATCCTCAACAAGATCTCCATATAAAAAGGCATTATTGATGTCAAGTTGATAAATAGGCCAATCATTTTGCACACAAACAGAAAGTAAGCATCTAATTGTTACCATTTTTACAACAGGAGAGAATGTCTCATCAAAGTCTATTCCAATTTTCTGGTCATACCCTTTGGCAACAAGTCTTGCCTTGTATCTATCTATATCCCCATTAGACTTGTATTTAATTTTGTATACCCATTTGCAACCAATGGGCCTTCTGTTTTCTGGAAGATGAGAAAGAGTCCAAGTATTATTTTTATACAAGGCCTCTATCTCAGAATTCATGGCCTCAACCCAATGTGGATTTTTGCATGCTTCCTCATAGGTAGCAGGTTCAGACAGTTTGTTTAAACCAGAAACAAAACACAAGTTTTCATGTTTTAGGTTTGCATAATTAACAACTTTATTAATACTGTGTTTGGTTTTAGTGTTAAGAACAAAATCCTCAAGGTTTTTGGGAGGTCTAGTGGTTCTGCTAGATCTCCTAAGAGTGGTAATTTGGTCAATGTCATGAGAAGATTGGGTGTCAACAATGTTACCCTCAGAATTAGAATTCTCATCAATAAGTGTTGCAATAGGTTCTTGGTTCATGGCAGCCCTAATTGTACTACCAGATTCACTGGCAGCTCTTGAAGTACTACCAGAACTGTAAGAACCCTTACCATCACTGTTTGATGTCCCTCTCCTTTCATCATAGGGCATTGAGAGGTTTTGGTCATCATATAGCAGACTGTCAAAGAAATTTGTATGAGTAGTACCAGAATTATCACAAATGCAGTCCTTATTGTTAGATTTAAAAGGAAAGATATCTTCATAAAACTTAACATCCCTAGAGAAAAGGATGGTTTTACTTTCTAAACAAAACAACTTATATGCCTTTTTTCCTTCAGAATACCCAATAAAGGCACATTTTCTTGATCTGGTACTAAATTTGTCAGAGTTATTTAAGACAGTAGCAAAGCATAGACAACCAAACACTCTAAGCAAGGAAAGGTTAGGTTTACACTTAAATATCATCTCATAAGGGGACTTTCCACATAGCACAGAAGAGGGCAATCTGTTTATAAGAAAAGTAGCAGTTAGAACACATTCAGGCCACATATTCAGAGGTAACCCCCCCTGAAACATAAGGGATCTAGAAACATTTAAGAGATGCCTATGTTTCCTCTCAGCTATACCATTTTGTTGTGGAGTGTGAGCACAAGAAGTTTGATGTAGTATCCCATTCTGTTTAAAGAACAAGTTTAGCTTTTGATTTACAAATTCACCTCCATTGTCACTTCTAAAGACTTTTACAGTGATTTCAAACTGATTTTTGAGCAGATAAAAGAAGTTTGTT
Organism: Erigeron breviscapus; assembly: GCA_034093135.1. NCBI lineage: Eukaryota > Viridiplantae > Streptophyta > Magnoliopsida > Asterales > Asteraceae > Erigeron > Erigeron breviscapus. Next base: position 108,286,277 of record CM067174.1, on the reverse strand, counting down.
ATGTTCTCAAAGGTTTCATCTTTGCCTTTTAAAAGATACACCCACACAGCTCTAGTATAGTCATCCACAATGGTAAGGAAATATTTGAATCCCTCTTTACTTTGGACCTTATAAGGTCCCCACAAGTCAAGATGAACAAGATCACCCAACTTTTGACTTTTGTGTTCACTAAGAGGAAAGGGCTCCCTAGTTTGTTTTGCCTTATGGCAGATTTCACAAGGTGAGTGGTGAGAGGGTTTATCAAGATCAAGTTGACCTTTCAGAATGTGCATGACTTGGTCAGCAGGGTGACCAAGTCTATTATGCCAGGTATGAACAGAAATATAGCACACAGAGGTCACATAGTTATAGGAAAGGGCAGTCTCACCTTTGATGTTACCATCAAAGATGTAGAGGCCACCAGCCTCACTACCAGTCCCTAAAAGGACTTTGGTCTTCAAATCCTGTATATAGCACATATGTTCATCAAATGAAATAAACATCCTGCTATCTCTAGCCAAGTTGTGCACAGATAGCAAATTAACACAGTAATCAGGAACAAACAAAACACCAAATAAAGTAATGTTGTTTGATAGTCTCAAACTTCCAATTTTAAGAACCCTAGCTTGTGTTCCATTGGGATGCCCAACAGTCATACCAAGCTGGGACACATCCACAACATCAAAAAGCCAATGATCACAACATGTCATATGTTGAGTGGCACCAGAGTCATTTATCCAGGAGGTTTTGGTTTTAGAATGGTTTTGTGAGGAATTAAAACAGTAGAATTTATTAAAGTTTTGATTAAAAAAACTATTAGAATTGAAAAATGTACCTGCCATATTAGACTGAGCAGGATTTTGGACAGATTTTTCACCCAAAATTTTCATGAGGTAGGAGAGTTGTTCATCATTGAAAGGGTTGGTTGAAGGAGTGTTGCAAGAGCTTGAAGGTATGGTAGAGTTGGGACTTTGATTCTCAATGATTCCAGCCTGATTGCTAGAAGAATTCTTGGCAAGGTTGTGATAAACAGGTCTTTTCATAAAACCAGTGTTGTTTCTTTGAAGCTCAAAACATCTCTCCTTAGTATGCCCAAATTTGTCACAATGATCACACTTAAGATTCAAATTAGGACCCCTGTTCTGAAAGTTCTGGTTCCAGTTTTGAGACTGGTTCCAGTTTTTAGATGACTGACCTCTTCCCAGATTCCTTTTGTTTCCAAAGGTTTTTGACACAAAAGCACTGTTTTGAGTTTTTAAATGTGAATCACTAGAGGGTATGCCTCTATGTGATTCTTCTCTTGAAATGATATTAAGAGCAGTTTTAACACTAGGAAGTGGATCCCTAATTAGAAGCTGACTTCTAACTGGTAGATACACCTCATTAAGACCCATTAAGAATTGCATTAATTTCATGTTTTGATTATATGTTTTAAATTCAGTAGAAGCATTACAAACACAAGTAGGCAATTTTGTCAAAGCATCATATTGTCTCCATAAGGAGTTGAGTTTGTGATAGTAGTCAGAAATGGGACTACCATTTTGAGTTAAAGAGTTAATTTTGTGATGCAAATTAAAGATAATTGACCCATCAACCTTATCATATGTTTCTTTAAGTTCCTGCCAAACAGCAGCAGCCTCTTTTGAAAAAATTTGACCCAGATAAACTTCTTCAGAAACAGAACCCAAAATCCAAGATAAAACAACATAATTGCATCTATCCCATTGTTTTGCCAGAATTTCATTATCATCAGGTCTCTCACAGGTTCCATTAATAAACCCAATTTTATTTTTGGTTTCAAGAGCAAGTTCCATAGCACATGACCAAACTTTATAATTTTCAGTTCCTTTTAATTTCAGATTAATTAAGGGTGTGCCAGTAGTGTCACTAGCATGAAGGTACAAAGGGTCACCAAAATCAAGTTTGCTTATTTGAGTACCCAATAAATCTGTTACATCAGGATCAGCCATAGAGAAAGCACAGAGTATAACAAACACTACAAGTAAGAGTAACACACAAGCAGAGTAGCCAAGATAACAAGAACCCTAAAACAGCAACAACCACAATCAGATAAGAAAAGAAAAAAAAGAAACACACCTAAAGGGTGCAAGAGCAGTGGCCAGATTCAAGGAGCACTAAAGTGCCTTGACAGGTACACTCAAGGACCCTCTCTTCTACCAAGGAGGGTTAGAAACACAACAATAACTTAATGAAATAAAGAGACAAGAACCAGATAAGACAGCAGATTAATCAAGTTTCATATAAACCTTAATAGCAACTCTAGAACCTTCAACAACAATTTCTCAATAAACAGAGATAGACATAGCACAAAAAATAAACATAAGCAAATAAAGATATGCAGAAAATAAGATAGGAATCCCAACTGATAGGCCAAACTTTCCTTACTCAGAGCACTCCAAGCAAGAAACAATTTGCTACTAGATGGGTAGGATAGACAACTTACAGAGGGGTCTCCAACAGTAATTCCAACACACTTTAAGAGGCAACAATATACTCAATCTCTTATTCCCAGATCTTATGAAAGATTAGGAAGAGAGGAGAATGAGAAAAGAGGGAAAAAAATAATTAGGGTTTTTGATAAACTAATAAAAAAGGTTTTGATGGATCTGGTAACAGGAAAGGATGATGAATCCAAACGATTCAACAATCTCGAACCTGTCTCTGATACCATGATGAAATAATGGGATTAACAGGATAAATGGTCGAAAGATTAAATCTATTAAACGGAATAAAGAGTTTCAAACATAAACAAGAACAATAGAAATAAGAGATTACAATAACCAACACTAATCGTGAAGGATAAGGGACAACAACAAGATTACATGATCAAAATAACAATAAGAACGATCATAGTGATATGAATGATTTAGGGTTTATTAGTAACGGATATAATCGCCCAAAGTTTGATATTTTGTTGTAACCCTAAACACTGTAGCGTTACGATTATATAGGCAGCCTTGTTACAATCTGCACCTCCCTCTTCTTTCTTCTTACAGCTTTAGTCCCTCAACTCCTCAACTTCAAGCTTGTGTCCATTCTAGTCCCTCTATTTATTTATCTGACAAAACAAACAATAAAACTTTCCAAGTTAAATAGGAACATGATCAAGGTGCATTATTTTAACAATACTAACGAAGTAATGATGTTAATTTAGGGGTTTCAACTTTCTCACATTGTGTTTTTGATTTTAGCGTCAACTCCAAATCTATATTGGTAGTGTAATTGTCAAATAAAGAAAATATAAAATATTTAAAATAGAAGGAATAATCTTGTGTATGTGTTATGTAAGTCTGTTAAAAACACAAACACAAAATGTAAACAAAGCTAAGTATAAATTATAGTGAACACTAATTTGCTATGTATAAATGAGGCAAGGTCTCGCTTTCCTTTTTCCTCAAGTGTAGAGCAAGCTTAGAAATACATTTATTTGCTAATATGATATGATGGTCGGTCATAGTTTAATAAAGAATATAAGTCGGTTCGTATGGACTGCTATGTATGACTGATATATTGTATTTTATAGGGATCTTCGCCCTCTATTTATATTTCAAGAATTTATTGTTTTCTTAATATTACATAATCTTAGTTAGCAAATTATTAAAAGGAAACTACATAGAGTAGATTATACAAACAAACAGGAAAATAAATTTCATAAAACCAGTAACATTTGTATAGTCATATATTTCAGTAAAGGGTTGATATTAGTCACTGGTGTCTTAATATAATTTAGCTTATGTGCATGTTTCTTTACCAAGATTTTAATTTGTTCATTGATTTACATACAAATTTACAGCAACTTTTACATACAGTCCTCACATTATCATGAGGCAATTGATAACATATATGGACAACAATATAGAAGCAATTAACTTTGCATAGCTTCCGAAATATTAAGCAGTTGGATAAGAAGCCATCATAGCAATGCCACATATCCCTTCTACAGGTTCAATATCCCTCTGCATTCTGATGTATCCATCTTCACCCCAACTCGTGCCCCACGAGTTCTTAACCAGCCAGTACTTGATGCCATCGTCACTAGTTCCATATCCAACTACAGTAACCCCATGGTCTAATTCAGTACCGCAAGTTCCATTGAAAACGCCGGCTGAGTAAAGTTGGAAGTCTACCCCTCCAGCATCGATGGCAACTGAAACAGGCTGCATAGCCACGGCCTTTAACAAAGCTGACTCGCTGTTAACTGGCACATCCTCGTGTCCTGTGATCTTTGCTGCATGAATAGCTTCCTCTTTTGCATTGCAAGTTGCATCGACTGCCTTGTAAGGATATGCAGCCTCAGTGTTGATGCCTTTGTTTTGGACGATAAATGTGAATCCACCGTCCATGTACCCACCTCCACATCCTTGGTCTTCACCACTAGTGTCACAGTCCACCAACTCTTGCTCGGATAGTGAAATCAGTTTTCCAGATGTGATTTGTGTAATTCCTTCAGTAGCAGCAATTGTTGAAAATGCCCAACAGCTTCCTGTGTTCTACAAACGACAATAATTAACATCCGACAAGCTTGAACAAAAAGAACTTAAGAAGGGTGTTTGATTTAAGATTTACGACGGGCTTACCACATTGACCTTGATTCTTGATTGGGGTAACAGCTCCTTTCTTTCTCCAGTCCATACTAGATGGAACTGCAGTCACATCTTCATACCTGAATGGCGTGGTTTGACCCAATCTTAGTGTAGATGGTAACTTGAATCCATTACGAGTGGCCTTGAACTCCTCATTCGTTTGGTCTGCAAATTCATTGACGCTTAGCTTGCAAGCTGTGTTCCCAGCATTGTTGAAAGCTTCTACGTATGCAACATTCTCCTTGAATATCTTGAAGCGCATTTCTTTCTCCAACTCATCTCTATATACACGTCCATAACGAGCCATCCATTCTTCATGCCTTTGTAACATGGTCTCGTCATTTAGTGTTCGAGATGTGACTTGAAGTGCCCACATCCCAAAAACCAACAAGGTTGCCAGAATGATTGATCTACAAAGTGGTGAACCCATTTTGTTGGCTTCCAAGGAGAGGACTATGACTCTGAGTCTCTGAATAAGGTTACTAAATGTGAAGGTACTCTCTAATCTATAAAGATGGTCTATATAGAGAGAGGATAGAGAAAGTATATGCTAAATTAGAAGTCTGCTTGTCATCTGAAGATGTACAAATTTGAGGTGGGATAGATGGCAAGGCAAGATGTCATGATATGTTTACGTCGAAACTGTTATCTTATGACAACAAACTGAACCCTAAGTTGTCTTGTTAATAGCAGTATTACATTGATTATATTGTTTTTGTCTGTATTAAATAATAAATAGCATATGATAAGACCAGGTGTGACATTATCTTTGGACTATCTTCTGTCTAACTCTATCATTTGATATTTAGTTTGTCTCTTGTATTTCATGAGGATGTCAATCTGTACAATTCAATTTACCCAACTTGTTATTAATACATGACTCCTAAAATCACTGTTGTTAAAACATGGTCTACTTAAGTAAAAGATACCAAATCAACAGATATTTGACAACAATTTTATTCCCATAAACCAAACACGGTATTAAGATAACAATGGCCCGTGTTATTATACAACTTATTTCATTCACATCAACCAAAAACTTCTGTTCAACTTTTTAAATGCCCTGGTGGAGTCTGTTAACTCTATTTATTTAAGCTTGGCTTAGTTGAGGCTGATATTTCACCATTTTTCTTAAGCAGAATCTAAGATGCACATAAAGCAACCACAGATTAAACAAGAAGATATAATCAAACAAGGTGAATGCGTCATTTTATTTATTGCTATATACAGTATACAATACAACATACATGAATCAGACTAAAAGGTATAGGTTGAACACATCTAGACACATAAAGATCGACTTGACAATTGAATAACCTATTCTCGCCTTTGGAAAACAAACACCGACCCTCTAGAACCCTTCCCTAACCTCAATTTTTCGTCAATATATGTAACCTCGAGCTGAACCTCACTTTCACCACCAAACTGAAACTCTACCGATCCAAGCTTAAGTTCAGGTGGCTCAAACACCACCTTAATCCATTTCTCGTCTAGAACTATCAGTTTGCCTACACAGCCAAAAAAATATATTTTGAAAACTAGTAAGTGAATATATCTATGTATGAATTCATCAATCTCGAACACTGATTGGTCCTTCCGTATTGGCAATTTTTCTTTCTTTTATTTTATTGATTGAATTGAAGCAGCATACCTTTCAAAGAGACTTCTCCGTCAATGAAACCAAGAGCAGAGAAAGATACTTTGTTTCTTACAGTATCAGGAGCCTCAACAACTTGAATCATTTCCTTTGTTCTAAAAATAATGCGGCCTAGTCCACTCCTGAAACCCCCACCAGGCGATGTAGGATTTGAGCAATACACCACATCCCAGTCTATATAGAAATTCTAGAATCAGTAACAATTTTTACAAAAATCATTAATCACTAAGGAAGCATTTGGTTCATTGGTTTTAACTTTAAACACCATATCGTAGTGTGTTGGTTGGGTAAATAGAAGGATTTCTATAACAAGTAATTTCACAAAATCTACAAAAGGTTTTTTTAGAAATCCTTCCATATAATGAATGGTGCTATGATGACGGGTTTCATTTACAACGAGAACTTCCCTTTTAGAAAAATATTAGGAGTTCTTTCATGCTCACTAGGGTTGTGGCATGCTAAATGATAATATTTGTATGAAAAAAGGTGCATACAAAGGGGGTGTTTGGGTTCTTTTTTCTTTGAACGGCAAATCTCTTACAATACCTACATTACTACAAGAAAGTTTTGTATTTGTCCAATATAAACTAAAATGCAAAGAGACTTTCTGATACTCCAACGCTTATAAACCCTTTCTAGCTTTCAAAATATGCAATAAGCATTTTTCGATGTACTCCCAAACACCCCCAAAGCCTAATAAGAATCTGGTGAAAACAAATTCAGTGAATGTTTTCTTCAGACAGTTAAGAAAAAGCAAAACAAACAAGTCACGAAAGTAGTAATTCAACAAAACACCCACAAACATACCTCCAAAAATAAGAGGGCAAGTTACAGGTGAATCGATACAATATTTACTCAATTCACCAGTCAATTCAGCTACTTGAAGATGTTGTTCCCGTGTCAGTGTCGCTCCTCGATCTGTTTGCATAACCTAATTTAGATATAGATACATACAACTAAGTTCCCCCAAGTTGTCAAAGATTTAAAGTTTAATAACACAGGAACACACGACAATGATCCAAGTACCAAAACACATCCTTTCGGTTATTCTATTAAACAATTACGGGTAAAGAAATATGAACTAAAACTTTCAAATTCAGCTGAACTCTGGTGAACTGATAGTGTGTTTATTACTACTTAAATGTGATCTTACCAAACATATTTTGAGATATAGATTGTTTACTCTGTGGGGTTTTTTTTTTTTTTCTAAATAAAGATACAAAAAAGATGAACAGGCTATAAGATAGATAGATAGATAGATACAAATGATGTATATATATAAATATGATTAAGAGAAAAAGTAAGGAGAGGTACCTTGGAGAAAATGGAAGCAGCAAGCTCATCAGGGCGAAGCTGTGATAACTGATAACGATCGGTTACTTGCTGTGCTGGAGCTGACATAGATGAACAAGTGATAACATTGCGAGGAGCTCCAACATTATTATAATAAAGTGAAGTTACTACTGATGATGACGGTTTAAGATTGTGGGATGAAAATAAAACCAAAGAGAAAGACGGAAGAAGAGAAGCCATGGATTGAAGAAGATTAATAAGAATGAATTTTATTTTAGGAGAAGGGTTTGTTTGTGAACGACTGAACTCAAGAATGAAGATGGTTTTGGTGGTGGTGGAGCCCCATGGAAATTTGGTTCGGTTATCTTTATGTGCCAATGAGAGGCTACAATTGCGCCATGTAAAACAAGGATTTCTTGAGGGAAATGGTGGTCAACATTTTGTAGAGGACCGACCATGTTTGTGGTTGGAATTTAAAAACAAACGAGATGTCACCGGGCGTGCCCCAGGAGACATTACGTTTATGTATATGGTAGCATGTAAAATTAATAGGGTAATTCAGGGACGTTTATTGTGTGCAATGATATGTAAGATTTATAACGTGTTTTTAGGATCATTTATAAATTTGTTAGTGATTCGTTTGGACATAGTGTAATTAGACTTTGTTAAGTTAGAAGTAATGTTTGATATTAGTTATAAAAGTGTAACATAAGTCAATCCGTCAATTTAGAAACCCAAATAGCATTTAACGATAACCCGTTAGAGAAAAGGACGTAACCCCCTGTTAGAAAAAAGGACCTGATTTGCAACCATTTTCGTAACTTCCGTTAAACACTCGAATAGAAATTAACGATCGTTAGCTGATGAGGACCTTCATTGTAAGAGTATTAGAGCTTAGGGCATAAGTAGTAGAAGGAAGAAAAGAAATTAAAAGAAGTGGCACGAAAACCGATTCACGGTTTTTAGGATATTTATAATGGTGGTTAATATGATTTATTCGCGAATAGTTTTATTTGTGGGATAAGTATTTATACATCTAACTAGCTATGGACGAGTATTATAGCATGAAAAAAATAAAGGTAATAATCTTTTTTTTATACATTATATGTATTCAAGTATATATATGGCAACCATATAAGCTGTCATTTATAAATTTTGGTTGATCAGATACATACAATACACGAAATTTAAAAGTTTATTACATACGATAAATACACATTTATTTTTTTACACTATAGATAGCTTCAGAGACGGAGCCAAAAAGTTTATCTTGAGGGGGCCAACTTAAAACGTCAAGTTTATGATTCGTATGTATTCATTATACTTATTTATTTTTCCTTGTTGTAAAGGTAAAATTTCAAACATGCATTTAAAATAAAAAAAAATTACATCGTATCAAAATTAGAGCGAGGGCAGCTGCCCACACTACCCTTAAGCTGTCTCTGTCTCTGGATAGGTTCTATAGTTTTGTTTGGCACCCCCAAGGGCATCCTTAGCAATATGTTTATTCTATGGTTGGTTGTTCAAAAAAAACTCCAAATACAAGATAGAGTTATGGGGTAGAATGAAAATGGAGATTTGAAATATCATCTATGCAAATGTTCTATCAAAAAGATGCATGGTAATTGAAGAGACATTGTTGTTAAAATGTCTTCTGATTACACTAATAATGCTATTACCAATGTTATGGGAAGGATAATCCTTCGTGTTAATGTATACTATTTATGCCAAAAAAAAACTACAGGTATATTAATATTAATATTTAAAACACGAGATACATATTAGATTTAAAAGAAGAGTAAATTACATTTTTCGTCCCTGAACTTGGCTCGTTTTGCACTTTTCGTCCTTAAAGTGAAAAAATAGCACTTTTCGTCCCTGAACTTGACACTTTTTTCACTTTTCGTCCCCGCGATAACGGCTGTTAGTTTTTCTCCGTTAAAGTTGCAACGTTCGTTAGTTTTTTTGTTCACTTTTCGTCCTTTCCATTTTTTTTCACTTTATTTTCATTTTGATAATTTCATAACTGCCCAGCGATGTAGAAATCGTAAAGGAGTAGGCAACGAATCTCAAAAGAAACTATTGAATGAGTAGAGTCAGTATCAAATAATACAAAGAAAGCACGAAACTCTATGAACACATCCAACAAAACATTAAATAAAAGTACAATTAACACGATTAATAAATAAAATCAAACACATAATATGTCATCTCTACCAATGTACTAAAATACGATTGAGGTTTTCTTTAGGTGACACATGACACTATATTTAAACGACGCATGTATCTTTTAGGCTATACTTAATTAAACTTTTTTTTTTCCTTTCAAAATAGCATTAATAAACAATAAATATTCATACTTTTAGTATTATTAAAAGTAAAAAGGGTAATGGAGGGAACCCTAGCCCCGGTACCACAATTGGATACCCATCGACTCACCCCGTATGAGTCATATGATGCCAGTACTGTAACACCCCAAGCCATGGGCTCGAAATATTACGGAAATCATATAGCACAAGGTGGAATTAATGTAGAACATGAACTAAATGCAAACAAAGGATCCAGTGAATCCATAAACGAGACAATTCAAATACAGAAAGTATGAGAAACAAGTAGTCATCAAAGTTTACAAAAGAGACAACATCAAAAGATGACTATTGATCTAAGCATAAAGCAAAAGTAGGCGATGAATCCTTGATTCATATAAGTCCAATGCCCGGGTTCACAAGCAAGCGAATCAATCATACTTCATGCCTTGGAATAACTTGGTTACCTGAAAAGTGTACTAAGCATAGTCAACACAAGGTTGGTGAGTTCGTAGGAATGGCTCACAAGGAACCATTGTCATTAATCACAACAAGTATAAGTAAAGGCAAAGTATAGCGTAAGAGTAGCCTTTATGCGTCACAACCTCAATCACAACAAGATACACAATATAAGTAATGCGTGTAATAAATAAGCACAAGTGATGTCTATATCAAGATATGTGTTGCACGCATAATCACGCCAGAATGCATAATAGGTATGTCTAACATTTAGACATCAGATAGTGCATCATGAGTATACCACAATAACAATAACAACCATCCTAACCACAATGTTCTCAAGTCTAACATACTTGGTAGTACATCGTACCGTTGCGCGTTCTCAAGTGTATGCCACTTGGAAGTACATAGAACCATTCATCAAGTAAGCATACTTGGAAGTACATCAACCAAACATCAAGCGCGAACCTAACCAATCTCAATCACAAATCCATCATATCCCAAATAAATCAAAACTACAATGCACATACATTTCATACGACTTTACTTTTAAGGACTCATAGATGCTTATATATAGGATCACCCGCAGCCTTTCCACCACATCTACAACTCATTAAAGGTATCATCGTCTTCCATGTATGTACAACTATCCTAATCACGATATCAAATCACTACAAGATCTTAAGGGTAAAGTAACTGCGTATAATAAATGAGCACGAGAAATATCATCGTCAAATCATGTATCATACGTGTATAAGACCATAATGCATATCAAATGCGTGTCAATAACGTCACCAATGCAACTATAAAAGTATGCTTGAGTGTGTACCATATAAAAGAAAATAGACTTTCTCACGATTCCAACGATAGGTCATATGACTCGATTGGGTTTACGGATCAAAGTTATAAGCGTTTGAAAACTGACGCGCGAAACTGAACTCACGGCGCGAGGAAAAGGGCTCGCGGCGCGAGAAAAGTCCCTGAACCCCAAAATTCAAGTCTCGCGGCGCGAGGGGAAGGGGTCGCGGCGCGAGGTTCTGCTACTCTGCACATTTCCAGCCCCAAACACGATTCCAAGTTCACCCAAAACCCATTTTGACTTCCAAGATCGACCAAGGTACCTTTCTAACTCGTTTTTAAGCATAAATACACATATATAAACATATTTGGACTCAACCCACTTCATAAATCCACTTCAAACATCAATTTCAAGATCAAGATTCGGTTTTAATTCATTAAACTCTACATAAACCCTATTTTCAGTTTTAATCCGATTTGTGACCCGAAATTAAGTGGGTTCAACTAGAAATAGGTAAATAAACATAAGTTAGTGAATATGAGATGAGTTTGACTTACCAAAATCTTCTTCTTATGTTCAAACCCGAATTTGAGCTAAATGGGTAGAAATCTTGCACTTATAATCTAAGTTCTTGATATGGGGATTATAAGATGATGATGATCTTGTATTGAATTTGGTTCAATAACACTAAATGATGCAGATGTAATTTGAGAGAAAAGATGAGAGACTTGTGATCTTGGATTCACCAAAGTGAATGAGAGAAAGAGAGATAGGAGGGAAAGAAGGAAGGGTTGTTGAAATGAATGGCCAAGGAGGGTGAAGGGTGGCTGATGGGTCGTGGGTATTGCCCATGGGTCGACCCGTTTCCCTTTTTCAAGTTAATTCACATGTCGTCTTGCATTGAATCGTACATTAAGTCATACACCCGACCCGTCAAGCATAATACTTATTCATTTCAATCCCAAAATAATCTTCATTATCTCATTAATTAAGATCGTTAGTCAAATTACACATAAAGTCAAAGGGTCAAATCTCACGGATGTTACAGTACAATACCTCCATCCTAATCCTCACATGATCTGGGCACCCCGAAGGATCGAACCCGCGTATTTAAACTTCACATGTGGGTCTAGGCTTCATTGGTAACGGGTACCTTAAAGGAATTATTTTTTGTGCCAAGCGGGGATCGAACCTGAGACCTTAAGGTCATCAAGTGATTGTCTTACCACTAGGCTAACTCCTTAGTATTATATTTATTATGATCATATCTAATTAAACATATATATGTAAATTATTTAACATTTTTGATTATTGAACTTTACAAATCATCAAACCAACCCATAATTATACTATAATGTTTTTGTTAAGTATATTGTGCTATCTAACTTGCGATAAATATATTTTACTAAGTATAAATATAAAAAAAATGTAATATGTCTCTTGCTCTTTTTTTAAATACGGTTTATACACCATTGTACAGTTATGAAATTATCAAAATGAAAATAAAGTGAAAAAAATGGAAAGGACGAAAAGTGAACAAAAAAACTAACGAACGTTCCAACTTTAACGGAGAAAAACTAACAGCCGTTATCGCGGGGACGAAAAGTGAAAAAAGTGCCAAGTTCAAGGACGAAAAGTGCTATTTTTCACTTTAAGGACGAAAAGTGCAAAACGTGCCAAGTTCAGGGACGAAAAATGTAATTTACTCTTAAAATATATATAAGATATTATACTTGTTTAGCTAATTTGATCCACTTTTGTTTTTCGTGGAGAAAACAATATTATCATTATTATTTATTACTATTATATCATAATTATTGTTATCCTACATAAAAACACTATTAATCCGTTTTTAAGTATAGTTAATTAATGATAGAGTTCGAAGACCTACGCATACAATATGATGATGGGGACCACTTATCCGGCTTCTCCACATCAAAAAAGTAAGTCATGTGGGGTTTGACAACCATTCCCATCCATACACGTGGCTAATTAATACTCTAGCAATTTTACACTACTCTTCTTTCTTTCTCCTTCTTGTTCCAACCACTTCTTTCTTCTATCATCATTTCAGTCCTAGCAATTCTTCATAAAAAAAACCAAATTTCCATCCCTCAATTTATGCAAAAATGAACACCATTACTTGTTATTATAATAATTATAATTATAATTTAAATACACAGTTTATAAATTCAACCTGTTACTCGACGCCTGTTTGCGTCTCCACAAACCGTTTTCCGGCGGTTATTAATCTAACTAGAAATAGAAATAGAAAGAGGAAGATTGTTGCCAAGGCGGCGGTTGCGGCGGCTGCTTCTACCGGCCGTGGACGTGTGAATGGAGAGGAATTGAGTACTAGTACTAGTAATAGTAATAGTAATACTGCTTTAGAACAGTTAGATATAGAACGAGGTGTATGTATTCCTTTCCGAAAGTACTCTCCCGAAACCGTGAGTATTTTCTTCACTCATTTACCTTTTTGTTATATATATATATATATGTTCGTGTTTTGGTAAAGGATTTTACTAAACGTAGATTTTAGGGCTGTAGTTAATATGTTTAGACACGTATAAAAGTATCGAATGCTTATGCTTAAATGTTTAAATACTAATGCGTGTATCGACGTTTTCAAACATTGATGTTTAATGAAGCTGTTACTTAGATACAAGTTTCAGAACTACTCGTAGATCATTTGGTATTTATTGTAAAAAAAAGGATAACATGGTTGATTCCAAAGATTAGGACATTTGGATAAACGATGAGCCAGTCCTCAGACTGAGTCAAACGAACCTAATGCATGAGGGCGAAAGGCCTTAGTGTGGTTGAATTGGTTGGTTAGCTATACACCATTATACTAGGCGTCTAGGCCACTGAGTGAGCCTGATTTATGTCTCACGTGATGGGTTTGATGGAAGGCAATTGGTGTTGTCTGCATTTCAACCGTTGCTAAAAATAATAAAATTGGACTGACAAGGAAAAAAAACAATTTAACTTACCGAATATAAAAACAGGACCAAAAAAACATCAATTGCCATAATGTATTTGAGAGGAGTATAACTACCAAAATGGATGAAACGTGAAAGTATAATACTAATTTGCTATTAGATGACATTTCTCCTAATGCCCTTGTTAAATTACATAGTTTTCTATCAATGGTATATTTTTGTTGTTTGGAATTATATGTGAATGAACTGTGTTTTTTGTGGGTGTGAAGGTTAGTAGTAAGGTGTTGGAAAATCAAGGTGCAATTTTGTCATTGCTTGGCAGAGGAGTTGAGATTGTTTGGAAGTTAGGTTTCTACTGGACCAGATTGGTGTATGATTACCTAGTTGGCCGTGATGAAGAAGTCGTTCCTTTCCGTGCTCGGCAACTCAGGAATTTGTTAGTCGACTTGGGCCCTTCTTTCATTAAAGCTGGCCAGGTTTGTTACTCTTAGCTAGCTTCGAATATTTTGTTGGGTTGTTCCGTATCAACTTTTTGTGTTTTCTTGTTATTTACGTCTTTGGCCAAGATTACTCGATTTAATCTTGCTATCTTAGGCATGGCCTTAAAGAAATTAAGATGTCTTACCATCAATTGAATAATATACGTAGCTCTTATGTGATGCAATAGATAACTACCACAGACATCATATCAGCCACCATATCTTAAACATATCAAAACTAGTTATTTTACACACAAAAGATTAGTGATTATCCAGGGATATTTAGGGGTGTTTGGGATTGCTTATTTTTCTGCTTATCTGCTTATTGCTGGGGTATTTTAAGCAGATAAGCAATAACAAATACTCCTGTCAGAAACTGCTTATCCTTATATTAGTAGAAACAAGAACTTTTTAATAAGAAGGTAGGTATATGCTTATTTTTTCAAGCAGAAAAGCTCCTATAAAAAGCAATCCCGCCTTAACTAATTAATTGATTTGCTTACTGAACTTTCCTTCTTCGTGGCATTCTTTTATTTGTTAGTAATGTTTCCTGGAAACATGACTAACCATATAAGGATACTTAAATCACTTGATAGATTAGAAACACAACATGTAATGTAATACTAGTTGTTTTTTGTTGTTCATGGTCTGATGTATTATTGTCAATGCAAGCTGAATTTTTTTGTTGTTTTGATACATTTACTCTTTTGTAATATATCCACAGGTTCTTGCAAACAGACCTGATATTATTAGGGAAGATTATATGAATGAACTTTGCATTCTGCAAGATGATGTTCCTCCTTTCCCCAATCAGGTAATGAGCTGATGTATATGGTTTTTGCAACAAAGTATTATGAGTTATACCATATTGATTTATTTTGTTTTTAACCTGCAAGTGGTTTAACAATTGTATAGGTTGCTTTCAACATTATAGAAGAAGAGTTGGGTCAACCTCTAGAAGCTGTTTTCAGTAAAATTTCATCAGAAACTATAGCGGCTGCAAGTTTAGGTCAAGTGTACAGGGCTACTCTACGTGCATCAGGAGAGGATGTTGCTATTAAGGTTAGAATTAAAAATCAGACACATTGTATGATTTAGTTGAATCTCTTGTATTATTTTCTGACTAAAAAGTCAATAGTTTGTATGGTATTATCTTTTTGTAGTTGAAGTTACCATTTCAAATTAATAGACATTTTCTTTTCTATTTTTGCAGGTTCAAAGGCCTGAAATAGAGCCTATAATATATAGGGACCTTTTCCTATTCCGAACACTTGCTTCATTTCTCAATGGAATAAGTTTGCAGAAGTTGGGTTGCAACGCAGAACTAATAGTTGATGAATTTGGTGAGAAGCTTCTGGAAGAGCTTGATTATACATTGGTAGTATTTCAGATTATATATTCTTTTTTCTGGAAGAGAAGTACTGCATCATGATTATTGGATATATGTGAATTACTATGTGTTAATGAAACCATTTACTGGGTTTCTTGGGTTTTGTGATTATCAGGAAGCTCGGAATATTGAAGATTTTCTTGAGAACTTCAAAAGTGATCCTACTGTCAAAATTCCCAGGGCGTACAGACAGCTTTCTGGTTCACGAGTTCTAGTTATGGAATGGATTGATGGAATACGGTGTACTGATCCACAGGTTTGAATGGCGTTCATATTAATTTTTCTGGAAGTAAATCACATTCGACACCAATATTTAATTTCCATTTATCTTAGGCCATCAAGGACGCTGGTATAGATGTGAATGGATTTTTGACTGTTGGTGTTAGTGCTGCTTTGAGGCAATTGCTTGAATTTGGGTTGTTTCATGGAGATCCTCACCCTGGAAATATCTTCGCTATGCGTGATGGGCGTATTGCATATGTGGACTTTGGTAATGTTGCTCAGCTAAGCCAGGTAAAAACAATGTCTTAATTATATAGACATAAAACTGAGCTTTGTTTATTTTGGCTGTAACATAGAAAGTAACCAATAGTATACCAATTCAGATAAGTGATACTAAGACGGAAACCTTTTTCTTTTGTGATTTTTAGATTTTATCCTTTTAACCTACTTTAATGTTACCATGGTTTCTCTGTCATTTTAATGCCAGTTTGTTGTTCTTACAGCAAAATAAGCAGATTCTGATTGATGCTGTTGTGCATGCTGTAAATGAAGATTATGCTGAAATGGCAAATGATTTCACCAGACTTGGATTTCTTGCTAAAGGAACAGACGTCTCTCCAATTATTCCAGCGCTGGAAGCAATTTGGCAGAATTCTGCAGGAAAAGGACTAGCTGATTTCAATTTTAGAAGTGTTACAGGTATACTGTTAGATTTATGATAAATATACGTGTGGGTGTGGTCATTCATATCATTAATAATTTGGTGAACTTCATCTTGGTATAGGCAAATTCAATCAACTTGTTTATCAGTACCCTATTCGGATTCCTGAAAGGTTTTCTCTCGTGATTCGCTCTTTGTTGACTCAAGAAGGCATCTGTTTCACACTAAAACCCGATTTTAAATTTCTTGAGGTAAGAGTTTTCCTATTATTTGTCTTCATTATGCAATGTGCATTGTTCCAAGCTTTATTGTGTGTCTCCCCTTGTTGTAGCAATATTATTCTTCCCAAAGTAAATGTTACTTCCGATTTCCGCATAAATTGAATTGTCATGTTGACCAATAGTCACTCCACAATCTGTTCATCTCATTACAATAGCATCTTGGATTTTACCAGTAATGATCATAGCTACTTGTCTAACCATATGAAAATGATACAGAGAATTTGAGTTGGAGAAGAAGAAGAAATTGATTTATCACACAAATTGATTATATTGATATGATAATCGGATATATATACAATTTTGACTCATTGACCGACCAAAATAACCGCCCCAAACGAAACTATTAAAAAACTTGACACAAACACCCCCTGACTTATTTGTATATTACATATCAATCCCAAAACTAAAATAAAACTCATATTATACGTAACAAATGCCCTCCCTTTAAAGATTTTTGCCCTCAAAAATCGAAATCAGGGAATCGACATTTCAAATCATCCACATACTCCCAAGAAGCCTCTTCCAAAGACAACCCATTCCAATGAATCAAGACCTGCAAAGCAGACTTTGACCCACGTTTGACCAATCTTCTATCAATCACTGCTCTTGGAGAAAGTATGAATCTTGGACCCTGAGGTAAAGGTGCAGTATGAACTGAGGGACCATGAGCCAGTTTGAGCAGAGAAACATGAAATGTATGATGAATTTGAGCAGAATCTGGTAAATCAAGCTTGTAGGCCACTGCACCAATCTTTTCAAGCACCAAGTAAGGACCAAAATATTTGGCAGATAGCTTTCTGTTATGGTGTGACTTCAAAGATTGTTGAGCAAAAGGGTGTAATTTAACAAACACCCAGTCTCCTGGTGTAAACTCCCGTTCAGTTCGATGATGGTGATCTGCAGACTGCTTCATACGATTTCTGGCCACTTCCAAATGCTGTTTAAGCCTCTGAATCATACCTTCTCGCTGCCTGTGCACCTCTTCAACTGAAGCCAATGCAGTATCTCCAGGAATAAATGGAATATGAGTAGGTGGCTTAATTCCAAACAAGGCTTCATATGGAGACATTTTAATGGTTGAGTGCCAACTAGTATTGTACCACCACTGAGCTAATGAGACCCACTTCACCCAATCATTAGGGGAATCAATGCACATTGCCCTCAAATAAGCTTCCAAACACCTATTCAACACCTCTGTTTGACCATCTGACTGAGGGTGGTATGCAGAAGACATGGCTAATTGTATACCCTGCAATCTCATAAATTCCTTCCAGAAGTTGCTAACAAAGATGGGATCCCTGTCAGACACAATAGTGTTAGGAGCACCATGTATCTTGAACACATTGTCCATGAAAGCTTTAGCAACTGTAGCAGCTGAAAATGGGTGACTTGGAAGTATAAAGTGACCAAATTTTGTCAATCTGTCCACAACCACAAATATAGTATCTTTGCCTTGAATTTTTGGTAATCCAGAGATGAAATCCATAGAAATGTCAGTGAAAATGGATTGCGGAACTGGGAGTGGCTGCAATAATCCAGGATAAGGGATCAGCTCATATTTTGATCTTTGACAAATGCCACATTCTTTCACAAATTTCTTAACATCTTTAGCACAACCCTTCCAGTAAAATAGGTCAGAAATTCTGACCAGAGTAGGCACCACCCCTGAATGACCGCCAATTGTAGAAGCATGGAACAAAGAAATGATATCCTGTCTTAATTCAGTTACCCTGCCAACCACAATTTTACCCTTCCTTTTCAACAACTGTCCATCCCAAGACCTATGTGGCACAGTACCCCCTTGTTGCAGGGTCTCTAAAACTTTTTTAACCTCCAAATCTTGCAGCCAAGATGCTTTAATTCTTTCCAACAATAAAGGATCCAGTGTACTAATTCCCATTTGTAATAAAGTAAGCCCATGGATTCTAGATAAGCCATCAGCCACTACATTGTCAACTCCCTTCTTGTAAGAAATTTCAAAGTCATATTTCATCAATTGTGACAGCCATTTTTGTTGCAAAGGTGTCACAATGGACTGCTCAGTGAGATATTTCAAGCTATGGTGATCTGTCTGAATGATGAAATGGCTATTTATCAAGTAGTGATGCCATTGTTTGACTGCCATGAGAATTGCTAATAGCTCTTTCTCATAAACAGACCAACTCTGATAAGGCTTTACTCATGAAAGCAATTGGATGTTTGTCCTGCATCAATACTGCCCCCAAACCCTTGCCAGAAGCATCTGTTTCTATTACAAACACCTTTGAGAAATCTGGTAAACTCAACACTGGTGGATTACTTAATGCTTCCTTAAGCTGCACAAAAGCCTCTTCAGCTCCAGAATTCCAAGAAAAATTATTCTTTTTGGTCAATTCTGTTAGAGGTTTGGCAATTATTCCAAAATTCCTTATAAACCTCCTATAGTAGCCTGCTAATCCTAAAAACCCTCTCAACTGCTTCACATTCTTTGGTGCAGGCCAATTCACAACAGCTTTGATTTTATTTGGATCAGTTGCAACCCCTTCCTTATCAATGATGTGACCCAAATACTCAATTTTCTGCCCTGCAAATGCACACTTGGATTTCTTTGCTTTTAAGTCATTATCTCTCATAATAGATAGAACCAACTCCAAATCCTCCATATGTTGTGACCAAGATTGGCTATAAACCAATATGTCATCAAAAAATACCAAGGTGCTTTTCCTCAATAATGGTTTGAACACATTATTCATCAAAGACTGAAAGGTGGCTGGGGCATTAGTGAGGCCAAATGGCATCACTAAGAACTCAAAATGTCCAGCATGTGTTTTAAATGCAGTCTTATAAATGTCAGGCTCATACATCCGTATTTGGTGATACCCTGACCTTAAATCTAATTTTGAGAAGATGGTAGCCCCCTGTAACTCATTTAAAAGCTCCTCAATCAATGGAATGGGATAAACATCCTTAACTGTGGCTGCATTTAGTTGCCTGTAATCAATGCACATTCTCTAAGTGCCATCCTTCTTCTTTACCAGAACCACTGGGGCTGCAAATGGGCTATGACTGTGCCTAATAACTCCCGTATCCAACAACTCTTGGATCAACCCTTCTATAACATCCTTTTGTGTCTTAGGATATCTATATGGTTTGAGATTGAGGTTGACATTATCATCCTTCAACACAATTTTATGATCACAACTCCTACTTGGTGGCAATCCTTTTGGCACTTGGAAGATGTCATCAAACCTGGTTAATAACCTTTCTAATTGCTTATCAGTTTGACAGCCTTTAAGCAGTGGTTGACACATTGTATTTTCACCATTAGATTCTGCCAAGGTTACTAATTCAGCCTGTACTACCCCTGTATGACTAAGCATACTGTGCAACTTCTCCATTGAGCACAAACTAACCCCTTGCTTACACACTCCTTTCAGTTCAAACTGTTTTCCTCTTAAAACAAACTTCATTGTTAAATTCTTAAAATTCCACACTATATCATTAAGAGTTGCCAGCCACTGAACACCTAAAACTATATCATAGTTCTTCAATTCCAACAACAACATATCTACAGTGAACCAATCCCCCTGCATCATCCAGTTAAAAGCCCTACACATGTTTACACTGGCCATATCATTTCCATTGACCACAGTGACCTTAACATGTGGAATCTGAGCAATATTACACTGAATTTTCTCAGATAATGCCTTATTCATGAAATTATGGGTAGATCCACTGTCAACAAGGATATGCAAGCTTCTAGTCCCTATTGTTCCTACAACTTGCATTGTAGAATATGAAGGAATTCCTTAAATTGCATTTAAGGATATATGAGGTTCTCCTTGTATTATCATTGTCTGCTCATGATCAGCCACCACCAAATCTCTACATGCATTATTTTCCTCCACAAAAGCTACCTCCTCCATACCTTCTTCCACTTCTAACAAGAAAAACTGTTTTTTCCCTTTACATACCTTAATATGCCCTGGTACAAATTTTTCACTACAATAAAAACATTCTCCCTTGCTCCTTTTCTCTTCTAACAACTTATTAGTCATTTTAGCAGGAACTAAGGCATTAGATGGTACAGAATTCACTGGAGTAGCTAATAGAGGTGGTTTTGAGGCATTATTCAGTTGAGACACCTGTCCTACCTCCTCCTCCTCCTTTATATCCATAACCACTACTCACTCCAGCAGGCCTTCCTAATGATTTATTACTCTCATTTTGCATTTTTGCCAACACATAAGTATCTCTAAGTGTTTTAGGTTTAAACATTCTAATTGGACACTTAATTTCAGGTTTCAATCCTTCAACAAAACAACTAATTGTATGCTCTTCAGGAAGACTAACCTTAGTGAGTAATGAATCAAATTCATCACAATAAACCTCTGGTCTCCTGTTTGAGTGAGAGCCTTTAGTGCAGTTGGATCCTCCATTTGAGTAGTTGAGAACCTAGCAGTTATGGATCTGGCATAATCAGTCCACAGCATATCCTCCATAGCTTTATTTCCAGATTTCATAAACCCTAGGTGCCACGATAATGCTCTTCCATCCATATGTACAACAACATATCTCACTTTGCTAGATTCTAATGTTTCATCAATGGTGAAGAAGTGATCGCATTTGTAGAGCCAAGCATCGACATCATCGCCATTGAATCTCGGAAATTCAAGTCTAGTCAGCTTATTAGAGCTGAATCGGTCACCAGCACCGTCGTTACGCGCCGCCACCTGCCGTTGATTCTTCAATAGTTCAACTTCTTTTGTTAGTTCTTCAATTGTAGCTCTCATTAATAATGATGAATCAATATGAGAAGCCAGATCTTTCTGAGTTTGTGATAATTCCTTTAGTAACCGCTCAGAATCCTGATTACGAGTTTCAGGTGCCATTGATTTTAATAAGAAGAGAATCAATAGGTGTCGCCGGAAACCTAATCGGAATAATGATCGGAAAACCTAATCGGAATATGTTTGTTGAGAAACGGTTATCGGAAGCGCTCCAATCGGAGGCTCTGATACCAATTGATACAGAGAATTTGAGTTGGAGAAGAATTGGAGAAGAAGAAGAAATTGATTTATCACACAAATTGATTATATTGATATGATAATCGGATATATATACAATTTTGACTCATTACCGACCAAAATAACCGCCCCAAACGAAACTATTAAAAAACTTGACACAAACACCCCCTGACTTATTTGTATATTACATATCAATCCCAAAACTAAAATAAAACTCATATTATACGTAACAGAAAACTAGTGAGTTAGTCAGTTTGGGGATGCTTAGGTTTAGGCTATCTTTATTAAACACTTTTTAACCTGTTAAAAAGCTATATATACTTTATAGGAAGTCTTTGGATAAGCTTATTGCATTTAGATAATGCAATAAGCCAATAAGTACCAGTACCCTTAATAATTTAAAGTAAATTGCACAAATGATCCTTGTGGTTTGGTCATTTTTGCACCCTCCACCTCTCATCGTGATTTTTTGCACGTATGATCCTTGAAAACAGTCTTTGGTTGCTAGATTGGTCCTCAATTTTGAAAATTTTTGCAAGTCTGGTCTCTTAACCATTGTTTCAATGCACGAATGTTCCATTCTATTTGGTCAATTTTGTGAAAGGAGGGACCTCTCTTTCAACAAGATATGGAGGTAGTGGTTTGAAGGACCATATGTGTAAAATTCCTTAAAATGGACCGAATTCGCAAAATACGATAAACCACAGGGGCCCTTCTTGCAATTTACTCATAAGTTACTGTCACCACCCCCTTGGAACAATTGATCAGTAATTGTCATCTTAGAGAGACTTGTAGTCTTTTCTTCGTAAGAGTCTTTCTGATCCAAAGAAAAGTATTTTAAAACACTTAACAACCCAAAAGTATTATGTGTTTGGGACTGGAGTATTAGGATTTAGGCATCCCCAAAGTGTCAGCTTTTGAGGAAGTACTATATAGTACACAGCACGTCATCTTTTTTATTTTTATAATTGTCTATATATTGATTTATCTATTAATGCTTAAACATCTTACTAGGTTGCGTATCCTTATGTTGCAAAGCGCCTCTTGACTGACCCAAATCCTGCTCTTCGAGAACGCCTCGTACAGGTCAGTATTTTTATTTTTAATGTGGGTAAAACATGTATTTGCTGTTTATTCAAGCACTCTCCTTGAACTTTGAAATAGTAAATATCATATTTAGTAGCTTACTAGTGTGTTCATAACATGCATGTGAAAGCTGAATGATCATCTATTTGCTAAGTCTGATCATATCCTTTTGTTGTGTATTTTCCCAACAAGTCTATTTTCACGGGCTTAGAGTTTCACAGCAAACCGTTCTTATTTAGTTTGATGCTACCACTACCACTTACCTGATGTTTTTTAAAATTTGCTATTTATGTAGCCAACAAGTCTCTTTTCCTTTTGACGCGTTAACCAATATGCCCAATTAGCCGTTTTCCTTTTACTTGTAATGCCTACGTTTGAATTAAAAAATTTTTTGTCATATTTTTATGTTTTCTGGTCTTAGTGATTTCTTTTATGTTTTAGGTTCTGTTCAAAGACGGTCTCTTCCAATGGAAACGACTTGAAAACTTAATTGTGCTTGCAAAGGAGAATGTGACAAAGATGAGCAGTGCATTTCAAGGAAGTAACATGTGCGTCCATTTTGCATCTGAGCTATATTTTTCTCTTTGTGTATAAAAATGCATGCGGATATGTATATTTTTTCTACCGCTAAAGAAAAAGCAGATAAATAAAACACGAGTCATGTGAGCTGGATGGATATGACTTGGGAATTTAATAATTTACTTTTTGAATTTTTGATCAGGCAAAATTCTGGAGAGTTACAGGTTCAAAGGAAACTGGATCTAACAGACACCATTAAAGATGGAGTTCGAGTTATCCTGATTGATGAAGGAATACGTAGGCAACTTCTTCTCGCGTTAACAGAAGACTCTAAGCTTCATGTTGAAGAGGTATGCATGTAGAGTTTGCTTGATACATTAGGTTTCCATGTACCTGCTAACTTTTAATTGTGTGTATTTTGTAGCTTGTTGATGTGTATAGGCTTGTAGAAGACCAAATAGACATACCATCAGTTGCTTTGGAGGTAGCCAGAGGTATGATCTACTCATATAAACTTATGACATGTCATTTTACCCAAGTTTAAGTATAGTTTCATAAAAGCAAGGAGCATATATTTCAACAAATTGTTACTCGGAACATTAGGTTATTTTAAGCTAATATTTATTATCATCTTTGACACCAACTATTATGAAAAATCAAAATTCTTTTGGACAGCAAGTGGTGTTGGTCAACCCAACCCAGCCCAACTAGTTTTGAACCATCTCGCCTGAGCTACTCATTTGCCACCAACCATTTTAGAAATATGTGTCCTCATACAAAGGAAATGTCTTTGTTGTATGGTCAAGTCAATATATGAATATTTTGATCTACTTGCAGACTTACCAACAGCTGCCCGCGATTTCATGCTTTCCTGGAGCGCTTCTGTTCTATCTGATACATGATCCGGGGTTTTGACGTACCATTTTCCACCCACGTGTCCATATCTTCTTTTATTTTCCTTACACTTTCCTCGATAAACCACAGAAAGCACCCATCATTCATTGACAACTAAAGATGTATTTATGGATGTATAGCCATCAGATCTCATGGCTAAACGAATTTTATAGGTGATAGCAACTGGTTAAGTTGATGTATACTCCGTAATAATTAATTAGCCTTTACATTGAGATGCCATTTGGGTATATAACATATACTAGCAGATATATACTGTCGCTTAGATGTTGGAGGAGATGTAAATAAAACAGCAATCGACTTTATGCAATTTTTTATTTTATTTTTTGGTCAATTTGAGCTTTCATTTTAAGTTGTTGGTTTTTTACATTTCCAGCATAAAGGATGGTTATGTATTTATATTGTCTGATAAATTAATAGAAATGTGAGGACGTGTACTGTGTACATATAAACTTGATTCTATTCAACCATGAATCATGGTCAAGAGAGATATTGGTCAAAATAAAAGATGGTTATAGGACATAAATCATGGTTAAGAGAGCATGTGCATACTTGATTTTATTTAACCATTACAAGTTGGACAATACAAACTACAACCTAGTAGGGAACCCAAACTAACCCATCTTCAACAAGGAAATGACAAACAGCATCCTTTCCAGGATTTAACTTAAGAACTTGAAATACTAAATGTTTCGGGTTCCATGAGGAGGTATCTTCATGGCAAACTGATATTGCCTTAGCTTTTACATTGTTTTCTCCGACCAAAGAAACCACATAAGCGTTGACCTTTGAAGAAGATGGAACTCCATTGCAGCAATAAGCTAACAAGAACAGAATATTAAAGATCAAAAGATGAAATATCTTGGTATTCCAATTGGTGGTGTTTCTAAACGGATTTCTACTTGGAACCCAATAGTAAATAAGTTTTCAAAAAGGTTATCGGAATGGAAAGCCAGTTTGTTGTCTATTGGAGGTAGAACTACTTTAATTTCCTCGGTTCTTGGTTCACTCGGTATTTATTTCTTGTCCATTTTCCGTTTGCCTAAAGCTATTAATAAGATTTTGGAATCCATGAGGTCGTCTTTTTTTTGGGGAGGATCTGAGAACAGAAAGAAAATGCATTGGATAAAATGGGAGACGGTTTTGGCGAGCAAAGACAGTGGGGGTATTGGTATTGGAAGCATTGATGCTATGAACTGCGCTTTGTTGTACAAATGGAGATGGTGTGGCCTTATTAACAATGATAATCTTTGGTCCAAAGTCATTACTGACATCCATGGCAAAGATTGTTTTTTCAACATGTCGGCTAAGTCAAGAGGTTTATGGAACAATATTACCAAAGTTGCGAAAGAGATACATTTGATTCCCTCTTTTCTGGAAGATGTCATTTCAAGGAAGATTGGCAATGGGAGTCTCACAAAATTCTGGAAGGATGTTTGGGTAGGAAATCAAATGCTAGCTGCTCGTTATCCACGACTTTATGCTCTGGAATCAAACAAAGATTGTTGTATTCAAGAAAGATGGGATAACTCGACATGGAAATGGTATTGGAGGAGGACGATCAGATCTGGAGTTGAACAAGAACAACTCGAGAATATGATTCAAAACCTCCCTAATGGTCTGAGCGAGGAAGATGACTACTGGTCCTGGAATTTCGAGGGGAAATGTGACTTTTCGGTTGCACAGATCCGTAAGTTTATTGATCATCAACGTCTAAATGTCAGAGACAAAGCTACTAATTGGAACAGACTTATACCAAAAAAGTCAACTTATTTATATGGAGACTTTTAAGAAATGCTATTCCTACAAACGTCAACCTGTTCGGTCGTGGTATTGATGTGACGGTTTTTGGATGCCCTTTATGCTCCAATGGGATTGATGATATCTCACACATTTTCCATACATGTGTGCTGATGTGTGAATTGAGAAGTAAAATTGGAGCATGGTTAAATTATAACATACCTGATCTAGAACCGAAAGACATTATCAGTTGGCTCGATGGCCTTAGGATTATCGGGTTGAGGCGTAGAATTGCTGAGGCGATAATTTACGTTTGGTGGTGGCATGTTTGGAAGGAAAGAAATAATGCTCGGCATAACGATAGACATGAAAACATCACGGAAATCTTCAACTCTATTGTGTCACTCTCTTTTCTTTGGATATCGAACCGTGATAGGAAACATCAATTTAATTGGTCAAACTGGATCGTTAACCCCTTGGACAATGGCGGTTAAATTCTTCTTCTTAATCGTTCGTGGAAGCATTGGGATGTTAATTTCGCTGGGCTCTTGGTTTTGCTCGAGTTTAATGGGCTCCTTATACTTTGTTTCGATGTTGTTGTTGGCCAATTATGTTTCTAGGTACTTTTGCTGTAACTCTTGGAGGTTCATTATATGGTTTGATCCTCGGGACATGGTTGGGACTTCATCAAAAACACCACGAGGTGAAAACCGGTGGCTCGGCCCTCGTTGGTTGGGAGTTTTTCTCGTGTCTTCTTTGTTAATTGGCACGAGTTTTTTCACTCATTTTAAAGTGCTCGCAGTTAATGTCCCGGGTAGAATCTAGATGTTTGTTGCTTGGTTTCTCTTCTAGATTGTTTGTAATTGTAATTGTATTTTTCGGCAACTAGCGTCTTGCTAGTTTGCCCTATTAATATTAATATATTTTGCCGTTCGAAAAAAAAAAAAGATGAGTGATGAGAAAAAACCATGGAGTATTGAAGTATTTATAGGGTGGAAGCAAGGTAAGGTGACTCTACTTAACACATGAAAGACATGATTCTTAGAACACGAAATATTGCATGCTATTTTAAGCAGGGTAATACTACCATTAACCATCATCTTTGTTTTTTTGTGTGCATCACATGCTTATAACTCTCATTTGAATAGAGATAAGTACTAAGAGACAAAGTCTCAAACACTTTTGGTAATCATAAATTTTTGTTTTTGTTCGAGCAAACAACTTTCATGTGAAGGACGCTGGTTTGCACACACAGTTAATACTATCCATCAATACTAAACACGTTTGATGATTTTAAAATTGCAGTAGTCGGATATCACTAATAACCATTTTTTAATATTGTTTTTGGGTTTGCATTCTTCATGTGATCTTGCATTTTTCATGTGACGAATTCTAGATAGATAAAGCTTCAAGGCGAATCAACCTTTATAGCATTAAATATCGCCAATTGTAACCCGGTCCAATACTCATCATTTTTGTTTTTTTGTAAATAACATGTAATTTGTGAGAAAACTATCCTTTGAATAAGGGAATGAAGTGATATTAATACCACTAGATGTGTTACATTTGTGCAATACTGACATGTACAGTCAGCTATAAAAGCTGTACATTGTGGGACCTCCATAAATAATAATGGTACGGATATCAACTCCCTTTGAATAAAGATAAGTAATACTCCGTAAAATTTATCCATAAGCCGAGGCATGGATGGTCATCAGTAGTAAAACACAAGTTTTTTAGATCATGAAAAGACTTCAAGTCCCGTTAGCTGACAGTTTTGCTAACCATCATTTTTGTTTTTGTGTGAACAAGTTTCATGTGAAGGATGCAACTTCACGCACAAAGTTAGTGCTGGCAATCATAGTTTTGCTTCCATGTGAGCTAAAATTTTTATTGTGATCTTGCATTTGTCATGCGAGGAATTCCGAATAAAGCTTCATGGAGAATCTACCTTTAAAACATGAAATATTACTAAGTGTGACCCGATACTTTGAATAAAGGTAAGTACTAAATCCTAGTAGTCACATAGTGCTAACAATAGTTTTGTTTTCATGTGAGCTCGCATTTTTCGTGTGATTTTGCGTTTTTCATGGGACGTTGTTAGAATTATAATTATGGTGTCAAACTGTAATCTTTTAATATTATAAGGGGTGTTAGTGTTATAGACGTATTAAAGATAAAGCTACATCGAGAATCAACCTTTAAACATTAGTACTAAGGGCAATGAATGGTCATTAGTACTAAGAGACAAGTATTCTAGATCATAATAAGACTTTAATTCTCGTTAGCACACACTTTTGGTAACTTTCATGAGAGAACTCTCCTTAGTATCTATCAAATATACTAACCACATTTTGGATCATGATAATTTTATAATTACAATAGTTGGATATTGCTAGTAACCATTGAATTTCTATTTATGTGAGAAGGGCCGGTTGTTAGGAGGCTTAAAGGTTGCTAAAGAGCCAAGCCCACTCTTTTGGACCTATAGTTGTTTTGGACCCATAATTTCTAGACTTTTTAACTAAGCCTTTACCTAGTCTATTGAAACGTTTTTTCTACTGTTTTTGAAAGGTCAAATACTCACAAATTAATTACCCCTTTTTGTCTTTTTTTTCAAAGAAACGCCTGCAAGGTCCTATCTTTAGAAAAAATGTATATATATTTTATTATCTAATTATTTATCTAATTTATTAATATTTTAATAATTTCATGAATGTTAAATTTTACTTTTTTATATATGCCTAAAAATTATTATCTGGCAGTCAAAAACGAAAAAAGAGAAAAAATTTGAACAAGAGTTTATGAAGTCTCAAACCGGGGCTAAACTTATCCGGTTTTGGTTAAAAACATTTACCATCGTAAAATTATGTTATTCTATTTTATTATCGACTCGTTTTTGTAGATGCCCACTTTTTATGCTCGAGCCAAGCCTCGAAAACTTTTTACATTTTCGAAGACGACATTGCATGTGAGCTCGCCTTTTCATGTGATCTTTGCATTTTTCATGTGACAAATTCTAGATAAAACTTATCGGCAATAAACCTGTAAAACATGAAAAATGGAAACCCAATGAATAATTCTATTAACCATTTGTTTTAATGTGAACGGTGTTTTTTTGTTTATCAGTATGTATAATATATTTTCCCAATTTTCAATAATATTGTAGTGTGAAAGGGCATGCTTTCCAAAATAATCATATAGGACATAGATCGTGGTTAAGAGATTTTGGTGAACATAAACGATGGTTATAGGACATAAATTATGCTTAAAAGAGCATGTGCATACTTGATTTTATTTAACCATTGCAATTTAGATAATACAAAATATGTACAACCTAGTAGGGAACCCAAACCAACCCATCTTCAACAAGGAAATGACAAACAGCATCCTTTCCGGGATTTAACTTAAGAACTTGAAATACTAAATGTTTCGGGTTCCATGAGGAGGTATCTTCATGGCAAACTGATATTGCCTTAGCTTTTACATTGTTTTCTCCGACCAAAGAAACCACATAAGCGCTGACCTTAGGTGATTTATGGCATACATGGACGGCGTAACCATAGTACTCTTGGTGGCAGACAACAACAGTATCTCCCTTCAATTTTCGAACTTCTTTCACCTTGTATCCTTGTAATGGTGTGCATCTACTTGTGTTGAGATTGCCTTAATTCTTTTCCCTAACTTTGAAGTAGCAAAATCCACCATTGACTCCAAAGACGTCACACAAGATTGATCTTGTCCTTGGTAGGAAGCCTTCTCACACTCATTGACCGTTGTCTTGATTAGTTTTCCTTCCAGAGACTCGGGATTGACTTTGAACGCCTTGTAGATATCCTGAAGCTTGTTTGATGCAACGGGCAATGAATCTGCAACTTGACGAGGTACAAATTGAGGTGTTGTGGTTGTATCTTTACTAATATGCAAGTTGATACTTTTGCCTGCACGCATCTCCTCTTCCCTGATGAAGAGTGATGCCATTCTCATTCCCATTATCTGTTCATCCGTTGCTGCGTCTTCATAATAAGGGAAATTTGCTTTTGGCTTCCCCACTGCATATGAAGTGCTTCTCCCTGCTTTGTGAAGATATAATATATACATCAGTCATTTTGTCCCAAGTGTTGCGACATTGGCCACTTGACTATAAATAAATATAAAAATCAAATGTTGTAGTAATATATATTAGACAATACTATAGTATAGTTCATGAACATGATCATTTCTAACCATCTGAAAGAGAATCCTTGATTGCTTTCGGGATTGGAGTGTTTGGCAACATGGATTTGAAGTACACTTCAGGAGTTACGGCTGCATGACTAGCAACAAGTACGAGCTAAAACCAAGTATATATAAAATTAACAAATGAGAATTAGTCATGCGACATAAGATCAATTTCGAATATCATACATACCCAAAACGTATTCTAACAATTAAGATAAATGTTTTTTATTCAATATGATAGATGTTTTACTTACAAAAAGAATTGATAAACTTTGAACAAGATGAAACTCCATTGCAGCAACACCTTACAAGAATAGAATATTGAAGATGGGTGATGACTCTACTTAACACATGAAAAGCATTGATTCTTATCAATAAGAACACGAAATATTGCATGCTAATACTACTATTGGCCATCATTTTTGTTTATGTGTGAATCACATGTTTATAGTGAAAGAACTCTTCTTTGAATAAAGATAAGTATAAAATTTAATCAGCACAAAGAGACAAGTTTTTTAGATCAGGAAAAGACTTCAAGTCTCGCTAGCGGACACTTTCAGTAACGATCATTTTTTTTTTGCGAACAACAATTTTCATGTGAAGGACTCTCCTTGAGACAGAGAGTTAGTATCCATCCATATTTTGGATCATGATGATTTTTGAAATTATCCATCGTTTTTTTTTTCTTGTCATGTGAGCTCATATTGTTCATGTGATCTTGCATTTTTCATGTGACAAATTCTATATAAAGCTCACGGAGGATCAAATGGTATATGTATCCATATTAAATAATTCTAATAAAAATATTCTTGGGTCTGTAGGCCAACCCATTTACTTAATTGTCCAATCTAAATCCAACATGAAAAATAAATAGGTTGTCTTATAGAACTTTAAAATTTTCATTTTCCTGTCAGTTTCATTTTGGTTTTGGTGCCTTTTAGTAACGATGAATCACTCGTAAGACTTGCAGGATGTGACTAAGGTCGGTTTATGTAGCGCAAAATGCAACGTAGACACCTCCAAATTGAAGTTTATGATAGGGTTTAGTATCCCGGAGTGTAAGCAACTTTGCAACTTTTCCTATTGTATGTAAGTATCAAAAATTTTGTACATTGTATGTAAGTATCTCGTTAAATTGAACACTTAATGTAAAATTTTTACGTTGACCAATCAAAAACTTCTACGTGGGCAGCTCATATGGTTGCCACGTATACATTTTTACATTAAGCGTTCAATTTAGCGAGATACTTACATACAATGTTCAAAAATTTGATGCATACACACAATAGGAAAAGTTACAAAGTTACTTACACTCCGGGATACTTAACCATTTATGATATAGTGGCCATTCCATTATTCATGGGGAAAAGAATCTGTGTGTGTATGTAACTTGTCTTCAGCTACTATTGTAGGAAAGAAACTTTGTTTTGGTTCATTGTATGTAAGTTTGTCTCAAAACTGAACGAATTGTGTAAGAAATCGGCCGGATACTAACGTGGCACCATCAAACATCTGATACGTGGCCCAATGAGAGACCACCACATCAGCATTTAGCAGATTATTTACACGATTCGTTCAGTTTAGCAGGTTACTTACATACAATGAACCAAAACAAAGTTTCTTTCCTACAATAGTAGCTGAAGACAAGTTACATACACACACAGATTCTTTTCCCTTATTCATGACACAGGTCAAAATAATATCTTTTATCATGTACACTGAAGTTAGAAACACCGGATGTTCGTAACATATATACACAACTCGATGTTTTGCATCAACACCATTTGTTGTCAAAATAAATTTATTAAATTTCGAGGGAATACAACAACAGAGTTGCATTTAATTACAATATTACATGTTACAATAACAACTCTTCACAATATACTACCGAAATTACACATGATCAGAGAATGGATTAGTGTAAATACAAGTACATTGTAGTCTAAAAGAAATAAACAAATACCAAGAATGTAAACCCTAAAAAGGCTTACAGTCACTGGCTCTCGATCAACCCTAAAAGTTACAGAAAGATTTGTCTAGTTTGCTAATTACAAGCAATGCTTGTAGAGCACTAACCATTACCATAAATCATTTGCCACGGCCCCTGCCTCTTTTGTTGTACCTCCTGCTTCTTGACACTGCTCGGTTTGCAGTTGGGCTATCGAGCTTTCTGGTTGAGCGGCGCAAATTGGTGGTAGAGCTACCCTGAGAAGCGTTAACATCAGGCACATCTGTAAACTCATCTTCAACTTCTTTTTCTTCTGCCATCTGAAGAATACAAAAGATTTGAAGTCATTGATAACCATCCTAACATCTAATCAGAGTGATTATTTTAGGATCATATCGAATAGATTGAGAATGACTATGAAGTCATTGCACAAAAGTTGATAAAACAATTGTGCATATGATGATTCAATGAGATGTACTTTGGATGTGGGACCAACTAAAGTACACATTGAAGTGCTTCATAAACAAGTTTTATCCAAACAGTCCATATACTTTTCTTACATCATAAACTATGAGAGGTGGCAAAATGGGTGGGTCGCAATGAACAATTTCGTACTTGTGAAACGGGTCGGGTTAGGTTGGCCCTGAACACTTTTTGTGCAAAATTTCAAATCGTCTTTTTATATAACTTAGATTCCACCCCTGATTTGCAAACTTTGTAATAGAGGAAATCTTTTAGTAAAATATATTTAGCAAAAGTATATAATTACAATAGTAATATAATTTTTTGAATAAAACAATTGTGTAAGTTGCATGCATTAGCAATACATTTTAAGTAACTTTTTACCCATTCAACCATTTTCAACTTTTTAGCTATTTAGAAGTAGCAATATTTGTTGGCATTAATACCTGATTATGCTCCTCAATTGTTGGAAGGGATGACAAGGCTTCATTTGGTGCAGTATCTTGAGTGGTCCTCATATCTGAAGGACAAAGGAAAAAAACCAGGAAAATAAAATTAAGAAAAAAAAGAGGGTGTGAGACATATGTAGTACCCCAAAATGAAATGCAGCTTTTCTCATGTTGACAAAATTTTATTAAAAAATAAGATCTTCTACGCATTGTTATTCATTAGAAGTTCAATGATTTTATTAGTACTTATATGTGTCTGCAAGATTTATCTATCATTACTGCAGTTTTTTTACATTTGATGAATAGTTGATAACTTGCTAAACTATATGTGCAATTGTATTTGTTTTTAAATGGATTGGGGTAAAGTAAGTGGAATTATGAGGCAGAAAAAACCAACCCTTTAAAGACAGGTTCATAATTTTATCATCCGGTTTTGGTGTTTCTATGGAGATCGGTTCACTTGGTTTTATTGTATCTAAGGCCTTGGAATGCAACCGTTGTACTTCATTCTGAAGGTTCCATGATCCACCAGAAAGATGATCCCTCTGTGACGTCAAAGCATACAAAATCATGAAAAAGCTAAAAAAAAATTAGACCACAAAAATCAGGGAAATATACAAACGCATACGGACAAGAATCAAATATGTAATCCAGTAAATTATTATGATTCCAAATCAGATAATAAGAAATCGTGGGGTAGTACTGACATTTGGTGTCACTGGCGATTTGGAGGCATGAATGTTATTGTCCAAGTCCGACTTTGAGCTTGATCCAACCATGTTTTCTGTGATCAATTTTCTTGCTTCCATGATGGCTTTGTTGTGGGTATATAGATTCTCTGGTTATCATTTACAAAATCTATCATCTATAAATATAATTACTCGAAAGAGAAAGCAACAGTAAAAATAAAAAAAATTCAGAAACAAACTTGGTTCAGCATCCACACCCTCTCTCGGGAAATAATCTGCACCTCGCGAATTGATGATCTCAATTAGTCGATCACACTCCTCCCTGTTAAAAATAATAAGAAAATATATTCACAAGTACAAAGGCCAAACAGAAAAGCAAAAAAGTCGGCAAAAGAAAGCATTACTGATTGAAATTAGCATGAAACCAGAGGGTAGGCAAGAAAAGAGTATTACCTTGAGTAGCTTTGGAGCATCAGTAGTTGTTCAACTAAATACAATATCTCACTCTTCCCCGACAAACTGCCAGTATTCTGGTGTAATAAAATACATATTAATGAACATATTATATATTAAAGCTTGCACTTGAATATTCAGAGCTAAAACAAAAAGTCGATGCATAAAATATCATCAAAATCATAAGTCAGAACCATACGTTCCACCAGTTTCAATCAATTCACTAGAAAACTAGATATGCATGTGTTTTAAATAGTTGGTTCAAATACTAGGAGCAAAAAATATACCCCCTTGTGGCCACGGATTTTCACCCGCGACGACTCTAGTCTATCGCCCTAGGATTAGTCGGCTTGCAAAGCGGATCGGATACCTAAGGTCAAATATATTATATATATATACACCACACACATTATAAGTTTGTAATTACCTGATTCAACTGAGAACCAGAATCAGAAACGTTTTTCCCACCTTCATTATTATCTTCTATATCACCTTCTGTAAAAACAAATCACAACAAAATCATATTTTGCATAACCAAGTCAATAAATAAACATAGCTTAATTAAAGTGAAACTTAAACCAACAATTTGTGGGTGGTGCGAGGATCTTTTACCCGCGAGTGCCATGGAATCTTTTAAGTATCATTTTTTTACCAGATTTTAGAAAACTTTAACAGTTGTTTAGTCAATAAAATCATCAAAGATTGTTTTATCAAAACTTGAAATAAATCGAGGGCTTTTGGTTAGTGGGATTATGTGATACATTAAAAGAAAAAAAGGGAAAAAACTGATTAGGTGGGACTTAAACTGCTGAAGACAACAACCGTGTTCAAGTCTTCCCGCTAGTACAGCAAGTCAGTTAATAGTTTCTTTTATCCACCTAGACCTATTTAATAAGTAATTTGTTTTTTACTATTCATCATGTCAATTCACTAAATAGTCATTTATCTCTTGATATATGTTGGTTTTATAAACTAAACTCCACTGAAAATTGCAGTAGCAAGTATCCAAATTCTGGTCTACATTGACTTGAATCATGACATGTCTTCAACAAACAGTCAAAACACTTACTTAAACAATGTACCAAGTCAAAGCAATCAACTTTCAGTAATTTAAATACAATATCCTCATAATCTATATCAATCTATAGTACCCAACTATCAAAACTGAACCACGACAATCACATCTTTCATTATCCAATTACAATGTCACGGACACTCTCTCCCCCTTTATACATAACCACATATGACAACAAACCATCACATATCATAAAAAGACGGCAAATTTTTTTTAACAAAAAAAAAAGAAGACAAAAGAGAACTATCCCCCTCCCCTCACCGGCAGCATTGTGCAAGTACACGACTATTCTTTACTTATCATATAAAGTATTTACCTAATGGGTAATGATCCGTACACCACCTAATTTTAACCGTACACCACCAAATGTGCATAAGGGTGGTGTACAGTACAACACTGTGAAATATTATTGGTGGTGTACGGCTATAACTTGGTGATTTACAGATCACCACCCCTATCTAATGTGTCCCTCCTAATTTTAATAATTCAGTCGTCTTCGGATCGATTATTGTTCTAATCTCAACCTTCTTCCATTTCATATCCTTGTAACCAATTTTTCCACCCTATATAAACCTCTATTTTTCACATTACAAGGCTTTTATGAAAAAAACATAACACATTATTACATACATATTATTACATTTACATATATACATATATACTATTCCGATATACCACAATCAAAAATCACAAATTTAAGCAACATCTTATCATAATCACACTTAATTAGCAAAAAATTTCCACCAATTACAAACATACATACATATATACACATACATACACATATAAACAGAAATATATAAAATACCTGAATCGGAATCAGTGTCTGAAGTGGAAACAGAACGAGAGGCCCAATTAACAGGATTCCAAATAGAAGAAAAAAGTTTGGTTGCACCATTAGCAACAAACTTGGCCGGAAAAAGAACTCCATTTTTAATCCAATTATTATTATGATTAGGGTTCGTTTCCATACTTGAACTTGGACGGTCATAAGGAGTGTCCTTTTTGACAGCAATACGTCGTCGTTTCACCACTTTACCGCCGGATCTACTGCTTCCGCCGTCTTCAGTGGCCCTGGAACCGGAATTCATGGTCGGAAAATAGTTTGATTTTTTTGAAAGGGAAGTTAGTGAGTAGGAGGAAGTTATTGTCTGCAGTTAGAGATATATATGTGTTGTATATACACATCCACTAGTACCAGTGACTTTGTATGAAATTAATTTTTCAGTTTTGGTCTTTTTAACGGTTTTTCTATCTTAGCGTACAGTAATTTTTTCCTTAAAAAGACATTTTTTGTTCGGGAAGGGCCAATTTATGTAAACAGAAGTTCAATATTTGGTTCGACTATTATGGGTTTTTTTTTTCTTTCTTTAAGACCATCCTTAACCATTCACCTACACTTTTTTCCGCCACATCAGCATCAACTTCTCATCACCTTCCCCTTCTTATTTTCCCTTTAACCATTCACCTTTAAATTTAATACCCCACTATACTCCACAATACCATATAAAACATCCAATCAAAATAAAATATCTAATATACAAACAAAAGAAATGGACCCACACTCTCCTTTTCACCCTAGGTGAAGAGTTTATCCTACCTCCTTTCACCTTAAGCTTTCACCTACCCTCCACAACCATTCACCTTCTTGCTTAGTCATTTCACCTAAGGGTTTCACCTAGGCCTTACGAATGGTCTAATAGAACTATACAGTGGGTTTGGGCTATCTATTGGATATGAACTATATAGTTGTTTCTGATAGCCGGGTTTTATTCGCTTGTCTTAAAAAAGAAAGTAGTAGGAACATCTATTTCTGATCCAAAAGCAAATAAACGGATTAAGGTTGTAATTTGTAAACGAATTGACAAAATGCGTTAACCTTTAATTTAATTGACCTTTTTGTTACATTTTGAAGATGATCTCATCTTATTAAACGTGAAACATCTAAATCTAAATTACCTTATAAAGCATTTAATCCTCTCATTTTCTCAAAAAAGAACTTGATCTACCCAAATTATCCATCTCTTTTATCCATTAGTTTGAATATCATCACCTAATATACCTATAATACCCTTAAATTTCAACCACTCATTTTCTTCTCTCTTCAAATCTCAACCACTCATTTTTTTTCTCTCCTCTATAAATCATTTTATTCCTCTAATTCATTCAAAATCTTTTATCTCAAAAACCGTACATCGATAAATTATAAAATTTATATGGGTGTTCTTAAAATTTCATGCTTTTTCATTAGAGATATCATTCCATATACTTTCGATGAATTTTTAAATCCAAAGGCGGAGCCCGTCAGGTAGATCAGCCCATCACCGATCCCCCCTATGACCTATCACACTTATGACCTATCACCCCCACCATCTCACCGCCGCACCGCGCGGGTTTTTTCTCTCGTTATATTAATAATACATATACACGTAACAGTTGTGGGTATGCTTCAAATATATACACCTCATCATCTCCGAATATTAGTTTGCAATACTTATTAGTTTTCAATTTTATTTTGTTGATGTTTTATTATTATGGATTATTTTTCGTATCACTTTCTTTTTATGATTATGGAAATTAGCTTTAATTGTATTTGTATTATTATTATTGTGTGTTTTTATTTTATTTTTATACTTTCATTTTTTATATGATCTCATCTTTTAAGCTTTCACCTACCCTCCACAACCATTCACCTTCTTGCTTAGTCATTTCACCTAAGGGTTTCACCTAGGCCTTACGAATGGTCTAATAGAACTATATAGTTGTTTCTGATAGCCGGGTTTTATTCGCTTGTCTTAAAAAAGAAAGTAGTAGGAACATCTATTTCTGATCCAAAAGCAAATAAACGGATTAAGGTTGTAATTTGTAAACGAATTGACAAAATGCGTTAACCTTTAATTTAATTGACCTTTTTGTTACATTTTGTATATGATCTCATCTTTTAGCTTATTCTTTGAAAGTCATTGGTCATTGAAGCAATAACCTTTAGATATATCTTTTGTTAGGTCCAGATTTACTGGACTCGCTCCAGACTCGACTACTGGAGCCTTACTGAAGATCTGTCCAGAAACGTGTTCTACTGGACCTACTCCAGACTTGGAATCTGGAGTCCCTCTGAAGATTTGTCCAGAAATAATGGAAGACCAGTGAGCAAATACTTGTATAGGAAATCTGGAGTATTCTCCAGATTAGCTCACTGGACTTCACCCCAGTCCAGATCTACTCTACTGAAGACATTCTCACTGAAGTCAAAGACTGAAGTCAGAATAAAGAAGACTGACAAATGGCGGAGTCCACTGGAAGTCTTACCAGATCTGTACACTGGAGGATTGTTAGTGTTCTAGACCTTACAAGTCTGAACACTGATATCGAGGATTGACTTTTGCCTTTACACACTTTCCAAAGAACAATCCACTTGTTCTTTACCAAAGTTTATGCGTGTAAAGGTGGTTGGATAAAAGGATACAAAGTCATTTGATGTGACTTTATCCTTATTCCTTATCCAATGCATTTAATGTTCTTGTCGGATCATTAAATACATGCAACCATATTTGTACGGCACAAAATTCACTGGTGAATTTTGTTGCCTATAAATACAAAGTCATTTCCTTGACATAAATACTTTTAAGCATTCATTTTGCATTAAAGTGAATTTGTCTAAATACTCTCGATCTTAAACTGGGATACTTCACAACTTTAAGTATCTCGATCCAAAATAGTTATTTGACAAATATAGATCATTTGTAATTCATAGGTTGTTAGGATACATACTTATTTGTATTATCTTGATTCCGCACAACCTTGTATTTTATTTAACATCATAAATAAGATACACCATTGAAAATTACATAATGTTCCACTTTACTTGTTTATTGCTTTAAGTCTTGTATTAACTTATTTATATACTTGCATTTATATTTAAGTAATACTAGTCCATTCTAGTGATTATTAGACTTGTTGTATTTTACACTTTCTAGGTTAATCATCGTACTTAAGGGACTCACAATTGGTATCAGAGCAGAAGGCTAAACATTGCCTAGATCTGTTTCTTTGATGGCTAACCAAGAAAATACACAAGGAAGTTTTAATCTTGGTCCCGATCCTTATGCTAATATTAATGATCAAAATGAACCACCTATTGTTAATAACACTAATCCACCTCTTCCTCCTACTCCTGCTTCTCCACACATGCATGTGCACTATTCAAATAATCATGTTCCTAAATTCAGTGGGAACAGTGATGAATTTGGTACGTGGAAGGCTAGGATGGTTTTGCATATCACTGGTATTGAGAGGAACATGATGAAAATTTTAAATGAAGGTCCTTATGTCCCTACATCACCTCTCAATCCCCTTCTTGATCCTTCTGGATCTAGAAGAGGAAGGGAAAAGAGGGAGGAACATTGGTCTGAAGAGGAGAGGAGATTGGTGAATCTAGACACCCTTCTCAAAAACATGATCCTCGGGGCCGTTCCAGAAACCCTAATTCCCACACTAGTTCTTTTCCCTAGTGCAAAAACCATGTGGGATGAACTTTTAAACCAGCATGAAGGAGGAGATGACACCATTGTCACCAGAAAGGTCTCCTTAAACAAGAGGTATGAGTCATTTTTTGCTCAGCCTAATGAGTCTCTCACTGGTACTTACACCAGATTTATGAGTATCATAAACCAGTTGAGAGGTCTTGGGGTTGAGAAGGACAAGGATATACTTCTGGAGAAATTTTGTGATATTCTACCCACCAAATGGTCTCACATGATCCTGGTCTTACGACAAGGAAAAACTCTGCACACACATACTCTCTTAACTTTATATGGAGCTTTCAGGTACACTGAAGAAAATCAAGCTCAGAGAGTGGTGGCAGAACAAGATGATTTTAACCATGCCTCCAGTAGTCCTAATGTGGTCAGTCATACTGAACCACAAAGTACAGCACTGATATCTTCTGAGAATGTATTTTCTATGAAGAAGATGGTGTCTGAACTCATGGATTCTGGAGAGTCCAGTCAAATCTTTCCAGACTGTTGTGATGAAACTGATGATGATGACCTCATTGCAATGATTGCTAAAACGTTTAACCGTTTCAAAGCAAGAGCAAATAAGCCATCTGGACAATTTGCATCCAGTTCTTCTACTGATAAGACCAATTTGACATGCTTTAAGTGTGGCAAAAAGGGTCATTTCATGAAAGATTACAAGTCCAACCAGTTTGTATCCAAGCCTGGTCCATTTTCTTCAAATAATAAACCTGATGATAGCTATAAACTGAAATATAAAAAGCTTAAGGCCCAGATTGCTCTCATGGCACAACAAATGGAAAACAACAATAAGTGCATGATCGCAACAACTGAAGAAAAGTGGGTTCCTTCTGATGAATCATCTGCTGATGAAGAAGAAGAAAGAGATTGCCGTTACATGGCTCTGGCAGACGAAGAGCACCTGGTGAAGGAAGATGTCACATCTGGACGATGGGTGGACATAGTTATTAAGAAGGTTAGTGATTATGATAGTGCAACTGACCAAGAATTAAAACTGGACATTGCTGAAGCTCTTAATTCTGATTTGATATTTGTAGAAACTGTTAGATCTGATTGTGTAAATGGTCTAGAAACAGATTCTTCTGAAATGACTGTTTTAAAATCTAAATTGAAAGAACTTCAAGACATTGAACTGGCATTTCAAGCCTAGGTTCTGGTAACTGAACAATTGATTCAAGAAAAACAAGATCTTGAAGTCATTTTAGAGAAAGAAAAACTGGTGATTAAATCATGGCTAGAAACCAGAAAGCTATATGATGCTGGAGTAAATCAATTTCCTGCTCAAAAACGTGCATATTTAGATGGAAATACTCATGTAGCATCATTAATATCAGTAATCAATCGATTACCAGAGGAGTTCAGGCCCATCACTGTTTATGATGAGCCTGTCACTCCCAAGGCCAATATTTACCCAGTTCAATCCCCAGAGGTTAAGACTGGAGCATTCCAGATGACTGCTCCAGTTCAAAAGGTCAATCAGACGAAACCTTTGCCTCAGACCAATCCCCTACCTAAGCCTAGAACTGGAAAGGCTAAGGTATCATCTGATGAAAATGTTTTGTCCAGGTTAGAGAGCCAGATTCAAATTCTGACTCGTCAATTTCAAAGTTTTAATGCAAGATTAAACTTTATTGAGGGTACTTCATCTGGCCCTAGACAAAACACAAAACCTTTTGCAAAGAAAGTTAAATCTATTTCTCCAGTTGAGAAAAAGAAAAAGGTTTCAAAACTATCAAACCCAGTGGTCTTTTCAACTAAGACCACTGTTGAAGAAAGTGAACTAAACCAGAT
>CM067174.1:108241666-108243313 GCA_034093135.1 Erigeron breviscapus | reverse complement strand
TTATATCGGGGTGTCTGGGGTGCTTCGGCATCAAACGGGTGACACATGTGGGAATGCGCATAATCTTTTTTTCAATAGTCTAATGCTAATGTGGTCTTTGAGATTCGAACAAGTAAGTCCTTGGG
Organism: Erigeron breviscapus; assembly: GCA_034093135.1. NCBI lineage: Eukaryota > Viridiplantae > Streptophyta > Magnoliopsida > Asterales > Asteraceae > Erigeron > Erigeron breviscapus. Next base: position 108,243,188 of record CM067174.1, on the reverse strand, counting down.
GTAACTTTGTTTTACCTAGCTCACCTAAAGCTTCCAACTTGGGATGGGTTGTCAGAAAGTTCGTTACACGGGTCTCATCAAAAATCACGGGTGTTAAATTATAAAACCTTTTTTTTCTCACATGTGTTTGTGTTTAGAGCATGGTCTCTGGATATGCAACCCAACCTTGAGTTCTGGCGTATGTCTCTTAACGATACTCACGTATCCGTAGCGAACCGCTGGCCGGACGCTTAAAGTACACTTTCGTATGATCACCTGATGTGTGGATAGAGTTGCAATTCTAGACCGTAAGAGTATGTTTTGTCAAGGGACTCATAAGTATAACGTAATGAAAACCTTATGGAAAACCAATGGCGTGAGTGTTTAAGTGGACAATTATACCGATAATCATTGTGGAATATTGCTTATGTTGCCAATAATAATGTTGATGTTTGCTAGTAGATTATAGCTTAGTAAGAACGAGCCTAAGGTCAATTGGAATGATAGAAATGTTCAAGAGGTGTTAACACAAGCATAGGGAGGATTCTAATTGTAACCGAAAAATGGTTTTGCTCTAGATTAGTCGAATTTTCTGATTTCGTCTTAAACTTTGCTCATTAGTTTTTAAATGCATTTGCTTTTGGTATTCAACACCGCTTGGTTGGAAACTTCTCTTATAACCATGTTTTGTTTTATGAAATCGTAATTGTTGGGTTATTGAGAATTGATTAAAGTGCATACTTGCTTGAGGGCAAGCAAGGTTTAAGTGTGGGGAGGTTTGATGTGTCTCAATATATACATATTTCCCACATCTTATTTGGACGTTTTATACACGATTGATAGCCGTTTATGCATGTTTTGTGGTGCGTTATGGTATTTGCTAGTGGTTTCAGGTCTACAGTAGGTACATCGCTCATAAATGGTAGGAAATAGCTCAGAAATGGTCCATATGCACTAACGGATGAAGAATGAAGCTGAAATGCCAAAACTTGACAGAAATCGTGGCGCGACCATGAACCCTCGCGGCGCGATACAGCACAAAAGTTCCTTCGCGGCGTGTACCCGGTTGTGTTTTTGTCTTATCACGATTATTATCACCAACACTTATGAATTTTGGGCTTAACCTATATGCAACCTAGACTTTTTGCGTAGCGGATTCGACATAGATGGCTTTTTAATTATTTGTTTACAACTCAAATCTTTTCGCGTGCTCTCGATTAATACCGGTTGAGTACTTTATTTTACTTGTTGATTCCATAATTTTCATAAACGCAAAGTGACAATTCGGTCACACCAAACCTTTTACTTGTTTCACATTTTTACAACCTTCAGTACAACAATCAGTCCTTGTGTTCGATCCTGGTCTTGCCAGTTAGCTATATTACATACGAACGGGTACATTGCCCGTAAGTGTGTCGTAGTCAGTTAGCGGTAGATCTTGTTATAAATTATAAACTAGATTTCACACATCAGTTACCCAAAGTGAACTTACAATACATAAATTATCACATTATCACCTACAAAGCGTACAAGTTTCCATCAA
>CM067174.1:108201666-108236666 GCA_034093135.1 Erigeron breviscapus | reverse complement strand
TACAAAAGAGAAGTAATCAAGCTTCATGTGTTATGTTATTGCACACCGTTTGAGTGGAGTTAAGTAAACGAAGTTATTGCGTGTATTCTTGTGGTCTCAGGTGTCCATGGCAATTGCTTCAGGGAGGCGGAATAGTTTATGAGGAGACATGGGCGATTTTGGCTTATGAAAAGGCCCTGTTAATCTTTCTTATGCAACTTTCTTATGCAACGGAATGCATTCTATCATGCAATGCCTACTCTTTTTGTCTCCTAAACCCGTTACACTCTCAACAAATAATACCGTCTTTTCAATCTCGTTAAACATCATTACAAGTGATTGGTTAAATCTTCTGATTTCTTCCCATGCCTAGTCATCGAAGTTCCTGGTATACTAAAACCAAAACACATGTTTATATCTCAAATGACATAATCGAGATTCTAAAGAATAAAGAAACTTAGGTGTGACAGTTTATTCTAAAGAACAAAGAATCGCCATCAGACATGCATTAATGCGCCTAGGATGAATTGTCGACAGCTATAAACTGTCATCAGATAAATAAAAATCGGTTATTGATATAAATTCTTTGAATTTCCAATACGTGATATTTTTAATAAGAACTTTTATGCTAGTTTTGGCTCATGGAATTATTTGTAAGCTTGTTTTGGCTGCCACGATGTACTATATTTGGCAAGAAAGAAACTTAAGACTATTTCAACAAAGGAAGAGATCTATCGTGCATCTTGTGGTTACTATCATTGCAACCGTTCATCTCAAACTTCTTTCTTCTCGCTTCAAGAAGACTGTTCGCATGGAACAAACCTTGGATGTCTGGGATGTTGCTAAGTCATGTCTAGTTTAGTTATGGTCGGTTGTTTTGGCTAGATGATTTTTTATTATGTACTTTCTAGTTATGCACGTTGAGTCTGAAGCACATGGGTGCGTTTTCATGTAAATAGTCAGCATACATTACAGTCATGTTGCCTGCATTCATTTTAATATAATATAAAAGTTCTAGCACAAGGTAAAATCCTGTTGCCCAAAAATATAAATAAATTAACTCCATAGCAAACAATATATACAGCAACAACTACAAATATCTTAAAAGATCGTTTTACATGTTAGATGAAAAATACCTCAAATCTGTTTTAGTTATATTGGCATGGATTAGCGTTTAATAACATTTCTAAGGTTTGTCGGTAACATGCATAAAAAAATGGTATGTTATATATATAAAAAAAACTCACCCCTGAATTCAATGACAAAAAAGTACAATTTTTTATGCATTCTAATAACCCATAGTGTTATCATTAACAATACATTTTTAGCTAAGCAGATTGATTACCAAAATAGACTGTTTTCTAGAGCATCACCCTTGCTCTCAAATATAACTTAACTAATGATGTTAAAATGTGATTTTCTATAATGTTGTGCCAACTTCTTGGGTTTCGGGCGGAGAAAAGCAGACGTGGGGACTTGGGCGCAGCGTAACTAAGGGATCCTAAAGTTAACGAGTATGAAGCATAATGAATTAATGATAATCGAATCATTTTGATGGTAATATTAATAATAAAAATTACATTACTTAAGGATACAGTCGTTTTCATGTAAATAGTCAGCATACATTACAGTCATGTTGCCTGCATTCATTTTAATATAATATAAAAGTTCTAGCACAAGGTAAAATCCTGTTGCCCAAAAATATAAATAAATTAACTCCATAGCAAACAATATATACAGCAACAACTACAAATATCTTAAAAGATCGTTTTACATGTTAGATGAAAAATACCTCAAATCTGTTTTAGTTATATTGGCATGGATTAGCGTTTAATAACATTTCTAAGGTTTGTCGGTAACATGCATAAAAAAATGGTATGTTATATATATAAAAAAAACTCACCCCTGAATTCAATGACAAAAAAGTACAATTTTTTATGCATTCTAATAACCCATAGTGTTATCATTAACAATACATTTTTAGCTAAGCAGATTGATTACCAAAATAGACTGTTTTCTAGAGCATCACCCTTGCTCTCAAATATAACTTAACTAATGATGTTAAAATGTGATTTTCTATAATGTTGTGCCAACTTCTTGGGTTTCGGGCGGAGAAAAGCAGACGTGGGGACTTGGGCGCAGCGTAACTATAAGGGATCCTAAAGTTAACAAATATGAAGCATAATGAACGATGGTTATATTAGTAATGAAGATTACATTAATTAAGGAAACAGCCATTGTTTTTCCTTTTGAACGGCATATTAAGGAAACAGCCATTGTTTTTCCTTTTGAACGGCATATTAAAGGAAACAGTCGATGTTAACAAATGATAAATGTTGAATAGCATTCACCAAACAGAAGTAGCATTCATAACTGAATAAATATGGGTCATCATATACTACTCATTTTTAAGGGGACAGTCCGGACAGATAGACAGAATCAGATTGGCTTTGATTCTATGGAAAAGGTGGTCGTGGACCATCCTGGAGACGTTTAATGCTTCCATGGCCATATAGTGGTCCGAAACTGTCCACAAAAAGCTTGGAGCCTATGACACCTCCATAGTAATGAGGTGGACCAGGTTGGAGCATTGGTACCACCAGCCAGTAGCTTTAATGGGCCATGAACAACTTGGAGCATATGGTGCTCTTTTGTATGTGCCATGGTCCAGAATGGTGGAACCTTGCAGGCTCACAAGTCAAAGGTAAGACAACAATTTCACATCAACCAATTATCGGATTAAAGACATCAAAAATAATTTAAAACTAATAATTTCATTCATGGAGAACTTGCATCGAAGCGTTACAACTTTATACTCTTAACATATGATCATTCGATCGATTCTGATGCCTACAATATAAGAAAGTATCCGGGCTAACACAAGTATGAACCATTAAAGGTTCAGTTAACAGACTACAAAAGAGAAGTAATCAAGCTTCATGTGTTATGTTATTGCACACCGTTTGAGTGGAGTTAACTAAACGAAGTTATTGCGTGTATTCTTGTGGTCTCAGGTGTCCATGGCAATTGCTTCAGGAAGGCGGATTAGTTTATGAGGAGACATGGGGGATTTTGGCTTATGAGAAGGCCCAGTTAATCTGCTGCTGCTGCTGTTCTCTTTCAGTACTCCAAGGCCTGTGATTCCAAGAACTTTTCTGACTTCATTTGCCAACTCTATGACCATGTCATCTTCATGACCTGTGTACCATGTAGCATCACATATCAGAGATGAGTAGAAGATAAGAAGAAAGTAGATATATCCGTAGACCCCACAAATCGGTTGATGCTGGTTATGTTACATTGCTAAGAAGTCAAACCGGGTAAAATCAACAAAATTAGGTTAAGAATAAATGGGTCAAATAGGTTTGAAACTTGCACAAACCCTCTTGATCCAGTTTATTCAAGAAAAACCAAGCTTATTACTAATATAATCGAGCTTAACAAATGTTCACCAACTATTTAAAACTACCAATTTCAACCAGCTCAACAATAAATTAAGTTCTAAACAGAAAAGAAGCCAAAAATGATGCATTCAAGATTTATTGGGACGTATTGTAATCAACTTGTAGTTTTTACTGGACGCATAGAAGATTAGAGAAAGGTTTAATATGATGCCTTAGGACCATCATGATAGTGTTGGTGATAGTGAAAGAAATGCTAGTGTGACAATTTTCTGGTTTTGTCTAACATGACACAATTGCATATCAAGAAGGATAAACAGGAATTTCTGTGGGGCAAGAAAGCAACAAATGACAATGAACATGCATGTAATTTTTAAATGGAAATATGCCAAATAATGATACATCTCTATTAAAAAATCACTTTAAAATTTCATGGGACAAAAGAAGCATGAACCTGTGGGGTAAAGGAAATAGATGACAATGAACAAAAGTAATAAAAACTCTAAATTACCACCATGAATGCCTCTACGATGTTAAAAAGACGGTAACCAAGGTCATATGAATGTAAAAAACATACCAATATCATACATTGCCTTCTCCAGCAAGAAAACGTAGTCTCTGTTGTTTCCGCAGGGGCCAAAAGCAGTTGCAATTTGTCTGGAAATATATGGTAATGAGATAAGCAGCCAAACAAAGGTTTTAAAAATTGTGAAAAAGACAAAGCAATGGAGAATGATAACTATGCTACCTTGCCATATCCTCCAATGGTGCAGGCCCAAGATAGTACTTGTTATTTTCCTTGTCTGGAGTTGACGTGAAGCTGTAACAAGCAACAAAAATGTTAGTTATTTTAGCACTTACGACTGGTGGATCTTATTTACATGTGATAGTAAAAAATTAGTAATATCTATTGTCGGTCGCATAATCAAATCTAGTCTAGTTAAGAAATAAAAGATAATATAATGACTTACACCATAACTCCTGTTACAGTAGGCCCATCAATATCCCCTTCCTGAATCAAAAATTAGCAAAATGTCAAATCTTGGCTTTGCAATTGAATTTATTGATATATGTAGGCAAATGATGAAATCTTTACTGTAACAGAAAACACACATGTATGTATCTTTACCTTAAAAAAGTCTACAGAGGTCTTCTCATCGTACTCGCACTCTCTGTTTTCTAAATACTGAAAGAAAGATGAAAGATCTTATGTAAGACTTTGAACTGAAAACTCTTGATTGTACTATTTTAAAGGACTTCTTCGTTTCAAGTGAGTTGATTAAAATTAACACAGGCCAGTAACAGCAAAACTGGCACGAGCTCGTGGCAAGCAAATCCATAGACACGATTTTCGAGTTTGGCAACCCACAAGCCGAATTTCAAATAACCAGTTTTTGCCATGGACCAAACTTAAACCTATGTTTGGGTCAAATACCACCCTACCCGCTGGAGAAAGATAAAGTAAATTCTAGAAGTAGCTTGACATGTCAACTTATCAGTTATCATACGTACCGCCATTGCCAATCTTTCCTTCTCTTCATCTCCTCTTACACAATACACAGTTCCCCACTGAAATAGAATTCGAAATAATAATTAGCATTTAAATCGATCTCAACCAAACAAGCAAAACATATACTACTTCAGTAACCAATCATATGAAGAATAACCAACTCTAAAATCAACTGAAACTACAAAAAAAGAGTTAAACTTTGACTTTTACTTACGCAGATGGCTCCTTCCTTGTATTCAAGTGTGCACGTCCTCGCAGGGTGCTCAGGTGTACCTCTATGATCAATACATGCTGTCACAGAAAGAAATGAAATTTCTTTTTTCAGTTAACACAAAAATGACTAAAAAAGGAAACAAATTAAATGTTAAATCTTTATACAGCCGCTTACCGAGGTCAAACACACGTCGATAATTCTTGATGTACCCAATCATTTTTTCGTCATAATCGAATCCAGGGTTCCACACCAATGAGCCATACCCAAACACCCAGAAAACCATGATTTTTTCAACACTTCACAAACTACAATCTGTATAAAACTAGTAACAAATCAGCTACATAATTCAATAAAGTTTTGATTTTTATTCAAGAATACATACATCAGCAACATATAAGAAGCTATTTGACAACATTTCAAGCCTAAATCTACCAACTTTCAATTAAAATACTCGTAGTAATTATAATTTGACTTTTAAAATAACACCCCTACCACCTTTCTAAAGCCATCATATTTCTAAAACAGATTCAATTAAAATATCAATAAAAACTCATTCAACTTTTCACCAAAAGCCAAAGTTTGACTTTTTTCATATCATTTATACTACTTTCCAAATATATAAGACACATTCACACATATAGATATAGATATAGATATATCTAGCAACATTTGATAACAACAGTATTTATCTAATATATTAACTAAAAACATAATAAATCAGAAATAAATGATTTTTATACCTTAAAAATCAACCAAAATCCCATATTTTAAACCAACAGAACTCTAAAAACTAATATATAAAAAAAATTAAAAGTAATAAAATTTAGGGGATTTATTTACTTTCCAAAACAAAACCCTAATTAAAAAAAATAGAAACATTTCTAAAATAGCTCAAATAAACTAATCAATCACACAAGTGAACATTATTTAAGTAGAAAAATATTAAAAATAAAATCCAAAATAGCTGAAGTTAAAATAGCCCATATCTAACAAATCTAGATTTTTGTCATCATTCAAAACATACACATACACATAGAAATAGATACAATATATACATATATATATATAAATATTATGTAGTAAGGTAAAAAAAATAAGAATCTGAAATAAATTGATTGATTGAGCTTACAAGTGGTAATGTGTGATGGTGGTTGAATAATATGTAATAAATAAATCTGACGAATATATATAGATATATATATATATATATAGATTTATGATTGAAGGGATTAATGAGATTCGTTGGTCAGATAAATTTGGGGATGAATTAAATGGAAAATGAAGAAATTAGGGTTTTGAGAACAATAGATTTGGCGGTGGCGGGGGGTGTTCCGGCGAGATAGATGAAAGAGATTTATTATAGAAAGATCTCTTTCTTGTGTGTGTGTGTGTATAGGCCGGATGTGAATAAAGGTAAAAGATAGAGGACTATTTATAGAAGTGTTATTTACCTTTTTCTCCTTTTGGTAGGTAAAACTAACTCGTGTTTTTTTTTTTTTGTGTCACATTATAACAAACTCATGTTATTATGTATGTATGTATGTATGAATCCAATGTATCATGGATGTCATTTGTGGATGTATTCATGGATGTATGACGAGTGTTAGATAACCATGCATGGGTGGTGGGTGCTTTATTGTATATCAATATTTTAAATACCGATTCAAACCGGTCAATCAGACTGGTTGGATTGGAAACTACAAAATTGGAAGCGGACAAAAAAAAAAAATCCATAAACCCACCAAATTAATTAGTGAAAAAAATAAAATGTTGATGTGTAAAATCGAGTTTAAAATTTATAAACAAGAAATACCCTAAAACTGACTACTACACACTCGCGGGCAGTGGACCCGTTCGTATATAGTATAGCTAAAAAGGTAAGTCCAGGATCGAACATAGAGACTAAAACTAAGTAATTGTCGACATAAAGTAATTCAATTAAAAAGGGGGGTTTTGTGACCGAATTGTCACGATGCAAAAGTTAGTAATCAATTAGTAATCCCAATGGATTAATCGAAATGAAATCCGGTATGACCGGGGCAGGGATCGTCCGTAAACGATATTGAAAATGTTTTTAAGACAATAATTTAAAAGACATCCATCTTGATTTCGCTCAACAATACGCTCAGATTGCACATAAATGAAGTTCAAACCCAAATTAGTTGATTAAATAACCGAGACTCAAACAAAGCACCAACCCCGTACCCGTCAAGTTGAAGACATCATTTGACTCTCTTGCTTAAACTAGTTTCGTTACAAAGACCGGTACCCCAAGACATCTTTTATAACTTCCCTAATCAAACAATTGGTTTGGTTATTGAAATAACAATTATACCTATCGATTGTACCCAACCGTTAACACATTTCTTCCTATTATCATGAACGATTATCTACCGTACCCGTCATAGACCCAATCGTTTGTACCCAAACAATCAAAATGAAATATACGTAATCAATAACTACCATTAAAGACACATATAAATCACCAATCAATTCAAGATAAATAATAAGGAAGAAATACGCTAAGATCTCGATATAACGTTAAATGAAATCAACATTGAATTAATAAAATTGTGCAATCTTTACATTATGTCTCACTCCATCAAGATGGATGATAAAGTGATTAGCCACTCATATTAAAAGAAGAATAACAATTAAAATAAGAAGAATTCATTGTTACCTAATGATAATAATCGAAAGCTACGAACGTAATCAATCCAATCGTGTTTGAAAACCTAAAATATGATGAAAAACTGATAATATCTCCAATTTAGGGTTTGGAACACGGCTGCTAAAAGAGAAGAGTATTTTTGGCATAATTTTCAAGCTATTTATATGCCCTCAGAATTCTGCCAGATTCGCGACCAGTTGCGGCGCAACTTGCATTGCGGCGCAACTTATCTCTCTGCTTTTGGGTTGCGGCGCAACTTGCCTTGACTTGCGTTGACTTTTTGACTTATGTTGACTCGTGGCTGGCCAAGAAGGAAGGGTGTTGCGGCGCAACTTCTGGAAGGCATTGCGGCGCAACTTATCTCTCTGCTTTTGGGTTGCGGCGCAACTTGCCTTGACTTGCGTTGACTTTTTGACTTATGTTGACTCGTGGCTGGCCAAGAAGGAAGGGTGTTGCGGCGCAACTTATGTCTCTGGAATTGGGTTGCGGCGCAACTGGCCTTTTTCAGCATTGACTTTAGTTGACTTTCTGCAATCTTCATCCAAATGCTTCCGAAATCTTCCGTTAGCACTTAATTCATCTCAACAACGTCGTTTTCTCCAGATTTGCGCTTAAATACTTGTCAGTAACCTGAAACACTAACAAATACCATAAACGCACCAAATGTATACAAAAACGACTCATAAACCATGCGAAATCAACTAAATACGTTGTGGGAAATGGGTATAAAATACGACATATCAAATCCCCCCACACTTAAGCTTTGCTTGTCCTTAAGCAATTCCAAACTTCAAAACTCAATTTACCTTGGCACAAATGGAATAACATTACCGTAATCAAAAAGAAGCTAAACCATCATTGAAAATGAAACAAGATGGTTAGGCAGTTCTAATCTTAAATAAGAACTGGAATGTTTGACAATACTTGACTGATATACAAGCCTTAATAACACGACTAAGCACAAAAGAAACGAATAAGTGATATCTCGTCTATCCTACTCCAACTAACTTACACTGGGGTTGAATATTTGAATTATCACTCAATGCCTAGTCGTGATGCATAATGTTTTAACCATATGCTTGTACTAGGTTCGTTCCTTCACCATCATGATGCAAACACCACAACGTCTATCAAAAGAGGACTTTAAGGGTTTGAATGAACTTTAAGGCTAAACAAGGTATTTAAAAGGGTAAGGAAATTTGGGTAACAAATGGCGTTAACAAAGAAATAACACAACATATAACAAAGTTTAACAAAATAGTCTAATCCATTAAATCCCATGTCACTAGTTGCCAACGGTCCAAAACCCCGAGAAGTTGTCCAGACAATACCCCCAATAGACGATTAACAACCGACACCATTGTGGTGTATGACACTAAACAACTCAATCAACCAATTCTAACCATGTTGGCTTAAACAAACGTGCCAACCCACAAATATCAACCTAAGATGATAGCATAAAAATCCTTTCGTTGGTGTAATTGATGTACCAACTTACAAAAATGATTTGACCAAAAGTGAGAAATACCAACTGACAGCCCAAGCTCTTTTCTTTCTTTTTTTTTCTATTTTTCTTTTTCTTTTTCTGTTTTTCAATTCTTTTATTCTTTTTTTTGTGAGCTACTTTTACTCTGACTAATTGGTATTCTCTTAAATAACATTTGAAACAGTGACAAATCATATACTCATATGCTGAAATGAACGATTCAGACTTTATCCAAACAAACATGACGAAATCAATCTATTCTCAGAAATCGAGAATATCCCAACCCGACATAAAGGACAACCCCAAACCATCCACTAGCATAGGCAACTAATGACCCACCAGGACTTCGACTATCGGTATGGCTAGGAAAAGGTGCATATATAACGGTGGATTAAATAACAAAGAACAGGCTAGTGACAACAAGTTTTCTATTGTTTCTTGCACTAAAAGTGAGTGCAAACCAAGGGTTTAACAGGAGATTCACTAACCAGTGTAGTTAGCTACTAAGCACATTAACAAAACATGCACATAACAAATTTTTACGAAACAAGGGTGAATCAAACAAAGAACAATGGTTTTATCCTAAATTTGCCTCTTCTGATAAATAACATGGAACGATCAACCAGGACAAGTTCTAGAATCAACGCAATCACCGGCACACTCATAGCAAATGAAATAAACCGGAAATGGAAAATCAACCTCAAACTTGCACATCATAGTTCAGAGTTCTAAATAAAACCCTTACTCCTGGATAAATCCAAAAGCCTACGAGAGGGACAAATTAACAAGGCTAATAATTCCAAAACCGTAACACCTATCATAACTAGCAATGAATCAATAATCTCACAATTTTGGGTGTTTTGGTGCTTTGAGCGTGCTAGTCATATTATTAATCCAGAAGGGATTGCCTAATTAATCAGTCAAAACACATTCCACATATTAAAATTTTGTACCCAAGGTGTAGTCAAATTGCTTAATAAGTTCTATAATTAAGTGACAAAAGCAATTAACTACAAGGACAAGCATGCAAAAGTTTAAAAATACCTCTAAAATACCCGACTTTTTCCTATTTACCACCCCCCCCACACACTTGAGTTGGACAATGCCCTCAATGTCCAATGAACTAAGGCAAACCAAGGGAAATAGGGGAAAGTAAACAAAAACAAAATCAAGAACAAAAAAAACTTGCCGGGTATGATGTATGTTCCATGCCTGAATATGATGCCAACAAAATATGTCGCTGAACTTACTGCCAGCATATGCACATGACATTCAACTTGCTATCAACATGAACACACCATTAACGAGAAACAAAATCATATAAATCATGCAATCAACCTATCCCTAATTAACGGAAATGGAAAAGTAAAATACGATGTTCAAGCACCCTTATGGGTGATTACAAACCAACAAATGAAAATAAATAAAAGTACGGAAATGAAATTGTTCAAACAAATACAATTACAAGCCATCATAACCAACCGACGGCAGCAGCATCAACTCATCAACAATCACTGAGGAGGGTAGGGGTAAGGGCCTGAACCAAAAATCGATCCAGCCATCTGCTCAGCAAACGAAGGTTCTGCCGAACCTGATCCTCCAGCATCATCTCCAGCCTGTGTACCTGCAAAAGATCCAAAGCTAACAGGGTTATCGGGCCCCGTCCCTCCAACATCATGGGAAGGAGGCACCTCAAACTGACGCTCTGGTGGATAGAAGAATCCACCTCCAACTCTGTGCTCTGGAATGAAAATGCTAGGGGGGCTGTAATCCGGAATCGGCTGAGGTGGATGAAACTGCTCACCCCTATACTGAGCCTCCCACATGGGCTGATACCTATGCTGATCATGCATCAAATGACCCATACCTGAACCCAACCACCTGAAATCACTGTCTACCCTTGACTCAAACTGCCCATGAGACCGCTGAAAGTTCTGCTGAGACTCCCACATGTTATTCATCAAAGTCCCCAAAGAAGTAAAATCCCATGGACCTGAATGGGCGGCAGCAGAGGAAGATGGTCCCTCAGAAGGTGTAGTGGTGGCATGACGCTTAGGTCATCGTGCGGGCTCAAGCGGCTGCTCTGGTGCATCCGCCATCTCAGCATCATCATCATCACCTGAATCCTCCTCATCGTCATCAGAATCACCACCCCCAAAATCAATCAACTCCGGAATAGCATGCTTATGGGCTAACGGCTTAATCAACTTCCACCTCTTCAAATCATTCCAAGTAAAGGGCTTCATAGGTTTGCAGTTCAAAGCCCCTGCATTATCAACACCTTCAAAATACCTCACCATCTTTGAAATGAAATGACCGCAAACTAAACCTCTATCCCGAACTCCTTTAGTTCTCATATGCTTCGCCAACACATAGGGGGCACATGCCTTCCTCTACACATCTCCCTCATCGAACAACCTCAACAACCACAAATCTTCCATATAAAGCTTATCCGGGTGATTGGTCCTATGGACAAAAGAATGGACCAACATCTTGTGGAACAATCGCAAAATAGGCGATTGGAGAGTGTTTGCCCCACAAGCCGCTTTCCACGCACGACCCCCAGAAACCCGGTTATAATATTCCTTGAAATCTTCTGCTTCCCTGGTGAATCCGTAAGTATTCCTAACAGAAATGCCTAGCATACGCTCAAACGCAGAATCATCCAAGGTCTCTTGGGTGTACATCCCCGTGCACAACCCAAACTCAGCAATGGTGAGGGTTCTGTTGACACCCCCACAACGGAAAAATATAACCAGATCAGTAAAAATATCCTTGACCTTCTCAATGTTCTCAACCGAGATGGTTGAGTAAAACTCTAAACACCATTCCTTGCACACTACTTCCCGATTCCTAAATATGTCAAACCATAAGCTAAATTCCTTCGCCACTGGATTACCATCTATGTCATTTGAACTTCCCATCAACTGCATATACCTACTAATGCCCGCACGAGCATTCAATGCATCCAACATGCTTGATTCCATATACCGAGGCTCGATTATATCTTTCTGATAGATGGAGGCTAACCTGTTGGTATATTCCGTCTTCTTCTCGGGAGTAGCTCTCGGGAATCGTAACCATGGGTGAGTAGGAATGCCCATAGCGGTGGCCTCAGGAGTGAGACCACTCTCGATAGGTGCAGCACCCGACGAGGCTCTTGACTTTCCTCGTCTTGCACGGCTTGAAGAAGCGGGTTCCTACACATACAAGAAACGATTAAAAACTGAAACCTGACATATAAGCATGTATATAAAAACATAACCCACACAGGTCTGGAAAAGGGACGGTTGCGGCGCAACTAGATGAGTTGCGGCGCAACTTATCTGTCTGGATTGCAGTTGCGGCACAACGCATGTTTTTCTGGGTTGAGGTCGAACAGCAGCAGGGTTAACAAATTAATTCCAAACACTAAATAACATCTTAAATCTTAGGGTTTAGCATTTAATTAAGAAAAACCAACTCTAATTAACCCTAATTTAATTTGAATAACCCAATCCACAAAAACAAATCTTCAATCCTTCAATCAAAACAACCAACCTCATTGTTCTAACCCCATTCAACATCAAATTCGAAATTTAAGAAGCACAATAAGCATAAACTCATATAGATACGAATTATTCAAGAAAACTATGAAGTTAATGAATTAAAATCTTGAATAGAGGTTAAAGAAACACATACCTTTCCGGATCTTGTCATTATGATGATTGAAAGAAGATTAAAAGTGAAAGAAAATAGAGAAGGGGAGTGTTGGATCGGATGGGGCAAGAGAGGAAAGTAAAAACTCAATTATTGGAGAAGAAGTAAGTGTGTGAGTTAAAAGACTACCGATCCCCTTTTGTTTAAAACTTAGTTGACCCGGTTTGACCCGGGTTGCGGCGCAACCCCATCCGTTGCGGCGCAATGGATTACTTTTGAACTCAAACTTATTTATTTTTTATTTTATTTTTATTTTTTTTTGGATTTTCGATTTTTCTGAACAAGACACGTTGCGGCGCAACAAACAGACTGCGGCGCAACTGAAAAACAGAAGGATAAGTTGCGGCGCAACTAGGACAGTTGCGGCGCAACTCAACAGAATCATTGCGGCGCAACCTAGTGTTGCGGCGCAACTACCCCCCTCACACTTACCTTTTGTTTCTTCCTAGAAAACGACTTACCGGAAGGCACGGGAGCGGCTCCTACCTGCAATTCTTATTAAAACACATTACCAATGACAATTAAACAATAATGAAAACAAGAAACACGGGTTGCCTCCCGCGAAGCGCTTAATTTATTTACGAGTCTTTAGCTCGACTCATGGTCCTTTCTTCATTAATTCCTTTCGAAAAATGGAAGCTCGTCAACGACGACTCCCACATTTTCCTCTTCTTCATGATAGAGCTTCAACCTGTGACCATTAACAATAAAAGTAGTCCCATCCGATTTAAACAATTCAACATAACCAGACGGATAGACATGTTTGATCACAAAAGGGCCGGTCCACCTAGAAGTCAACTTAGGTTGCTTGAACTTATACTTTGAAAGGAATAACAAGACTTTATCACCGGCTTTCAAATCCTTCTCTCTAATCCTACGATCATGCCAAACCTTAGTTCTCTCTTTATAGAGCATGGAATTCTCATAAGCATTCAATCTCAACTCATCTAACTCATGCAATTGCAACATTCTCAATTCACTACTTTCGACTAAGTCCATATTGCAATTCCTAAGAGCCCAATAAGCTTTATGCTCTATTTCTAAAGGTAAATGACATGTTTTACCATAAAGCAACCTATAAGGTGTAGTCCCAATTGGAGTCTTAAAAGCGGTTCTAAAAGCCCATAACGCATCATCCAACTTCCGAGACCAATTCTTAGGATTATCACCTATGGTTTTCTCTAAGATTCGTTTTAGAGCCCTATTAGTGTTTTCTACTTGGCCACTCGTTTGAGGGTGATAAGAAGTAGAGAAACGATGATGAACACCATACCTCTTCAACACCTTAGCAAGTTGGTGATTCGCGAAATGAGTTCCACGATCACTGATTAAGGCCTTAGGACAACCAAAACGACAAAACAATTGCTTTAAGAAATCAATTACAACCCTTGCATCATTAGTTGGCAAGGCCTTAGCCTCGGCCCATTTCGACACATAATCAACCGCCACTAAAATGTAAAGACACTTATTTGAAGGCGGGAAGGGTCCCATAAAATCAATTCCCCAAACATCAAATACCTCACAAACCTGAATGAAGTTTTGTGGCATCTCATCCTTCTTTGAAATGTTCCCTTGACGTTGACAAATTTCACACGTCTCCACTAAGGTTTAAGCTTCTTTGAAGATCGAAGGCCAATAAAATCCTGCATCAAAAACTTTCTTACCGGTTACAGATGGTCCATAATGACCTCCGGTTTGTCCATAGTGGCATGCATCCAAAATCTTTCGGGTTTCTGCACCGGCCACACATCTCCTGATCAAGCCATCTGCACACATGCGAAACAAATATGGTTCTTCCCAGAAATAATGCTTAATCTCAGAAAAGAACTTCTTTTTCTGTTGATAAGTCATTTCCTTAGGAAGAACACCTGCACATAAATAGTTAGCAATGTCTGCAAACCATGGATCTTCTTCCACATCCACCTGCATTAGAAACTCGTCAGGAAACGCATCATTAATATCATGCTCCTTTAACTCCTCAAGGTGAGGGTTTTCGAGCCTACTTAAGTGGTCGGCTGCCACATTTTCAGCCTCACTCTTATCTTTGATCTCAATATCAAATTCCTGTAAAAGTAAGACCCAACGAATTAAACGAGGCTTAGCATCTTGTTTCGAGAACAAGTACTTCAAAGCCGAATGGTCGGTGAACACAATAGTCTTATTCAAAACTAAATAGGGTCTAAACTTATCAAAGGCATAAACAACGGCTAACAACTCTTTCTCGGTCACGGTATAGTTCTGTTGAGCCGGGTTTAAGGTCTTGCTAGCATAGGAAATAGGGCGGAAATGCTTATCCTCCCTTTGGCCTAGAACGGCCCCTAAAGCATAATCACTAGCATCACACATTAACTCAAACGGTAATGACCAATTAGGTGGAGACATGATGGGAGCATTGGTCAATTTAACTTTAAGTGAGTTAAAAGCATCAAGACATTCTTTATCAAAATTGATTGGGACATCTTTTTCTAACAACTTTGTCATCGGCCGGGTAATTTTCGAAAAATCTTTTATAAATCGACGGTAAAACCCGGCGTGACCCAAAAAGCTTCTAATTGATTTAACATTAGTGGGTGGAGGCAATTTAGCAATAACATCAATTTTCGCTTTATCAACCTCTAATCCCGCCCTTTAAACTTTGTGTCCCAAAACAATACCTTCTTTCACCATAAAGTGACACTTTTCCCAATTTAAGACCAAGTGTGCCCTTTCACACCTTTCAAGCATTCTATCAAGACTTTCAAGACAATTTTCAAAAGAACTACCGAAAACAGAAAAGTCATCCATAAAAACCTCCATGGACGTTTCGATCATGTCCTGAAATATGGCAATCATACATCTTTGAAAAGTACCCGGGGCATTGCAAAGACCAAATGGCATCCTTCTATAGGCATAAGTGCCAAAAGGGCAAGTAAAAGTGGTCTTCTCTTGGTCCTTGGGGTCAATGGGTATTTGGAAGTACCCGGAGAACCCATCCAAAAAGCAAAAATACTCGTTACCGGCGAGCCGTTCGAGCATTTGATCAATAAAGGGCAAGGGGAAATGGTCTTTTCTTGTAGCATCATTCAATCTCCGATAATCAATACATACCCTCCACCCCGTGACAGTCCTAGTGGGAACTAATTCATTCTTGTCATTCAAAATTACGGTCATCCCACCCTTCTTCGGTACGCAATGTACCGGACTTACCCATGGACTATCCGAGATGGGGAATATGATTCCCGCGTCAAGCAACTTTATAATCTCCTTTTTGACCACATCTTTCATATTTGGGTTTAATCTTCGTTGCCTTTGCACAACCGGTTTCACATTATCAACAAAATTTATGGTGTGTTTGCAAAATTCTGGACTTATACCCGGAATATCGGAAATTTTCCATGCAAAGGCCTTTTTATGGGCCTTTAGGACGTTCATAAGTCTAGATTTCTCATCCTCCATTAATGAGGATGAGATGACAACGGGTAAAAGAGAAGTACCTTCCAAATATGCATACTCAAGATGGTCCGGAAGTGGCTTGAGTTCCAAGTCGGTAGGAGGGTACTCTACCGAAGTTAGCACCCGTGTGCTATCACTAGTGGTGATCTCTTCAAAGGTCTCGTCTTCCGGTGGAGTTTCATCAACGCTTAATGCCATAATCTCTTGCATCATATCTCCAACCAACTCTTGCTCTTCTTCACTGCAAGCTAGCAATGCTTCTCCTTCTTCCATATCCAAGAAATCCATGAGCTCTTTCTCCAAAGCATCTTCTTCTTCAATCACATCTAACCTGAAACAAGTTTCATTACAAGAGTAAGGATGCTTTAGCGCTCTATCAACATTAAAAACAACTCGGTCATTACCAACTCCTAAGGAAATTTCCTTGGCCTTAACCCGGATGATAGCATCCTCGGTCATAAGGAATGGTCGGCCTAAAATAAGGGGAACTTTGGCATCCGCCTCCATCTCAAGAATAACAAAATCAACAGGAAATATCATATGCCCCACCTTAATTTGCAAATTTTCCGCTATCCCCATGGGATATTGGAAAGAACGATCCGCGAGCCTAATGCTCATGCGGGTAGGGGTCAACTCTCCTAGAGATAATTTCCTATAAACCGAATAAGGCATCAAATTTATACTAGCCCCAAGATCGGCCAATGCCTCACACAAATAAGCACCAAAAGAACAAGCAATTAGAAAACTCCCTGGATCTTCCAATTTGGGAGGAATCTGATTCTGAATGATTGCTGAACATTCGACACTCATGACTGCAGTCTTAGCCTCTTCAAGCTTCTTCTTGTCACTTACAAGTTCCTTGAGGAACTTTGCATAATTAGGCATACCTGCAAGTAAATCAACTAAAGGAACAGTTATATTCACAGATTGAATTAGATCAACAAATTTCTTGAAATGTTCCTTGACTTTTTCTTTCCTCAACCGTTGAGGAAATGGAATCTTTGGTTGATACGGCTTCAGCGGGTTTGGATGGAACGGTCGGTTTCGGCACGGCTTGGTTCGGTTCCATCTCAATTTCCTCATCAACCGTCTCCTCTTCTTCATTTTCCTGCACAAGTGGAGAAGAATCATTAGGTAAAGGGTTTGCAGAATCATAAGTCTTACCCGTCCTTGTAGTGATGGCATTCACTTGCTCATTTCGAGCATTTGGAGGGGTATACTTCTGTCCCGATCCTTGACTACTTTGCCCTTGGTTATTGAATTGAGGCTTTGGATTCTGTTGAGTGTTGCTCGGTAGAGTACCGGGCTGCCTATTCGAGTTTCCTAGCCTCTCAATCCGTCCTTCTAAATCCTTAATGGTGGCTTGTTGATTCTTAGCTCCTTGATCCAACTTATGTCCAAGCCCATCCAAGCGAGTAGTCAAAGCGTCCAAAACAGAAATCACCTTCTTGGACTCTTCTGCAACTTGTTCATTAGTTGCCTTTTGGGCACCAATGAACTCCTTCACTATATCTCTTAATTCTGGATCTGAGCCTCGTTGATTGGTGAACCTACTAAACCTGTTACCACCATAACCAGAAGTGTTAGCATTAACAAAAGAAGAAGAAGGGTAAGAACTACCTGATGGCCGTTTTGATAACCGGTATTTTGGTTGAAATTCCCTTGATTCTGAACATAGCTAACATCTTTCACTGGTTTATCCGGGCAATCCTCCGTATAATGCAAGTCTCCACAATGCTCACAACCGTCAGCCATAACCTTAACATCTCTTTCAAGCCTCTTGAATCTAGTATCTTGACTATCAAAACTCTCATTCATTTGCTTTGAGAGAGCCTTGACTTCGGTAATAAGCTTCGAGTCATCACTACTTTCCACCTTAGCCACTGTGGTTCTACTAGATCTCTTATCTCGGTCCTCATCCCTTGTAGAATACTCTCTAGCCATATCCTCCAGAATCTTATATCCTTCATTTGGGGAAATGTTGTTGAGACTTCCCCCAAATTCATATCCGAGCTCCCTTTTGGTTTTTCTATCCAAACCATCATAGAAAATCTCAAAGCTTTCTTCGGTGCCCATACTATGTCCGGGGCAATTTCTAAGCATTTCTTTGAACCTTTTCCATGCATCAACAACATCTTCACCCGGTTCTTGAGAAAAACCTCGGATTTTGTTTTCTAATTGCCTTTGAGTTCTCACAGAATAAAACTCATCAATAAATCCTTCTCGAAGTTCGGCCCAAGTGGTGAATGAGTTTTCGGGTAACTCCTTAAACCATGAAGATGCATCTCCAATGAGAGTTAAAGGAAATAGTTCCAACTTAACGGCTTTCGCTTGCCCTGTACCATATTGATATAGCCTACATATCTTCTCAAACCTCTCAAGATGTGCATATGGGTCATTTCTTCGAATCCCATCAAACTTATCCTCTTCTACACTCTTGAGGTGATTCCCTTTCAAAGAGAAATCCACATAAATAGCCGGAGGGCGAATAGCTGTGCCCCGGTCCGCCGGTATATTTCTTCTTCTCTCCCCGTAAGGACGGGCATTCGGATCTACCGGTTGTTCATCACCCATTCTTCTACCCCTTTGTTGTTGGTTAATATTCAGATTAACCCGAGGGAATACAAGTACACTCGGTTCGGGTGTTTGAACTTTCTCTTCTTCTTCTGAATCTGAATCTTCCCCTGTTCCAAACACTCTACCTGCTTCTTTCAACTTATTAACCAACTGATCTTCTGAATCCTGAACGGGTGGGACACTGGTTTCGGTTTCTAAATCTATTTTGATTGGTGTAGATTGTTCCCGGTTATCTCTGGACACAAGTCGACGTCTGACTTTCCCTGGATTAGACAATGGGCTAAGCAAAGGTCGGCCAGAAGCTCTTGTGTTCATCAACTAACAAGAACCTGCACACTCACCACAAATAAACCGTCAACCGCACCTGTGGTATAATATAAATAAAATAAAATAAAATACAACTATCTAGAAAAGCAATAACTTTCTCACAAATGAATGTGAAAAAGGATCGAATCACAAAATAAACAACTACTTAAAATTAAGTCCCCGGCAGCGGCGCCAAAAACTTGATGTGTAAAATCGAGTTTAAAATTTATAAACAAGAAATACCCTAAAACTGACTACTACACACTCGCGGGCAGTGGACCCATTCGTATATAGTATAGCTAAAAGGTAAGTCCAGGATCGAACACAGGGACTAAAACTAAGTAATTGTCGACATAAAGTAATTCAAGTAAAAAGGGGGGTTTTGTGACCGAATTGTCACGATGCAAAAGTTAGTAATCAATTAGTAATCCCAAAGGATTAATCGAAATGAAATCCGGTATGACCGGGGCAGGGATCGTCCGTAAACGATATTGAAAATGTTTTTAAGACAATAATTTAAAAGACATCCATCTTGATTTCGCTCAACAATACGCTCAGATTGCACATAAATGAAGTTCAAACCCAAATTAGTTGATTAAATAACCGAGACTCAAACAAAGCACCAACCTCGTACCCGTCAAGTTGAAGACATCATTTGACTCTCTTGCTTAAACTAGTTTCGTTACAAAGACCGGTACCCCAAGACATCTTTTATAACTTCCCTAATTAAACAATTGGTTTGGTTATTGAAATAACAATTATACCTATCGATTGTACCCAACCGTTAACACATTTCTTCCTATTATCATGAACGATTATCTACCGTACCCGTCATAGACCCAATCGTTTGTACCCAAACAATCAAAATGAAATATACGTAATCAATAACTACCATTAAAGACACATATAAATCACCAATCAATTCAAGATAAATAATAAGGAAGAAATACGCTAAGATCTCGATATAACGTTAAATGAAATCAACATTGAATTAATAAAATTGTGCAATCTTTACATTATGTCTCACTCCATCAAGATGGATGATAAAGTGATTAGCCACTCATATTAAAAGAAGAATAACAATTAAAATAAGAAGAATTCATTGTTACCTAATGATAATAATCGAAAGCTACGAACGTAATCGATCCAATCGTGTTTGAAAACCTAAAATATGATGAAAAACTGATAATATCTCCAATTTAGGGTTTGGAACACGGCTGCTAAAAGAGAAGAGTATTTTTGGCATAATTTTCAAGCTATTTATATGCCCTCAGAATTCTGCCAGATTCGCGACCAGTTGCGGCGCAACTGGGGTTTTTCAGCATTGACTTTAGTTGACTTTCTGCAATCTTCATCCAAATGCTTCCGAAATCTTCCGTTAGCACTTAATTCATCTCAACAACGTCGTTTTCTCCAGATTTGCGCTTAAATACTTGTCAGTAACCTGAAACACTAACAAATACCATAAACGCACCAAATGTATACAAAAACGACTCATAAACCATGCGAAATCAACTAAATACGTTGTGGGAAATGGGTATAAAATACGACATATCAAATGTTTTTGAATTTTTTGCCTAATTCAGTGATATCTATCTATAACTTTTGATTTCCTTTTACATTTTTGCTTTTGTATATAGTTTAATAAAGCCTATATTAATTAAATGTTTAGATTATGACAAATACACTTAGGTATTATTTTAGGTGATTTGTATATTTTAATTTTAATTTTAATTTCACCTCTTAAATTGTAAATTTGTAACTTTTTATTTATTTAATATAAAACCGGCGTGATGATGAGGCACCTAGTTAGACTAAGTTTCAAACCCATAAAAAATATTTTTGTCGTGTTATTTAAAGTTTTTGACATGGACAAATTTTTGAACATTTAGCCCTGAGCATCCGAATCTTCAGGACCGGCTATGAGTACATTATAAATTTGTAACTTTTTATTTATTTAATATAAAACCGGCGTGATGATGAGGCACCTAGTTAGACTAATTTTCAAACCCTTAAAAAATATTTTTGTCGTGTTATTTAAAGTTTTTGACATGGACAAATTTTTGAACATTTAGCCCTGAGCATCCGAATCTTCCGTTAGCACTTAATTCATCTCAACAACGTCGTTTTCTCCAGATTTGCGCTTAAATACTTGTCAGTAACCTGAAACACTAACAAATACCATAAACGCACCAAATGTATACAAAAACGACTCATAAACCATGCGAAATCAACTAAATACGTTGTGGGAAATGGGTATAAAATACGACATATCAAATGTTTTTGAATTTTTTGCCTAATTCAGTGATATCTATCTATAACTTTTGATTTCCTTTTACATTTTTGCTTTTGTATATAGTTTAATAAAGCCTATATTAATTAAATGTTTAGATTATGACAAATACACTTAGGTATTATTTTAGGTGATTTGTATATTTTAATTTTAATTTTAATTTCACCTCTTAAATTGTAAATTTGTAACTTTTTATTTATTTAATATAAAACCGGCGTGATGATGAGGCACCTAGTTAGACTAAGTTTCAAACCCATAAAAAATATTTTTGTCGTGTTATTTAAAGTTTTTGACATGGACAAATTTTTGAACATTTAGCCCTGAGCATCCGAATCTTCAGGACCGGCTATGAGTACATTATAATTTGTACATTATTGTTGAGAAATTCATGAAAATAATTTTTAACATATAATATATTAGTTTTTAAGCATGTAATAAGTTGTTATTAACAACGATATTATAGAAAAATGAAAGAAGCAAAACTTGTCACCCCACACCTAAGACATGATGAGGTATTCTCCGCAACAAGAAAACCATGTCAAAAACGATTATACCACAACGGTACTGCTTTGCTTTGTAGGTTTCCCACTCCACGAGCACCCGCTAAACCACATTATTTCGCTAAATGAAAAATGAATGTCATGAGACATGATGTGCATGCATGTAGTCCATAGATTGAGGAGGTTCATTGAATCTGGACACCTATTAAGTCGAAGTTGAACCACTAATTTTTTCATCAATTATACATTAATTAGTTTTCAATTAAAGAGTATGTAACCCTTTTTTTATCAAGTAACGTTTGAAATTGAATACATATCTAACCCCCTTATAATGTATTTACTATACTCTTTATTACAATGAAATCTCCTCCCGCAATACGTTTATACATGTCGTTGTTATCATCATCGCCACCACCACGGCACCACTCACCAACACAACCACCCACCAAAATAAATTATCGTCATCATACCATTTTGTAGGTCGTAAAATAGTAAATTGTCGTCACTGACTACATGAGTACCGTATTAGTATGTGTTTGTGTGTGAGATTTGTTATTCATAGTTTACTAGGCTTTAATCTCACTAAAATGTTCCACATAAAAATAGTTGTTATCTAAAAGTATCTTTTAACGGACAAATATTACACCTTATTCTAGCAGTGTTCATTATTTGGTTTCAACCTGCTTAAACGTAAACCAAACATTCTAGATAGCTGGAAGAAAAAAAGTGGTTTCCAAATTCGGTTTTAGGCCCGAGTTATATAATAGGTTTTCGGTTTGGTTTTGGAGAACTCGGTTATGAAAATCCAAGTTACATGTATCATTAAGTATTTTTTCTATACTTATCGTTAAGTTTCATAATTCTGATCTTTTCGTCTTCTTAATCAAGTCCCGATCTTTATGTCTTTCCAAGTCCTTATATGCTATATATCAAATAGAAATACAATACAGGAATTATTGTTCCCTCTACTCTTAATATTTGATAAAAATCCTTGAGAGCTAGGGGTCTGTTGGGTTGTAGAAAATGTTTTCAAATTTTTCATTTCTAATTTTTTAGAAAATAAAAAGGGTTTTTATTTTCTAGAAAACAAATAAAAATTTTGAAAACGCGCTCTAATTAGAAAAATAGAAAACATGTTAGAGATGTGAGAGGAGGGGAGGAGAATGGAAAATGAAAATGGAAAACAAGAAAAAGATGTTTTCAAGTTTTCTATAGAAAAGTGGAAAACATTGTTTTCAGTTTTCTTGGAAAATATTCTTAGAAAACTATGATTAGAACGTGTTTTCTGTTTTCCATGTTTTCATGGAAAACAAAAATGAAAAACATGAGGTGTTTTCTACAACCAAACGCACCCTAGAGCTCTCATTGCCGGCCTATTCATTTCCATGAGGAATTGTTTTCTTTGATTGAATAATCTACATGGTAATTTTAGCTAGTAAACCCAACTAAATTAGATTAACAAGAACATTAATCACTTTTCTTTACAATCGTTCAACAACAACATGAATTACTGTCATTCTCATTCCTTAGTTTCCCAAATCCACGTATCAAACACACCCTAATATTCCAACCCAATCGAATCTAACAAATCCTATACAAGTACCTAATTTAATTTAGAACGAATTGCATTTTTGGTCCCTGTGTTATCACACCATTTGCAATCTTGGTCCAAACATTTGCAAAGTGGCGATTCTGGTGCCACAAATGGAAAAGTTTCGCAATTTTGGTCCATTTTTAACTTTCCGTCCATATGCCTCTGTTATTCGACCCACGTGCGTGTCACGTGCGGGGTAGATTCGTCCTTTCAATGCTTTTGGACCAGATTTGCAACAAAAAAACAAAAACCCCACCCATTTATAAACCCCTTTTTCCCCCAAATTTCTTCTTCACCATTACACCCCTTGAAACAAAAAGCTATTCTTCACCAATAACACCCTTTTGTCGATCTGTAGCAAAAAAGAAAACCAAACCCAACCCATCCATCTTTTTTGCTGCCATGGTAATGGTCGTGCAATGGTAGTGGTGGTTGGCTATGGAAGAATGGTGGTGATAGATGGAGGTGGTAATGGTGGGTATGGTGAAAGCGGTAAACAAATAAGATATATCAGAAGAGCAATTAACACGATGGTCGTTTCAACATCTTGATGGGTTTTCTGGATGGATGGATCTTGTCTGTAATAGAAGGGGGCTAACGAGATCTAAAGACTAAAGATGACTGTGTGTTTTCCGGCAAGAGCTTGAACGGGCTGGCGATGGTAGTTTTCCGGCGGCAATGGTTTATCCGGTTGGTGGGTTTTCAGAAAGAATAAGAGAGAATGGATGGAGGATTGTTTTTGATGTATTATGATATATATATTATATAAAATATATATCCAGTGATATGTAAGATCGATTAGAGATATGAGTTGGCCGGCGGTTTTGAATATGGTGCGTAGGCTGTTAACAATATACAAGCATTAACTGATTGTGATTTGTTTTTGTTTAGTTCTAGAATAATATTTGTGATTTTAGTTGTATTGGTTTAGAATAATATTTGTTGATATAGATCTGTATTGGTTTAGAATAATATTTGTGATTTTGGTTGTATTGGTTTAGAATAATATTTGTGATTTTAGATTGTATTGGATTTAGAATAATATTTGTGATTTTAGATTGTATTAGTTTTAGAATAATATTTGTGATTTTGGTTGTATTGGTTTAGAATAATAGTTGTTGATATAGATCTGTACATATGGATATAGATAGATATTGTAATTTTAGGTTGTATTGGATTTAGAATAATATTTGTGATTTTAGGTTGTATTGGTTTAGAATAATATTTGTGATTTTGGTTGTATTGGTTTAGAATAATATTTGTGATTTTAGATTGTATTGGATTTAGAATAATATTTGTGATTTTAGATTGTATTGGATTTAGAATAATATTTGTGATTTTGGTTGTATTGGTTTAGAATAATATTTGTGATTTTAGATTGTATTGGATTTAGAATAATATTTGTGATTTTAGGTTGTATTGGTTTAGAATAATATTTGTGATTTTAGATTGTATTGGATTTAGAATAATATTTGTGATTTTGGTTGTATTGGTTTAGAATAATATTTGTGATTTTAGATTGTATTGGATTTAGAATAATATTTGTGATTTTAGATTGTATTGGATTTAGAATAATATTTGTGATTTTGGTTGTATTGGTTTAGAATAATATTTGTGATTTTAGATTGTATTGGATTTAGAATAATATTTGTGATTTTAGATTGTATTGGATTTAGAATAATATTTGTGATTTTGGTTGTATTGGTTTAGAATAATATTTGTGATTTTAGATTGTATTGGATTTAGAATAATATTTGTGATTTTAGGTTGTATTGGTTTAGAATAATATTTGTGATTTTAGATTGTATTGGATTTAGAATAATATTTGTGATTTTGGTTGTATTGGTTTAGAATAATATTGTTGATTTTAGATCTGTATTGGATTTAGAATAATATTTGTGATTTTAGGTTGTATTGGTTTAGAATAATATTTGTGATTTTGGTTGTATTGGTTTAGAATAATATTTGTGATTTTAGATTGTATTGGATTTAGAATAATATTTGTGATTTTAGATTGTATTGGATTTAGAATAATATTTGTGATTTTGGTTGTATTGGTTTAGAATAATATTTGTGATTTTAGATTGTATTGGATTTAGAATAATATTTGTGATTTTAGATTGTATTGGATTTAGAATAATATTTGTGATTTTGGTTGTATTGGTTTAGAATAATATTTGTGATTTTAGGTTGTATTGGTTTAGAATAATATTGTTGATTTTAGATCTGTATTGGATTTAGAATAATATTTGTGATTTTAGGTTGTATTGGTTTAGAATAATATTTGTGATTTTGGTTGTATTGGTTTAGAATAATATTTGTGATTTTAGATTGTATTGGATTTAGAATAATATTTGTGATTTTAGATTGTATTGGATTTAGAATAATATTTGTGATTTTGGTTGTATTGGTTTAGAATAATATTTGTGATTTTAGATTGTATTGGATTTAGAATAATATTTGTGATTTTAGATTGTATTGGATTTAGAATAATATTTGTGATTTTGGTTGTATTGGTTTAGAATAATATTTGTGATTTTAGGTTGTATTGGTTTAGAATAATATTGTTGATTTTAGATCTGTATTGGATTTAGAATAATATTTGTGATTTTAGGTTGTATTGGTTTAGAATAATATTTGTGATTTTGGTTGTATTGGTTTAGAATAATATTTGTGATTTTAGATTGTATTGGATTTAGAATAATATTTGTGATTTTAGATTGTATTGGATTTAGAATAATATTTGTGATTTTGGTTGTATTGGTTTAGAATAATATTTGTGATTTTAGATTGTATTGGATTTAGAATAATATTTGTGATTTTAGATTGTATTAGTTTTAGAATAATATTTGTGATTTTGGTTGTATTGGTTTAGAATAATAGTTGTTGATATAGATCTGTACATATGGATATAGATAATATTTGTAATTTTAGGTTGTATTGGTTTAGAATAATATTTGTGATTTTAGATTGTATTGGATTTAGAATAATATTTGTGATTTTGGTTGTATTGGTTTAGAATAATATTTGTGATTTTAGATTGTATTGGATTTAGAATAATATTTGTGATTTTAGATTGTATTGGATTTAGAATAATATTTGTGATTTTGGTTGTATTGGTTTAGAATAATATTTGTGATTTTAGATTGTATTGGATTTAGAATAATATTTGTGATTTTAGATTGTATTGGATTTAGAATAATATTTGTGATTTTGGTTGTATTGGTTTAGAATAATATTTGTGATTTTAGGTTGTATTGGTTTAGAATAATATTGTTGATTTTAGATCTGTATTGGATTTAGAATAATATTTGTGATTTTAGGTTGTATTGGTTTAGAATAATATTTGTGATTTTGGTTGTATTGGTTTAGAATAATATTTGTGATTTTAGATTGTATTGGATTTAGAATAATATTTGTGATTTTAGATTGTATTGGATTTAGAATAATATTTGTGATTTTGGTTGTATTGGTTTAGAATAATATTTGTGATTTTAGATTGTATTGGATTTAGAATAATATTTGTGATTTTAGATTGTATTGGATTTAGAATAATATTTGTGATTTTGGTTGTATTGGTTTAGAATAATATTTGTGATTTTAGGTTGTATTGGTTTAGAATAATATTGTTGATTTTAGATCTGTATTAGTTTTAGAATAATATTTGTGATTTTGGTTGTATTGGTTTAGAATAATAGTTGTTGATATAGATCTGTACATATGGATATAGATAGATATTGGATTTCTGTAATATGGATACAAAATGAAATTAATTGCAAAGATCCCGAATTTAACCATTAGTAATAATGCAAGCTACCTCAATGACTCCCTACCAATGGGTGATTGAATTATCCTAAATCTCCTTTCACTTCCACCATCACCACCACCACCACCAATAATAATCTTTGTCATCACCACCCGTCGACGTCACCACCAAATCAACATCGCTGCCACTTCCGTCACGTTGTGCGGATATCACGCTAGTTTTTATTAAAAAAAAGTATATATATATATATATATATATATGAGAAATGCCTAAAAATCCTCTTAAAACTTTAAAATTGTGACATGTGATTCCATTAATTCTCTTCTAATCTTATCTCTTGATTTTTCCACTTGTCTTCATCTTATAATTAGAAGATTTTTAGGCTATATAGTTAGAGGATTAATATTATATATATATATATATAGGAGAGAGATCAAATAAGAAGGTGTCTTAAGGAGAGAAGGTCCTATGAACCAATCAGAACGTGACATGTGGCTTTTTTTATAAAAAAACGCGGTGGCATTTTTGTAAATAATTTGACTTCAACCCCAAGCTGACCCAACCCCAAGCTGGCATCCCAAGCTGACCCAACCTTAAGCTGACCCAACCCCAAGCTGACCCAACCCCAAGCTAACCCAACCCCAAGCTGACCCAAGCTGACCCAGACCCCAACCTGACCCAACCTGACCAGACCCCAAGCTGACCCAACCTGACCAGACCCCAAGCTGACCCAACCTGACCCAACCCCAGAACCCAAGCTGACCCAACCCCAAGCTGACCCAACCCAGAACCCAAGCTGACCCAAAACCCATAATCTACATTTGTGTAGATTAATCTACATTTGTGTAGATTGTGTAAATTGTGTCAAGCTGACCCAACCCCAAGCTGACCCAACCTGGCCCAGACCCCAAGCTGACCCAAGCTGACCCAACCCCAAGCTGACCCAACCTGACCCAGACCCCAAGCTGACCCAACCTGACCCAAGCTGACCCAAAACCCATAATCTACATTTGTGTAGATTAATCTACATTTGTGTAGATTGTGTAAATTGTGTCAAGCTGACCCAACCTGACCCAGACCCCAACCTGACCCAACCTGACCCAGACCCCAAGCTGACCCAACCTCCAACCTGACCAGACCCCAAGCTGACCCAACCTGACACAACCTGACCCAAGCTGACCCAGACCCAAGCTGACCAAGCCTGACCCAACCTGACCCAAGCTGACCCAACCCCAAGCTGACCCAAGCTGACCCAGACCCCAACCTGACCCAGACCCCAACCTGACCCAACCTGACCAGACCCCAAGCTGACCCAACCCTGACCCAACCTGACACAGACCCCAAGCTGACCCAACCTGACCAGACCCCAAGCTGACCCAACCTGACCCAAGCTGACCCAACCCAGAACCCAAGCTGACCCAAAACCCATAATCTACATTTGTGTAGATTAATCTACATTTGTGTAGATTAATCTACATTTGTGTAGATTATGTGTAAATTGTGTCAAGCTGACCCAACCTGACCCAGACCCCAAGCTGACCCAACCCCAACGCCCCAAGCTGACCCAACCCAACCCAGACCCCAACCTGACCCAACCTGACCCAGACCCCAACCTGACCAGACCCCAAGCTGACCCAACCCTGACCCAACCTGACACAGACCCCAAGCTGACCCAACCCCAAGCTGACCCAAAACCCATAATCTACATTTGTGTAGATTAATCTACATTTGTGTAGATTAATCTACATTTATGTAGATTATGTGTAAATTGTGTCAAGCTGACCCAAGCTGACCCAACCCCAAGCTGACCCAGACCCCAACCTGACCCAACCTGACCCAAGCTGACCCAACCCAGAACCCAAGCTGACCCAAAACCCATAATCTAGATTTGTGTAGATTAATCTACATTTGTGTAGATTAATCTACATTTGTGTAGATTATGTGTAAATTGTGTCAAGCTGACCCAACCCCAAGCTGACCCAACCTGACCCAGACCCCAAGCTGACCCAAGCTGACCCAGACCCCAAGCTGACCCAACCTGACCCAACCTGACCCAGACCCCAAACTGACCCAGACCCAACCTGACCCAACCTGACCCAAGCTGACCCAACCTGACCCAGACCCCAAGCTGACCCAACCCCAAGCTGACCCAAAACCCATAATCTACATTTGTGTAGATTAATCTACATTTGTGTAGATTAATCTACATTTATGTAGATTATGTGTAAATTGTGTCAAGCTGACCCAAGCTGACCCAACCCCAAGCTGACCCAGACCCCAAGCTGACCCAACCTGACCCAAGCTGACCCTGACCCAACCCAGAACCCAAGCTGACCCAAAACCCATAATCTACATTTGTGTAGATTAATCTACATTTGTGTAGATTAATCTACATTTGTGTAGATTATGTGTAAATTGTGTCAAGCTGACCCAACCCCAAGCTGACCTAACCTGACCAGACCCCAAGCTGACCCAACCTGACCCAGACCCCAAGCTGACCCAACCTGACCCAGACCCCAAGCTGATCCAAGCTGACCCAGACCCAACCTGACCCAACCCAGAACCCAAACTGACCCAGACCCCAACCTGACCCAGACCCCAACTTGACCCAGACGCCAAGCTGATCCAACTCAAGCTGACCCAACCCAAGCTGACCAAGCTTCAAAAAAGTTTAATTTATTTACAAAATTGCCACCGCGCTTTTTTTTATTTTGACACATGTTGCGTTCTGATTGGCCAATAGGACCTTCTCTCCCTTCTCTCCTTAACACACCTTCTTCCAGGATCCTCACCCTATATATATATATATAATATATATATATATATATATATATAAGTTTAAGTAAAATAAAACAATATTAAAGTAAAAAAATAAAACAATAGGTTTCTCTTCATTGAAAATCACAGATCACGTGCATTATGAAAATCATCGTGCATCAATATATATATATATATATATATATATATATATATAGTCAAAAGTTAAAATGAGAACCATATAAATGTCGAGAACAGAATAATATATTAATTATAATATATATATATATATATATATATACATATATGTGTTTTATAATACATAACCCACGTTATACGAAATTAAAGAATGGTACCTTTAAAAGTAAAAATGGACAAGTTAGATACCTTTAGAAACGAAAAGCCCTAACACTATCTATGACTTGCACGATTTAATTATACAAAAGTCAAAGTCAATGAATTGGTTTATAAGAATAAATAATTGTTAACCAGATGTATTATTCACCAAATCTAATTTCATGTAAAGTAAGGATAGTAATGTTGGATTAGGTGTCTAAGCCATAACTATAATTGATAGAAGCACAGTCCTTTTGGGTTGCCCTCGAGACTCAAAATAAGTAGAAGTGATAAAGGAGAAGAAAAATTTCTTTTGGGAAATTTGTCCCACATCGGTGGGATAGGAAAACCATGGAGACTATCCAAGGCTATAAATAGGGCCTTAGGGATTCATGTTTTTTGCTCATTCTTGGCTTGAGTATTCGCCTCCTTCTTTCTCCTCTTGGAAGAACTCTTCTATAGTTCATCCACACTTAGTTAATTTTTTTAGTCGTCGGGTGTGATTCCATTAGGCCACGTAGCTGGTTTTGACTTATTTACTTTACACCTTCAAAGCCATTCTCACATTTCTATCTTTTACATCTAATCCAAAAAAATGTCTTTCGAAAAAAATATTCATACACCCAAATATATATTTTCAGATCTTATAAAGAAAACAAGAATTTGTTGCTAACCATCTTTATTTACAGCACACTATATTAGTAGAGTTTAATTACCTACCATCTATACTAAAAAGAATTCACATTGTTCTTTTTTTTTTTCCTGCTCGTGAGAACAAAGGAGAAAACAAACACCTAAACATTTTGTTATTGTATTTTTTTTTTTTGAGGTTTGGAAATCAACACCACACAAACAATTATTGTTTAAGGTTTGAAACTTTGAATCTGATTTCTTCTTTTCCGAGAAATCAAAAACGGGCCACCACCAGCAACCTTAGCCCCACCCACCCCAATCTAGAGGTGATGGGGCGGCACCACCGGAATCTGGATATGATGGAGGCGGAGGGTATGTCACCGGTAAATTCCTACTCATATATATATAAGTTTAGGTAAAATAAACAAGTATTAAAGTAAAAATAAATAAAACAATAGGTTTCTCTTCATTGAAAATCACTCCGTGCATTATGAAAATCATCGTGCATCAATATATATATATATATATATATATATTTATATATATATATATATATATATATATATATATATATATATATATATATATATATGTTTATAATACATAACCCACGTTATACGAAATTAAAGAATGGTACCTTTAAAAGTAAAAATGGACAAGTTAGATACCTTTAGAAACGAAAAGCCCTAACACTATCTATGACTTGCACGATTTAATTATACAAAAGTCAAAGTCAATGAATTGGTTTATAAGAATAAATAATTGTTAACCAGATGTATTATTCACCAAATCTAATTTCATGTAAAGTAAGGATAGTAATGTTGGATTAGGTGTCTAAGCCATAACTATAATTGATAGAAGCACAGTCCTTTTGGGTTGCCCTCGAGACTCAAAATAAGTAGAAGTGATAAAGGAGAAGAAAAATTTCTTTTGGGAAATTTGTCCCACATCGGTGGGATAGGAAAACCATGGAGACTATCCAAGGCTATAAATAGGGCCTTAGGGATTCATGTTTTTTGCTCATTCTTGGCTTGAGTATTCGCCTCCTTCTTTCTCCTCTTGGAAGAACTCTTCTATAGTTCATCCACACTTAGTTAAATTTTTGAGTCGTCGGGTGTGATTCCATTAGAGGCACGACATTTGTGGTGCTTGCTTCCAAGAGATCTAGAGGGATAATTTTAGTTGTTTACTATAACAACTAAAAGGTATGTAATCTTATTTATTTATTTTCTTTAGTAATTTTCGATTATTTACTAGGGTATTAGGATTTTTATTTTGTGTTCATAGTTATAGGTTCAATTGTGAAAACATAGATCCTGTTTTAGGTTGCATGCTCCCTTAAAAGTTTAAGTTAGTTTGTAATGCCTAAAACCCATCAGTGGTATCAGAGCGTTAGGCTTGTTTTCAATTGAATTTGCTATAATTGTTGAATTGATTAAGTTAATTGTTTTAATAATCATAGTATTTTGAAAAGTTTTAAAATACACCTTATACTATATGTAAAATTAAAAGCTTAATTATTACTATATGTATAAGAATAAAGTCAGTCAAATCAATAGTAGGCCTCATTCATGAAGCTAGTCTATAAGGGGGGTATAAGGAAACTGCCTATAAAATGGTAGTTGAATGGGTGTCCACTCTCACCCACCGCTTCCTTGATTAGTGGAGGGTCGTTAGCCGAACGGGTTTGATAGGACTATATTAATTCTCATTAAAAGTATAATGATAATAAAAGTAACTAAACCTTTTATTTAAATCCCAATCTTAGTTACTTTAGGAAAAATGTGAAATTGTATGCTAACCATGAAATTGCACATTATACTTTATAAGTCATTAGTGGAGCGTGTGTGGTTAACCAGCACACTAATAGGGACAAATAAAGAGTTGTAATGGGTATCTCATAAATTGTCATTGTTGATGGAGCGTGTGTGGTTTACCAGCACATCAATTGAGATAATAAATGACATTGAGGTTACCAAGCACATTTGCATGGTTATTCACATCTTGTTTGTGATCCTCAGTATCCCAGTCACAAATGGAAGAGCATAATCTGAGATTAAACATGCCATTGAATAGTTTCAATGAGTCTCAAAAGACCTATCTGTATGAAATTTGCAATTAGATTACGGCATCCCTTTTCTAAGTTGTGAATTTCATAGTTGGATCCTAGCCTCGATATTTCAATTTTGAGTTGTTATATTAAGGGTTATTTTTATCTAACTCAAACTACCTTTCTTTTAGAAATGTCTACCCCTAACGATGCTTCCGGTTCCTCCTCCTCCGACCACAATTTTTCTTTGTTGAACATCTGCTCAAAGGTGACATTAGATGGCACCAACTACAATGACTGGATGCGCAACATCAAAATGGCTCTTCGTTTTGAGGACAAGGAGTATGTCCTTGACAAGGAACTTGGAGAAATTGACGAAGAGAAAGCCACCCCTGAAGAATTAGCCGCCTATAAGAAACACTACGTTGATGCAACAAAAGTTGCTTGCATCATGGTTGCTACCATGACTCCTGAACTGCAAAAATTCTATAAGGATTACTGGTCGTACGAGATGAACATGGACCTTATGGAAAAGTACCATAAGCGAGCTCGTCAAGAAAAGTACGAGATAGTAAAGTCCCTCATATCAAGCAAGATGAAGGACGGAGAGTCTGTCAGCGGCCACGTGCAAAGAATGCAACGATACGTGGATCACCTTGTGAGGCTAAATGTGCATATTGATGAGGAGTTGGCTATTGACATAGTCTTGAACTCCTTACCACGTTGTTATGATCAGTTCATCTTGACTTATCATTTGAACAACAATGAGATCACATTGTCTCAATTGCACAACCTCCTAAGAACTGCTGAAACAGGGATGAAGGGAAAGAGTGATGCCCCTGCTCCTGCTAATACTGTCATCCTAGCCATTGGTCAAGGAAAGGGGAATAAGAGGAAAGGTCCTCCCAAGCAAAACTGGAAGGGAAAGACTCATGTAAAAACCAGTTCTGATGTTACCCCTATCTCTGATCCCAAAGAGGCCACTTGCTTCTATTGCAACGACAAAGGACATTGGAAACGAAGCTGCCCAAAGTATCTGCAAGATTTAAAGGATGACAAAGTGAAGCCATCTACTGCAGGTATATACACTATTTCATCTATTAACCCATCATCTTCTAATTCTTGGGTCCTTGATACAGGATGTGGGTTCCACATTTGCTCTGTTTTGCAGGGACTAAAAAAAAGTGAGGATGTGGAGCATGGTAGAATGAACTTGATCATGGGGAATAGGCGATCTTCACCTGTCACCAAGATTGGAGTTTATAGTCTACTGCTTAGTAATGGTGTTAATTTAGATTTATTGAATTGTCGCTACTCGTCAGAAATGACACGAAACATTATCTCTTTTCATGCATTGTTCAAACAAGGTTTTAGATTTTCTTTTAATGATGAGAATGGTTCTATTTCTGCTTATAAGAATGGCATTTTTTATTTTGAAGCTTTACCTTGTGATGGTGTGTATGAAACTGTGATGTGTGTAGACAATTTAGGCAATAGTGTATTTCAAATTGATTCGTCTAATGGTATAGACAAAGCGTGCTTGTGGCATTGCCGTCTTGGACACATTAACAAGAAACGCATGGCTCAACTCCAAAAGGATGGGGTGTTGGAATCATTTGACCTAAGGTCATATGATACATGCGAATCTTATCTTTTGGGTAAGATGACAAAATCACCTTTCACTGGATTTTGTGAAAGAGGTGAAGGTTTGTTGGATCTCATACACACAGACGTGTGTGGACCCTTCAGATCAGTCACAAGGGATGCTAATTGTAACACCCGTCGTTTAAAAATAT
>CM067174.1:108189716-108200666 GCA_034093135.1 Erigeron breviscapus | reverse complement strand
TTCCCACAGAATCCAAGTCTGTTATGATTGGGGCATCATAATTGATAGGTGGTGGTACTTGGTGAATTTGGGGGTGAAGAAATTGAAGTGATGGAGTAAATGATGGATCGGTGACATAAGCAGGAGTAGTGCCTGGTGGAAAAATTGGATTTTGATGAGATGGAGGTGGTGGAACATAAGGCTCATTGTCTTGTTCTTGTTGGATTTCTGGGGGAGGAGGAGGGGCGTTTGCGAGGATGGTGGCTGGCTCAGAATCAGATTGATTCGCCTCCAATAATCCCTCGTCAAACTCAAAGTCAGCAAGAGAATCAAGATTCTCCTGAAGTAGCTCATCGTCATCCCAGAAAGCATTCACTTTTGCAATCTGGTCAGATATGCCCTGGTTTGGGTCACTAGTACCCTCACCAGATTCTGGTTCAATAGCTGCAGAAGCAGTTGCATCGTCACCAGTTTCAACGATTGGCTCAACCGTAGTATCATCGCCAGGGACAATAGGGATTTAGGTCGACTAACGGGTCCTACATTCTTTTGTAGCCCACTTAGTGACCTTTCTGAACCAGCTAGTGTGGTTGAGACAGTTTTATTGAATACCTGAAGCATTGCAGAGGAGAGTTCAGGCTCATTTTCAGCAGTAGATGCCTTTGAGAAATCTCTGCCATATTCAGGTACAGAAGCTTCAGGTCCAGCTTCATTATAAGCTTCTCCAAGTATATCCATAAAACACAAGCTTAGAAATCTTGGAAAGGCGATATGCAGGCTTCTTTTTCCTTTTAATTTTGTAATGAGTTGAGAGAAAAGAATCTCAGCAAAGTCTGCCTGTATCCCATTCCAAATATAATACCCCATCTCAACTTGGGGTAGTGAAAGTTGGTCCAACCCTCCATGGTTGCCACCAAGACTTTCCACAATCTAGGTCCAGAAGAACCTCCAGCAATTGCCAAATCCAGACATAAATATGTGTCCGGAGGTCTTCAGATTACCATCAGCATCCTCCATGTCGCCATGACCGGTGGCGACTAGAACCTCCCTGAAATTGACTCCTTTGAGTCTTTTAACAAACACCTGGGAAGGGTCGAGGTAGTTCAGATGAAGGGAATTTCTGAACCCCTCAAGAGTGATAACACACTTCTTGGTGCCCTCATTGAGAGTGAAGGAGATGGATTGTTCATCTTTACTCACCACAGCAGTGTACCAGAATTCAAGCAAGTATCGATGATACAATGCCTGAGGATTAGCAGTCAACGCATAATGGAATGGGGATTGCTCCCAAAATTATTGATTCTTCCCATTAGCGTTTTGGATTTCACATTTAGTTGAGCCAAGAAATTGCTCATATTAAAACGAATTTGAGAAGGTGTGAAATTCTTTGGCCATGTGGCAGATGTTTTCACATCATTTGATGGAGTATATTTGAAATTGATGAGCGATTTAGGTTGCGAAGAAGATGATGATTTAGACATTTTAAGAATCGAAGGGTGAATGTGAAAGGAATATGAAGAGTTAAGGAATTTTGAGAGTAAATATGAGAGAGATTGATGATTGGGAAGTAAATGAAAAACGAAGTAAATGAAAGAATGAAAAGGAATTGAATTTAAGATGGAATACAAAGTGATTTTCCAACTAAAAACAATTAAAAATAATTTTTGAATTTCAAAACCCAAGACACATAAAATATTTTATATTTGAAAATGATTTGATTGGGTTTGAGATCCTAAAATAATTTCTGGGGTCAAGTCAGCATTAAATGCAAAGACGTTTGAGTGACCCCATCCTGCAACACTTTTTCAGAAAAAGTACTCATTTCTTTCTCTTTTACGGCGCAACTTGTGTGACACATAAGCATGACCAACGTAAGTTAAAACATAGTATGCAGTAGGTCACGTGTACACACAATTGACCAAGTATCAAAAATATCTTGAAAAGATTGTTGTATTTCAGTGATGACTAAACAAATTCTGAGCATGGTCAGTTCCAAAAGATCTGAACCATCTCAGTTAATAAAATTCAACTGAAATATTTTTGATTTTCTGAAGTGCTTCAGTTAAATACATTTTTCTGAGTAAAAAGTTCCCCCTCAAAATTGAAGGTTTATTTTAAGGTTTGAAAAATATTTAACATTCCCCTGAAGTGATGATCCATGAATTAATAAGTGCCAAGATAGTATCACAAAGGCGTTCGATAGCTAGGCGAGCAAAAATTACATGGATCGCTCAGACTGGTGAACCAGATCAGTGTCACTGAGGCGTTCATAACAAGATTACCAGTCTAAGGATTTAACATACCCAACTCACTGACTAGATGTTTAAAGGTTTTGACATCTAAAGGTTTTGTGAAAACATCAGCGAGTTGCTTATCAGTGGGAATAAAGTGCAATTCAATATCTCCTTTCAGAATATGATCACGAATGAAATGATACCTGAGATCAATGTGCTTGGTTTTTGAGTGCATCACAGGATTGTGAGATATGGCAATGGCACTAGTGTTATCACAAAAGATTGGAGTCTTTGTGTAAGTAACACCATAATCAGTTAGCTGGTTTTTCATCCATAGAATCTGAGCACAACAACTTGCTGCAGAATATACTCAGCTTCTGCAGTGGATAGTGATACTGCAGTCTGCTTCTTACTGGTCCAGCTTACTAATTTGCCACCAAGGAAATGACACCCACCAGTGGTACTTTTCCTGTCTATCTTGCAACCTGCATGATCAGAATCTGAATAACCCATTAGATCTAGACTAGAGCCTTTGGGATACCAAAGACCCAGTCTGGGACACCTTTAAGGTATCTGAAGATCCTTTTAACAGCATTTGCATGTGCTTCTCTGGGATCAGACTGAAATCTAGCACAAAGGCATGTTGCAAACATTATGTCTGGTCTACTTGCAGTTAAATACATCAGTGAACCAACCATACCACGATATTTTGTATGGTCCACTGGTTTCCATGTGGATCAGAATCCAAAGTTAATGGAGCAGAAATAGGAGTATCCTTTGATGAGACTGAATCAAATTGATATTTCTTTAGTAAATCTCTGACATATTTTTCCTGGTTTATGAAGATACCATCTTCAGTTTGTTTTACTTGAAGTCCCAGAAAATATGTCAGTTCACCATCATACTCATTTCATACTCAGAAGACATGATTTTAGAAAATTTTTCACACATCTTCTCATTTGTAGAACCAAACACAATATCATCAACATAAACTTGTACTAAAAGGATATCACTTTTATCATGCAATATGAACAAAGTGTTATCAATTGCACCACGTTTAAAACCATTTTTAAGAAGATGTTTAGTAAGAGTATCATACCAGGCTCTGGGTGCTTGTCTCAGACCATATAAGGCTTTGTTCAGTCTGTACACCCAATGTGGTTTTTCTTCATTAATGAATCCTGGTGGTTGATACACATAAACGACTTCTTCTAGTTCTCCATTCAGGAATGCACTTTTGACATCCATTTGATAGACTTTAAACTGATGATGAGCTGCAAAAGCTAAGAAAATTCTGATAGCTTCAAGTCTAGCAACTGGTGCAAAAGTTTCATCAAAATCTATTCCCTCTTCTTGTGCATATCCTTTTGCAACAAGTCTTGCTTTGTTTCTTATGATGTGACCATCTTCGTCCATCTGTTTCTGAAGACCCATCTTGTCCCAATTGGTTCCTTCTTCAGGTTACTGGGACAAGGAACGAGTTCCCATACGTCGTTTCTTTTAAACTGGTTGAGCTCATCTTGCATGGCTTCAACCCAGCTTGGGTCTTGCATAGCCTCGTCAATCTTCTTGGGTTTAATTAGAGATAAGAAGCTGACGTTTAAGCATTGATCGCTTGTGGCTCTTCTGGTCTGAACCCCTCTACTGGGCTCTCCAATAATTTGCTCGATTGGATGTGCTTTTGTCCATTTAGAGTATTGACCAGGATGAATACTGATATCAGTGCAAGAACTTCTCTGAGTAACTTCAGGAGGAGCTTCAGAAAATACATTTTCAGCTTCTTCTTCTTCCTACAGATCATGACTTGCATCATGAAATTCTTCAGAATGAGGTTGCTCAGTGGAGCCTGATATCAGAGGAGAAGCAGCATGTACATCTGATCCAATAGTCAGTTCAGAAGGTAGTTTGAAACTGACTGGAGGATAAATGGAATGTTGCTAGGCTTTTTTATTGTTGGTTCTGAACGGAGATGTTCAGAAGCAGGTTCAGGTGACTGATCAGTTTCAGCAATAGGATCAGAATCACCAAAACTTATTGGACTTTCTGAGGGTGGTACAGGAATGGAATTTTTAAAGATTGCAGAATTGGATTCATCAAAGGTAACATGAATTGACTCATCAACCTTTTCAAGTCTCTTGTTAAAGACTCTAAAGGCTTTGCGATTTGATGAATATCCTAGGAAGTACCCTTCATCAGCTTTTGCATCAAATTTTCCAAGCTGACTTGAATCATTCAGAATGTATACTGGACACCCAAATACATGGAAGTATCCAATATAGGCTTTCTATTTCTGAGTACTTCATAGGAGGTCTTCTTGTGTCTTTTGACATAAACAGATCTGTTCTGAGTGTAGCATGCAGTTGCAACAGCTTCAGCCCAGAAATTCTTGGAAGACCAGATTCATTCAACATACTTCTAGCAGCTTCAATCAGCGTACGATTCTTTCTTTCTACAACACCATTCTGCTCTGGTGTGTATGCTGAGGAGAAGTTCTGAGATATGCCAGTTTCAGTGCAGAAGAACTCCAGAGTAGCATTTCTGAATTCAGTGCCATTGTCACTTCTGAGCTGACAAACTTTTCGCTTGTGCTTGAGCTCAATTTGTTTGATGAGAGCAATGATTTCAGCACCAGCTTCACTTTTGGACCTGAGGAAAATCACCCAGCAGTATCTTGAATATTCATCAACGATAACAAGGGTGTACTTCTTTCCTGCTCTGGTCTGAACATTCACTGGTCCAAAAAGGTCCATGTGAAGCATATGAAGAGGTTCAGTTATACTAAAGCTTTGCTTTGTCTTGAATGAAGCTCTTTTCTGCTTACCCATTTCACAACCTGGACATGGCTTGTCTTTATTGAAAGACATAGAGGGTATCCCATCAACAAGTTGTTTTCTAGACAACTTATTGATGTTCTTAAAGTTCAGATGGGATAATCTCTTGTGCCACAGCCAGTTTGTGTCTCATCTGCCTTTGAATAGAAACATTGTTCAGAGGTAGAAGGATTCATATCAATGACATAAATGTT
Organism: Erigeron breviscapus; assembly: GCA_034093135.1. Classification (NCBI taxonomy): domain Eukaryota; kingdom Viridiplantae; phylum Streptophyta; class Magnoliopsida; order Asterales; family Asteraceae; genus Erigeron; species Erigeron breviscapus. The sequence goes on along the minus strand of CM067174.1, from coordinate 108,195,428 downwards.
TCCCTTCCTTGGTGCAATCAGTACCACCTTTCCATCTATGTTGAATATGGTGCCTTGTGAAATATCAAATAAAACCTTGAAGCCATCATCACATAGTTGACTGACACTGATCAGGTTATATTTCAAACCATTCACATATGCAACACGTGTGAATTGACTTGACCATTATTCACCACACCATATCCCTCAGTTTTTCCATTACCATCATTTCCAAAAACTATTGAGGGCCCCTCTTGCACCCTATATTCCTCTAGCAGGGTCTGATACCAGTCATGGTTCGGCCAGCAGCACTGTCCAGAAACCATATATTCTTCTTTCGGTCTCCCTGCACACAAACAAAGATTAGTTCTTTTTGGGAACCCATCTTTGGATGGGTTCACTAGACTCTCCCTTAGCAGTCTCAGATTTCTTTGGTTCATAAGGAACAGAAGGATCAAAGGGGATTTCAGTCATTATTTCAGATGACAAGAAAATAGTTGGTTTGATGGGATTTACAACCTTTTTCTTTTCAGATTTCTTCTTGGTTTGCTTAGAAAAAGGTTTTGTGTTTTGTTTAGGTTGAAGAGGAGGAGTTTCGACATTTTTTAAACGTGCATTACAACTCTGCACTTGTCTAGCCAATAGTTGAAATTGACTTTCTAACCTTAACAAAATTGATTCTTCATTAGACACCTGAGCCTTACCTGAATCTGAGGTAGAAGGCTCAGTGGGGGAGAAATTTTTCTTCTTCTTTAGGTCTTTAGGTACCTTAGATGAAGTCTGAGGGGATGGCTTTTTGGATTTAGCCTTCCTTTCTGAGACAGTTGTCTGAGCTGTTTCAGATTTACCCTCAGATTGTTCCTGGGCTTTATTAGTTACAGTTTTCTGCTTGCAAACTTTAGGAAAAATGATTTCAGGTTTTATTTCCTTTGGAAGAGCATCTAAATCAGTGATTATGGATGCCAAATGAAGATCACCAGACTCATATGCTGCTCTTTGTGATGCAAAAGTATTTTTAATTACAGCATCTGCCTTGGTGCTTTCATCCAAGATTTAATGATTGCTTGTTCCTTTTCAAGGATGGATTTTAATTCTTCCTTTTCCAGTTCTAAAGTTGCAACCATAGACTGATAACTTTTTAGAGCCAAATGAACATCTTTCAGTTCTTTTAGTCTGGCGTGACTGGCGTTCAGTTCAGAAGCATTATTCTCAAACATTTTTAGGCTTTCTGAACGCACTGTCTCAACAAATGAGATGTCAGCTTCTAACAGAACCAAAAGGTCCAGTTTGTGTTCCTCATTATTTTCAAAGCCAAAATTACTGACCTTTTTCATTACAATATCCACCCAGCGACCAGATTCAACATCGGATTTGACCAAATGACCTTGATCTTCTTGTGCCATGAAATACATGTCCCTAACTTCTTCTTCATCATCAGATGATTCATCAGAATCTTCCCATTTTTCAGTTTTGGCAATCATACAACTGTTGCTTGAGTTGTCTTGTGCCAGAAGAGCTATATGTGCCTTTAACTTCTTGTATTTGGCCTTATAGCTGTCATCAGATTTCTGAAAAATAGAATGGTTAGGAGCAGATTGTGATGATGATGGTTGACTAGATCTGCATTCCTTCATGAAATGTCCTTTCTTCCCGCATTTAAAGCATTCAAGATTGGACTTGTCAATAGAAGCACTGGAAGCAAAGGGTTTGCCAGATCGATTTGATTTGGCCTTAAAACGATTGAACGTTTTAGCCAGCATGACAACCAGATCATCATTGTCATCCTCATCACAATCATGAGTAACATTACCAGAGACACCAGTTTTTAACATTTCAGAAACCATCTTCTTCATCGAGTCAAAATGTCACTCTCAGAAGATAGTAGAGCAGTATTATGTGGTTCAGAATACTAAACCATACCAGAACTGGTAGAAACATGATTTTTGGCATCTTGCTCAGCCAAAGCTCTCTCAGCTTTGTTCTTTTCAGTATATCTGAAGGCTCCATAAAGGGAAGCAAGAGTGTGACTGTGCAAGGTTTTTCCTTGTCTTAAAACCAAGATCAAAATTTTCCCATTTGGAAGGTAAAATGTCACAAAATTTTTCCAACAAAATTTCTTTATCTTTGGTTACACCCAGGGCTTTTAATTGATTTACCAGATTTGTGAATCTGATGTAAGTTTGAGTTAAAGATTCCCCAGGGATAGCAAAGAAAGACTCATATCTTTTGTTTAAAGCAACTTTTCTTGTGACAATTGTCTCATTTGTGCCTTCAAACTGTGTCATTAGTTCCTCCCACATTAATTTGGAGTTTTCAAGTAAAACAAGAGTGGGCATTAGGGTTTCAGGAACTGCATATAAAATCATATTTTGTAACTTGGTGTCAAGGTCTACAAGTCTATGATCTTCCTCAGACCAATGATCCTTCTCCTTAGGTGACTGCCTAGGAGTCCCATCGGTATTTCTGACAACAGTAGAAGCATTCATGGGGACAAAGGGTCCTTCTTTTAAGATATCGGGCAAATGTCTTTCAACACCAGCAATATACTTTAGCATGCATGCTTTCCATGTTTGAAAGTTTTCACTGTTCCCATCAACTTGGGAACAGGATTATTTGGAAAGTGTACGTGTACATTGTGAGATGGTATATTGTTGTTGATGACAGGGGGTGAAGTAGTGTTATTAGGGTCAGAACGTTCTTGTTGAAGGTCAGCCATCTATGTAGATCAAAGGTTAATGAATTGATATAATTCAACCTTTAGGCTCTGATACCAATTGTGAGTCCCAAATATAGATGATTAACTAAACCCGACTGGCAAGTACAACTAATCTTGATGGACAAGTTAAGTTTACGATCCAGATATGGATAACAAGAAGCAATTGACTTAAAGTAAATAACAAGAACTAAATGGCTGAAACTATATAAGATATATATATGTATAATCAAGTATGTAGCATTGAGACACGTTGTTTCCTTTCTAATGTATTTGATTTATTGATATATAAACAAATACAAGGATTGTTGCGGAACAAAGATAAACACCAAGTGTAAGTATCTAAACAATCCTGAAAAAACAAGTGATCTAAATAACTTGGAAATACTCGTAAGTTTACTTAGAGTATATCTCACAAGTTGCAATGCTAAAGTTTCAAGCCCTTTGCAAGTTGTGAGAAGACTTTGTATTTATAGACCAAGTCCATGATGATGTGGACAAGATCGTACAAATGTGGTTGTGAGCATTTAAGGAATTAAACCTAATTCCTTATGTGCTCAACTAGGAAGAGTATATAAGTCAGTTGATGTGACTTATAGTACTATGTTCCAAACTTATACTTTTACCTTGTACCTTTTATTAATAGATAAATCTATTGACTGGGTAAAGGTATGTAAAGTGAAAAGTCTTCCTCGTAATCAGTGTAAAGTGTTGTAAATACTTTATACTGAGATGCTTCAGTCTTTGATCTGGTAGAATCATTCTTTGCTCGCTTCTGAGATGATTCTCTTCTTCATACTTCAGTCTTTGACTTCAGAATGAATGCTTCAGATTTATCTCGATCTGAACTAAAGTGAAGCTTCAGTGAAGGAATTCTGAGACATCTCAGAATTCTGTACAAATGTCTTCACTAAACTTCAAGCTATTTCTGAACAAATTAAACTTGGTCGATTTCCGACCTAACAAATACTCAAACGTAACTATGCCACGGGAGGTATCATGATTCCCAAACCACGTGACCACGTACGCACCAGCCCGAGGAGCTAGCACGGGTTAAGCTTAACACAAGACTTTACATAATGCTCGAGACTTTAATCGCTTAATTAGTTTAGGCTACTCTTTCACCTAAACTAATCACATATCATATTTTACTTTAGGGCCCTTAACGTGCACGTGAACATGGCAATCCTAATCAAAAGACTAGTGACTAGGTGATCAAGCCACACATGCAAGCACATATCATACATTTCATCATTTCATAGTCACATAACTTAATCATCTCAACATTTCATGCGTACATACTTACCTCATACCTTTGCAACCTGCATAAGCATGTTATACATCATAAATGGTAAGTAATATATCCCTTTGCAACCTCCCATAGTCACCCATAAACATAAAACGTGCATACATATTCAATTGGAAGGTTTAACTTATGAAAACGTGTTTTGTTGTACCAACAGGTGACAAAAGATGTTATCTTACCTCGATACAGCTTACCAACAAGTTAAGAGTATCTTATAATGCTTGCTAAGTGCTCCCGACAACCTAGAACGAGTATAAGATCGAAATATAAGCTAAACGAAACATTTTGTGCAACCTGGGCATCAGGTGCGTCGCACCTCCCAAGTGGTGCGTCGCACCAAGCATGCAGAAAACTCAGATCAGATACAGGTGCGCCGCACCAGCCCCTTGGTGCGTCGCATATCGGGCTCCCATCGAAAATCCAAAATCCCAACCTGGGCAGTGGTGCGCCGCACCTCCCACATGGTGCGCCGCACCTGGGGTGCCGACCAGCAAACCCAATTTCAAACTTGCTCTAAACGATTCCTATTCGATCTCAAACCCTTAGCCCGACCTGGGGACATAAATTTGACCTTTTTAATGATACTTTTGATGACTCAAATCAATCAATTGATCTTTAATCCTTTACCACATGAATCAACCATTCAATCAACCGAATAACATGAAATCGGTAAACGTTTAATCAAATAACCCAACCCAAACCCCATGGCCTGGATTGAAAACTCAACTAAGACTCATAAGATCAGATTTCAAAGATAATATTACCTATATTACATGTTAGATGACTTAGGGGATTCAAGATCTAATCAAAACTTGATCGAAACGGCACAAAACGATTGAATCTTGAGGGAAACTTGTCTTGGAATAGGAGGGGATCGGCTGAAGGGTTTCACACACACAAGAGCAGGTGTTTTGTGACAATTAGGGTTGCCTAATTGCTCCCTAACCCCTGGCCATCAAACTCAAACTTACACTTAGGACCCCTCAACTCTTCGACTTAACGTTCTTAGCTTAACTTTCTACCGGGAGTCTTAACATACTAACAAGCACCTTATTACTTAACTTTATTTTCGTTAATCATCATATTAATCATTTCATAATAAGTACCTACGCACTTAATCACATAATCCCATATAGGGCACATAAACATAACGGACCTAACGTTAACTAACGGAAAGTCAAATAGTCAAACATAAAACGTTTGGGATGTTACAATTACCTCCCCCTTAAGAGGATTCCGTCCTCGGAATCTCCTCAGAAGTGAACAGATCAGGATACCTCTCTTTCATCACGGACTCGGTCTCCCAAGTTAAACTTTCACCATGATTATGCTTCCATTTAATCAACACGAGATCAATTACCTTCCGGCGGAGTTTCTTTTGCTTTCTTCCGAGTATTGCTACTGGTTCGTCCACTATTCTTTTCTGTGGATCAATGCTCACATCCTCAATTGGAATAACACTAGACTCATTGGCCAAACACTTCCTCAAATACGAAACATGAAATGTGTGGTGAATTCCATCTAACTCTGGGGGTAATTCCAATTGATATGCTACATCCTTGATACGTTTCAGGATCTTGAAAGGTCCAATGAAACGTGGACTTAGCTTCCCTTTCTTTCCAAAATGAATCACTCCTTTCCATGAAGAAACTTTTAGCATTACCAAATCACCAACTTGAAACTCAATCGGCTTTCTTTTCTTGTCGGCATAAGT
>CM067174.1:108145932-108188716 GCA_034093135.1 Erigeron breviscapus | reverse complement strand
AAGCACTGAACCTTAACTCTTCATTCAGATTAAGGGCTCAGTTTGCTACAATGGCAAAGGGTATATGTGATTGCCTAGAACAACAAAGTTGGGAACCACTGAAGGCAATTAAAACTTCAATTGACCTTTATGCCAAGATGCCTTCAGAGATTCCCAAAGGGGGAAGAAGTGTGCCTATTGGTTTGCTGGCTAGTACTCAAGAAATGATTGAAGCAACCAAGAAGCAAACTGAGGGACCATCTGGTAGCACCTCAGTTCAGGGGGAACAAGTTCAGAAACCTGAATCTGAAGCTGGAAAGAAAGATAAGGGAAAGGCCCAAGTGGTGGCAGAACCAACAAAGAAAAATGCTAAGGGTTCTGGTTTGGTTGTTGGTGAAAACGTTGATGAACAAGGCTACCCACTTCATGATCCAAATGCTGATAGCAAGAAATTAGAGACTTTGCAGAAGCAAGTCTCTAATCAATTTATTATGTGGGGAGAGAATAAGGAAAGAGAAAGGGTTCAACACAAGAAAATGGGAACCCTTGATCACATTGATGCTGCAGCTCTTGGTCTCTCACTAGAAAGATATCAGAAAATCAAAAATGATCCAAGAGTGCAAAAGGCTGTTGTCGAAATGCTCGAATATGAATATGGGGTAAACTACTCTCCCTTAGAACAAAAGCTGGACCATCTAACTTTCAAAATGTCCATTGAGGACTTAGTGAAAAATAGAGAAAAAGAAATGGCCATAAAGAAGAAAGAGATTCTGGCTGGAGTTCTGAAGGTAGAAAAAGAGTTGTCCAGACCACCCACAAAGCCCAGAACTGGAACAAGGACTGCAAAGAAAGATTATCGTGATGTTGTCTTTACTTCACTCAAACCAATATCTGATGATGCTGCTGAGATCCAAGGAAACATGAAAAGGATCAGTATGATCATTATATGAACCATCGATCGCATCCAGCCAAAATCATTGATATGGAAGTTACAAAGGCTGATGGATTGAAGTTATTTGACTTGATTGTGAAAAGAGAAGGTAGGGCAGCTGAAGAATACAATCAAGTTTCAGTTCACGAATTTGGGATTTCAGAGCATAGGGAGATGATCCAGATTCTGAGGGGGAAACCTAAATCTACCTTGATTGGTGCATGGTTAGCAAGAATACAACAAAAGATGCAGGCCAAGGTAGAAATTGAAGGAAGGTTGTTTGCAAAGAAGGATCAGTCTCCACTGAAGAGAAAACCTACTGAGGCACCTTCTGGTTCAAGGCCTGCCAAGAAGTAGTTTCTTTTCAGATTATCATGTACTTGTAATATATTTACATTTGTAACATTCATTTCAGTTTGTATATATATGTTGCAACTTGTAACCAATAAGTAGATGATAAGTTTAAGTTAGAAAAACCACAAGTAAAATTCTGAGACATCAATGATCTATAAGATGTACTTAAGAAAATTTTTACAACTTAAACAAAAACTTGTATTTCAGACTTACAAACATGTATAGATAGAAGTCTGAAATGCATGCACTATTTCAGAACAAATAGGGGGAATTTGTTAGGTCGGAAATCGACCAAGTTTAATTTGTTCAGAAATAGCTTGAAGTTTAGTGAAGACATTTGTACAGAATTCTGAGATGTCTCAGAATTCCTTCACTGAAGCTTCACTTCAGTTCAGATCGAGATAAATCTGAAGCATTCATTCTGAAGTCAAAGACTGAAGTATGAAGAAGAGAATCATCTCAGAAGCGAGCAAAGAATGATTCTACCAGATCAAAGACTGAAGCATCTCAGAGTAAAGTATTTACAACACTTTACACTGATTACGAGGAAGACTTTTCACTTTACATACCTTTACCCAGTCAATAGATTTATCTATTAATAAAAGGTACAAGGTAAAAGTATAAGTTTGGAACATAGTACTATAAGTCACATCAACTGACTTATATACTCTTCCTAGTTGAGCACATAAGGAATTAGGTTTAATTCCTTAAATGCTCACAACCACATTTGTACAATCTTGTCCACATCATCATGGACTTGGTCTATAAATACAAAGTCTTCTCACAACTTGCAAAGGGCTTGAAACTTTAGCATTGCAACTTGTGAGATATACTCTAAGTAAACTTACGAGTATTTCCAAGTTATTTAGATCACTTGTTTTTTCAGGATTGTTTAGATACTTACACTTGGGTGTTTATCTTTGTTCCGTAACAATCCTTGTATTTGTTTATATATCAATAAATCAAATACATTAGAAAGGAAACAACGTGTCTCAATGCTACATACTTGATTATACATATATATATCTTATATAGTTTCATCCATTTAGTTCTTGTTATTTACTTTAAGTCAATTGCTTCTTGTTATCCATATCTGGATCGTAAACTTAACTTGTCCATCAAGATTAGTTGTACTTGCCAGTCGGGTTTAGTTAATCATCTATATTTGGGACTCACAGTATTCTGGGTGGAGTAACTAACCACCAATGCGTAAAGGCATAAACGGTTTATTCAGTTGGATTGACTTTGTCTTTCCTTAACGACGCCGATGGACCACCTTATGGTTTACCCATCATGTCGGGTGTGAGGACTCCATGTATGGTCTATGACCGCCTACACACAACCCCACATCCCTATGTAAGTGGCATAAGTCACTTAGCCTACGTCTAGGCAAAGAAATAAAGAAAAGAAAGAAAGATAAGGAAAGTAAAGTTAGGCACAATTAGGAATACGATGATCCTAATGTGTTATGTTATGATTGTATGTGATATTAACATTAAAAGATGACTTTGTTAATATATTATGAATTGGCAAATGTTTCCAAATTCGTGTTATCTTACTTAGCTAATCTTATTAGCTAACACTTGTTCTTTGAAAATGTTGTGCCTTCAGGATAATCAAGTTTGAGCTAGGCGAGGATGAGCTTGGTGAGACTTGGGTAGAACGAATAAAGAAGCTTAGCAAAGACATTAAACGCTTAGACTTCCTTTAGCCTTATGTTTGGCTATTTTGCTTATGTTTCAGATTTGTATTGATGGGCATTTATGTTGGTGCCAAAGCTTGGATTTACTTTTATTGTTTTGATGATGCTAGTAGTAACACCACTTTTAAAGGTACCATCCGTTACGGATGGGGCAGATTTTATAAGTGATCCTTTCCGCTTATTTTAAACGCCGTTTGGCAAAGATTTTTGAAAATCCAAGTTTTTAAATGACGGGTGTTACAATAATATATAAAAAAAAATATACAAGTGGAGTCCATATGAAGAAACATTTACAAAATCATATTTGATTTTATGCATATACTTAGAAAACCCCATTATCAAGAACTAAACAAAATGGATCATATTTCACAACCAAATTTTATTTGTCAAACAATAACACAATGTTTAGACAATTGATCAACCAATTAAAACTATCATCCAAGTATAGAATCTGTAAACAGCTAAAAAGTATTTATTTGTAAACACGTATCATAAAGTAAAAAAATCCTTGTCTAATTGTTTGCAGCTCCTTCAGTATTCACGTTTTCATCGACTTTTTGTTTCTTCTTTCCACATGTCCTGCTGTTGTGATTCGTATCTCCGCATGTGGTGCACTTTCTCTTTCTTTTATTGCTTTCTTTTATTCCTTTCTCCTTCCCACCCATTATACGGCTAACAGTTCCGCATCCCTTATACACTCCAACTGGTGGGTTTTTTATTTGGTTTGAATCCGGTTTTTCAACACCTATCATTCTTGCTATTACTTCACTTTTTTTCTTTGGTGCTTGCTTTGCCATATCAGCCTCAACTTCTGACTTCAACGATTAAACTTTCTTCAGAAATTCTTCAAGTTTTTCATTATTATTCACAAGAAGATGCAAGCAATCCTCAACAACTGAGCTTACTTCAGCAACCAACCTTTGAGTACCAACATTTCCGTTGTCGAATCTGTTTCTGCTAGATCTCAAATCGGGTGGTATGATGCCCTTGGTCCAACGCCTCATGATGTATTGTGCAGTTATTTCCTCTATATTATTGTTCTTCAAAACACTGACACAATGTCTGCAAAGGAGACCTAAACGAAGATAGTGTCTACAGGTACACACAACGAAACCATCCCCAATGTTATGCAATACCTTCATTGACATAAAATTATTTCAGTGTTGAATCAAATTTGATTTAAACAGAACATGTATTTAGTAAGATAAAAGCTTTACCTTATACTGAATCACATTTTCTCCAGTCTCTTTGACTTTCCTCTGCAACTTCTCATTAATGGTATACATTTGACACTCTTCTTCGGCAGTCATTTGGGCAACTGAACAATCATAAAGACCAACTTCTATTTCCTTCTGTATCATCTCAAAAAGTGTTTTTGTGTACAGTTTTGAAGCATGCATTTCGATTTTGAGTTTCGTGTTCAATATTAGAGTCTTTTTGATTGATTCGGCATCTAACTTTTCCTGTTTTGATCTTTGTTTCATCATTGCTGATTCAAATGCACTCATGAAATTCACCAGATTTGACGTTGATCTTGTGAAATGAGAAAAAAAAACATTCTCGCTTTCTGACCTTGATGTTGTTCTCATCAGGCCACACATTGGAGTGTCAATGAAGTAAGCTGGTATCCACTTTGATCTAATTTGAAGCATATAGTTGAACCATTTGTCGTTTTGTAATGAAAAATCAATCATTAGCTTCTCCCATTTTTCCTCGAAAGTATTTGGTTCCATGTGAATATCCCAAACTATACTGTCAAACCTGCTCTTGAAGTCTCTTTCTGTTTCATCTTCTATACTGGGAGTTGCCTCTCTTATCTGTATTCAATCAAAATTGATTATTCATTTAAACAATCAGATTTGAGAAAAACAGTATACAATCATTTTTGATTGGTAATTGACATCACCTTTGTTGGCAGTTTCTGTGTTATGTGCCACATGCACAGCCTATGCTTTGCTGTCTTAAATATACTTCTTATTCCAATCTCCATGGCTTTGTCTTGATCTGTTACCACCATTGTTGGCTCTTTCTTGAAGGTATCCATGAAGCAGTTTAGAAGCCATGTATATGTTTCTTGCTTCTCATCTCTTATCAACCCGGCAGCAAAGGTTACGCATTTGTTATGGTTGTCTATTCCCGTGAATGGGACAAACATCATGTTGTACCTTTCAGCAAAAACCATATTCATGTACAATCAAATTCTAATCAAAGTTGATTTGTTATCATTTGCACCAAGTTGCACAAAATAAAAAGTAAAAAATATACCTGTTTGTTCGATACGTTGCATCAAACGACATGATGTCGCTGAATTCTTCATAGTTACGCCTTGCTACATTATCGGCCCAGAAGATTGAGTGCAATTCAGAGTTGTCAAGCTTATACTCAAATGCAAAACCAGGGATATGTTCTCTCATTTCCTCCATTTTGTTAACTAACATTTGAGCGTCGCTTTCATTGATGTACACATTTAGGTCCCTCTTCCAGTTTCGAAAATCATCAACTGTCCCGTTTACATTTAACGAGGTTCCCTTCATGTTACTGTACAGTTGATGAGCTTTTGTTGGTCCAATGTTTGCAATGGAGGCGTTGTAGACGAACAGCTGCTCTGCATAATTTAGTTGTCTATCTGTTTTGGATAGATGTCTATACTCTCGCGGAATCAATTCGTGATTATGAATTGCATGGAAATCACCTATTATGTATGTTCCCTTCGAGTATTCCAAGTCGAATCTCACTCTAGCTCTACATCCAGTGCATTCCATGCTGCTTTTCCTAACTGGTTTGTGATTTGTGGCTAGAGTATCTATGTAAACCTTCTTTCGTTCTCCAGCTCTGTGACAAAGATAGTACTTTTGCCTTACTATTCCCGACAAATTACTTTTCTGGCTCCCTTTTCTGATTTCAAAACCAGCATAATAAGCATACTCTTGGTACATCCTACGACAGTTTTCAAGTGTTCCATAGTTTTTTCCAGGCACTGGTTGTCGTTTGTAATCAACTATTGGCACAAAAAACTGCGATCCGTCCGTTGTTTGAAATGTTCTTGTAACATTTGTTTTAGGTGTCTTTTTCAGCACGGGAACTGTATGAGAATATACAGGACAAAAACAATGTGAAATCAAATTTGATTCTTAAAGAAAAAAGTACATTGCAATGCGAAATCAAATTTGATTTTACACAGATAGTCTTAAAAAGACACTTATACCTTAAAACGTACAAACCTGAACAAAATCACACTCTATTCTTAAAATCAATTTTGATTTTGAATGGTTTTCTTTGTATGGAACTCATTTGGTTTTGTCTCAATGTGCTATAAAAAATCATATATGATTTTGTATAGGTTTTCCCCAATGTATGCGTAAAATCATTTTTGATTTTGAATAGTTGATTTTGTATATGTTTTTCACAATGTATGCGTAAAATCATTTTTGATTTTAGGCATAAGAACACAGGTAACTAAAACCTCAATACAAAATCAAATTTGATTGTAGAAACAAAGTTACAAAACACAAATCTATAGAATCTATATACAAAATCAAATTTGATTGTAGAAACAAAGTTACAAAACACAAATCTATAGAATCTATATACAAAATCAAATATGATTCTGAACATAAAGTAAACAATAACAAATAACTTACAAATCATATTTGATTGTAGAAACAAAGTTACAAAACACAAATCTATACAATTATATACAAAATCAAATTTGATTCTAAACATAAAACTACACAAACACGTATGCCTTGAAACGTAAATAATCATATTTGATTCTAAACATAGATGTAGTTAAAATCTTCAAAAATAATCCTAAAAAATTTAAAAAAATATATGATAAAATTAAAAATAAGGAAGAAAATAGATTAAAATTACCGGAAAACGAAGTTGAAATATCTGTATAGTTTTCTACATCCGAAATTATCTCTCCTTCACCAACTGAATTGGATGATGATGTCGCCGTTGTTGTTGCCGGAGCTTTCGCCGGAGATCGAGTTGGATTGATTGATGAATCCACTAAATTCGCTGATGATGTTGACGGAGCTTTCGCCGGAGATCGAGTTACAATATTATGATCGATCGATTCCATTGAATTCGCTGATGATGTTGACGGAGCTTTCGCCGGAGATCGAGTTACAATATTATGATCGATCGATTCCATTGAATTCGCTGATGATGTTGACGGAGCTTTCGCCGGAGATCGAGTTACAATATTATGATCGATCGATTCCATTGAATTCGCTGATGATGTTGACGGAGCTTTCGCCGGAGATCGAGTTACAATATTATGATCGATCGATTCCATTGAATTCGCTGATGATGTTGACGGAGCTTTCGCCGGAGATCGAGTTACAATATTATGATCGATCGATTCCATTGAATTCGCTGATGATGTTGACGGAGCTTTCGCCGGAGATCGAGTTACAATATTATGATCGATCGATTCCATTGAATTCGCTGATGATGTTGACGGAGCTTTCGCCGGAGATCGAGTTACAATATTATGATCGATCGATTCCATTGAATTCGCTGATGATGTTGACGGAGCTTTCGCCGGAGATCGAGTTACAATATTATGATCGATCGATTCCATTGAATTCGCTGATGATGTTGACGGAGCTTTCGCCGGAGATCGAGTTACAATATTATGATCGATCGATTCCATTGAATTCGCTGATGATGTTGACGGAGCTTTCGCCGGAGATCGAGTTACAATATTATGATCGATCGATTCCATTGAATTCGCTGATGATGTTGACGGAGCTTTCGCCGGAGATCGAGTTACAATATTATGATCGATCGATTCCATTGAATTCGCTGATGATGTTGACGGAGCTTTCGCCGGAGATCGAGTTACAATATTATGATCGATCGATTCCATTGAATTCGCTGATGATGTTGACGGAGCTTTCGCCGGAGATCGAGTTACAATATTAGGATCGATCGATTCCATTGAATTCGCTGATGATGTTGCCGGTGTTGTTGCCGGAGCTTTCGCCGGAGATCGAGTTGGATTGATTGAATCCACTAAATTCGCTGATGATGTTGACGGAGCTTTCGCCGGAGATCGAGTTACAATATTATGATCGATCGATTCCATTGAATTCGCTGATGATGTTGCCGGTGTTGTTGCCGGAGCTTTCCCCGGAGATATCGATTGATTGGCGGTTATTTTGATCGAAGAGTTTTGGAGAGGAAGTGTTTTTGATCGCAACTTTGTATCATTATAGTTATAATTGCATACAGTATATATATACATTTTAGGTTCATTGTTTTCTAAAACTCATTATAATATTTACTCGCTACTTTTTTGATTTAATTTTTTGATTTAATAGTCATAATTTTTATATTTTTTTTGGTTTTTCGTTTTCGATTTAGATTTATTATAATATTTTTATTTTTCGTTTTCGGTGTCACTTGAATGGGACAATATCTCTAATTCTACTAAAGAATATTACGTGATGAGCTAAGAAAAGGTTAGGTGTCAAGCATTTAGGGTGAGTAGGAAAAAGTGTCTTCTTAATTACATCATCATTTAGTTAGGAGGTTGGTTAACAAGAGAGTTAAAATGTAAGTATTAGTTAGGATGCAAAAGTTACTTGAGAAAGTGTGTTCACATAGAAAAAGAAATTTGCAGGCTTTTGTACTTATAACTTCATAGCTTAGGGCATCTCCAATGGGAGATTGATGAAAAGCTTTTTTTGGACAAAAAAGTCTTTGAATAGCTTATTACCATTGGAGTAAATAGCTTTTTTCTTCAAAAGGTTGATAATCCTCAACCTATTTGATCAAAGACTTTTTTCTATACACTCACACTAACTTTTGAATTTCATTTATTAAAATATTTTTTTATAGTTTTAACTAGCACTCATAATTTAATATCTTAATTTATAGGAAAGACATTGGAAAAAAAGTCTTTGATAGGTTGATACCATTGTGGATGCTCTTACAAGAGAAAGTTATTTCCAACAAATAAATTTTCAAATAATTTGACCCTTCCCCATACACTTTTTCCTCATTTAAACCAAATCTCTTTCTCTGTCTCTCTACTAATAAGATGTTTAACTCATTTCTTTCAAAAAACAATCTAAATGGCTTTCTCTCAAATTCTATTGTTTCTTACTAACTTTTTCTCACTAATTTCTACGAAGTTTTATACTCAATTAAATGGAGAACTCTCTACCCTACATCAAGTAAAACTAAAGAAAATATAGAGCTTGCAGGTAATTTTGTTAATATTTTCGATTTTTGCATTAGGGCTTCTTCAATCTAAGATTGTTGTTTAAAAGTATAGATATTGGTGGATGATAGCTTGAATAATGAAGATGGCTAATCTATTGCTTAAGTCGGCGGTCAAATCAAGGAGAAGAGGTAAATAAATTTATATATTTTATCTTTAATGTTTTTATCGATATATATCTATATATATATATATAGACAAAACGAAAAAAACAAACTTAAATTTTGTGCAGGATGGATGATTGTCTTCCAACTGTTTGATGTAATGCTTTGAATCGATTGTTTTGTGCAAAAGAGGTAATTTTTAAAGTTTGATATCATCTTTAATCGAAACTAAAGATAAAAGGAAGAAAAGTTAGTTATGTTATATACAAGTTTTAATTTGTTACCTACTTTCTGGTTTCTTAAATGTTGGTTTTTGAAAAGAAAAGAAAAGGAGCATGGGAGAAAATCATGATTTTGGAGATAGATGAAGAAAATAAAATCTGATAGCTTATACTAGAAGCTTTTGATTCCCCATAAAGTAAGTCTTTATTTTCTCTATACATTTCCCTTCATCAAAAAAACTTTTCAGAAATTAATAATTACTTATTTCTAATTTTCTCTCAACATTCATCATAGATCATTTTTTTTTTTCTAGGCTTAAGGTTTTTTAAATATGGCTTCAACACATCACCCTAATCTGATTTTTAGGGCTTATGTTTTAATCAAGTTTGTTTCAATTCTAAATAAGTAATCTTGCATGAATAAATCTGGTTTCGAAATTACTCTTATACTTTGTTTGATGTTTGTTATTTTCAAATGGTTGTTGTTGTTGTTGTTGTTGTTGTTGTTGTTGTTGTTGTTGTTGTTGTTGTTGTTGTTGTTGTTGTTGTTGTTGTTGTTGTTGTTGTTGTTGTTGTTGTTGGAGTTGTTGTTGTTGTTGTTGTTGTTGTTGTTGTTGTTGTTGTTGTTGTTGTTGTTGTTGTTGTTGTTGTTGTTGTTGTTGTTGTTGTTGTTGTTGTTGTTGTTGTTGTTGTTGTTGTTGTTGTTGTTGTTGTTGTTGTTGTTGTTGTTGTTGTTGTTGTTGTTGTTGTTGTTGTTGTTGTTGTTGTTGTTGTTGTTGTTGTTGTTGTTGTTGTTGTTGTTGTTGTTGTTGTTGTTGTTGTTGTTGTTGTTGTTGTTGTTGTTGTTGTTGTTGTTGTTGTTGTTGTTGTTGTTGTTGTTGTTGTTGTTGTTGTTGTTGTTGTTGTTGTTGTTGTTGTTGTTGTTGTTGTTGTTGTTGTTGTTGTTGTTGTTGTTGTTGTTGTTGTTGTTGTTGTTGTTGTTGTTGTTGTTGTTGTTGTTGTTGTTGTTGTTGTTGTTGTTGTTGTTGTTGTTGTTGTTGTTGTTGTTGTTGTTGTTGTTGTTGTTGTTGTTGTTGTTGTTGTTGTTGTTGTTGTTGTTGTTGTTGTTGTTGTTGTTGTTGTTGTTGTTGTTGTTGTTGTTGTTGTTGTTGTTGTTGTTGTTGTTGTTGTTGTTGTTGTTGTTGTTGTTGTTGTTGTTGTTGTTGTTGTTGTTGTTGTTGTTGTTGTTGTTGTTGTTGTTGTTGTTGTTGTTGTTGTTGTTGTTGTTGTTGTTGTTGTTGTTGTTGTTGTTGTTGTTGTTGTTGTTGTTGTTGTTGTTGTTGTTGTTGTTGTTGTTGTTGTTGTTGTTGTTGTTGTTGTTGTTGTTGTTGTTGTTGTTGTTGTTGTTGTTGTTGTTGTTGTTGTTGTTGTTGTTGTTGTTGTTGTTGTTGTTGTTGTTGTTGTTGTTGTTGTTGTTGTTGTTGTTGTTGTTGTTGTTGTTGTTGTTGTTGTTGTTGTTGTTGTTGTTGTTGTTGTTGTTGTTGTTGTTGTTGTTGTTGTTGTTGTTGTTGTTGTTGTTGTTGTTGTTGTTGTTGTTGTTGTTGTTGTTGTTGTTGTTGTTGTTGTTGTTGTTGTTGTTGTTGTTGTTGTTGTTGTTGTTGTTGTTGTTGTTGTTGTTGTTGTTGTTGTTGTTGTTGTTGTTGTTGTTGTTGTTGTTGTTGTTGTTGTTGTTGTTGTTGTTGTTGTTGTTGTTGTTGTTGTTGTTGTTGTTGTTGTTGTTGTTGTTGTTGTTGTTGTTGTTGTTGTTGTTGTTGTTGTTGTTGTTGTTGTTGTTGTTGTTGTTGTTGTTGTTGTTGTTGTTGTTGTTGTTGTTGTTGTTGTTGTTGTTGTTGTTGTTGTTGTTGTTGTTGTTGTTGTTGTTGTTGTTGTTGTTGTTGTTGTTGTTGTTGTTGTTGTTGTTGTTGTTGTTGTTGTTGTTGTTGTTGTTGTTGTTGTTGTTGTTGTTGTTGTTGTTGTTGTTGTTGTTGTTGTTGTTGTTGTTGTTGTTGTTGTTGTTGTTGTTGTTGTTGTTGTTGTTGTTGTTGTTGTTGTTGTTGTTGTTGTTGTTGTTGTTGTTGTTGTTGTTGTTGTTGTTGTTGTTGTTGTTGTTGTTGTGGTGGTTGTTGTTGTTGTTGTTGTTGTTGTTGTTGTTGTTGTTGTTGTTGTTGTTGTTGTTGTTGTTGTTGTTGTTGTTGTTGTTGTTAATTATCATGTATCATTTAAAACATTTTCTTTGTATTTGGTTTTCATATGAAAGTAACAATTATTGTGTGTTGTTATTAGATCTATACTATTGTTGAATTTATATGTGGGTTGTTTTTTCCTGAAGTCGTCGTAGAACAACCAAGGGCATGAATATATGAAGATTGGAGGTGTAATAAAAAGATGTTCATTTGGACCACATTGTGATCACCGTATGTTAGGGTTTGTAGCTTTTTTGAATGTATTAGTTTAAACCAAAAGTTTCTAATAGTATTTTTTGGGTATGCATCTTTTTTAATTGAAACTTTTTTTACACTTTTCAATTGGGTTAAGTGCATAGAAATGCAATTAACTATGGCCGAAAAGTTATTGTGTGCATGAACTTACAGAACCTCTATTGTATGCATGAACTTAAAAAAAAGATATAAAGAATACACGAATGACCTGCTATTAATTTGCCGGTCACCCTTTTGACTTTTCAACATTTTTCGATTACGTGGACCACAATGTGGATTTTGGTTAAAAAAAACATATTACATGTTTCAAACTATACTCCCACCCACACACAGATATATAGACACTAAATATATACATCATTTCCAGCCAACCTCACCGGAATTCATCTCCGGTCATTTGCTACCCTCGAAACCCATCCCTGGTCTTCACCTACGAATCCCGCCACACCTCTCTATTGACCAAACCTTCCACCACCAAAACGACGTCGTTCCGGCAATCAACATTGTAACCTACCAAGTCATCTTCTAAACAAATTTGTATCTATATTTATTTTCAAAACAGATCTATATCTGTATATCATCTCATAAAAACGCAAGGACCATAAACAAATCTGTATCAATTTCTATTTTCTTGAAGCTAAAAATAAAACCAAAAATAAAAAATTGAATCTTTGATCAAGATTATATGTGGGTGGTTGGGCAAAAAAGAAGATGGATTTTTGTGGGTTTTGTTAGAAACCGAAAATAACCAAGAAAGAATGGTGTTGGGGGGTTGTCACGGCGTGGTCGTTACCTTGAAGTGGTGCGGCAGCGACGGCGTGGGGGTGGCGGCAGAGGTGGCATCGGGTGGTGTTGGGGGTTGGATGGTTGCCCTTTGTTGCTTAGATGATGATGAAATTTATTTTTGTAGCGTTTTGAGGTGTATCCCCATTTTTCCGGCGAGGTGGGGGCGGCGGCCCGGTGGTGATGGTGGCCGGAATAAGAAAACGAGAAGAATAGAAATAAAGGTTAAAGAATGGTAACACTAGAGCTTAATTGATAAATGAATCGTCACTACAAAAATATCAATCAGAGAAGAATTGAAGAATTGATATATTAATTGGTTTGAAACTTTGAATGCATCGATTGGATGTGTCTGCAACTCTCTCCAATTGATTTTGTATATATCCATATATTTCTATTTAATATTGGTATAGTCTATTTGTTTTTATAGTCAAAGTAAGATAACCGGCCCACATCAAGCCTTTACCCGGTTTCATGATACAATAGACATTTAGCAGGTTCATGCATACAATAGAGGTTCTGTAAGTTCATGCACACAATAACTTTTCGGCCATAGTTAATTACATTTCCATGCACTTAACCCTTTTCAATTTTAATATTTTCTTTAATAACTGTTGAAATAGTGCCTGGAAAATTTTGTTTGGTAAGTTTTGGAGTTTTGATGGATTATAAAATGTTGAAATAGTTATGCTTATAAGTAGGTTTGAAGTTGTGTAGCTAAAAAGTCCTACTTTATGAAATGACAATTCAAAATAGGTTGATATGTGTTTTATATTGGGTTGCAAAGAGAGTTGAGTTTAGATATGTTTTTGATTGCATAATATGTTTTGTATAGGCTTTAGACATGGATTTTGTTTATACTTCTTTTTTTTTGTATGTTTTGATTGCAAAATATGTTTTTTTTGTAATTTGATGACATAAGAATTTGGTTAGGTGCTTAGTTTGGTTATAACTAGATAATTAGCTTGGTTCTTGTAAAAGTTTGACTATATTTGTACTATAAATGCAGGGACAATATACATGTTTCCCATGCAAAAAGGGGACATAAAGCAAAATACTCTGATCAAGAATTCAAATTTAAAGTAGTTTAGCTTTTTACAAATTCAAATTATAAGCCTTATTGATGACTCTTTAAGCAAGTAACAAGTCAATCACCATATATGTTTCCCATGCAAAACACTCGTAAAGCTACTCACTATATTCCCAAATTCGATTTTTGAGTTGTTTTGTTATTTATTAATTAAAAGTTTAAAGCTTAAAATGGAAATTAATTATGGGGATGGACTCAAGTTGATGGAGCATTGGGGCGTGGACTTCTAGCACAATTCTAAGAAAGTGTTTTATTTTTGAAGTTAGAAGTTTTGGTTTATTTAGTTTATGGTTAGTCATGTCATTATACCAAGTTTTGTACTATGTCAAATAATAATAATTTTATGATAGTAGCATTAGTGATTTATGTGTTTTTTTTTTTGTTTTGGATGTGCACTTAGAAGCTGCCTTCATTTTGAAGTTTGGTTTTTTGTGTAATAAAACGCATATAAATATATTGATTTATTATGATTATTCGTATAAATGGTGTGAGGATGTTTGGCATTTGCTATTGATTTTGTTGCATAAATATCTCTAATAAGTTTTAGCTGTGCATTACAATATACCTTCATATCTGAGTTATTAAGGGCAACGATAGAAAGCTTAAGGAACTATATGGTTTATATTTAAGCAAGCTTGTGACTTATATATTGAGCAATTGTATTTGACCTTGACTTTATGGTAACATAAAATTCAATGGATATTTTGTACATGTATGGTAGTAACATCTTTACTACATAGGTTGACATTCTCACTAAATTGTGTCATATGTTAAATATGATATGTTTTAAATGAAACCTTATGATAAAAAAATCTTATGATAAACTACTCAAAACTTATAAGTAGAAACGGTAATTTAGAACACATTTAATTAACAATCAATTATAGTGATTCATGTAATAAGGCTTATTTGAATAAAGTAATTCTATAAAAATATGTATCATTCAGCAAAACAAAACTTGGAAATATACAGGTAAAGTTGGCAGAAACAGTACACATGGAGGTCGTAAAATGGGCGGGTTAGGCAACAAGTCACGATAGTTTTTTTATCACAGAAAGTTAATATGGAAGTGCTAAAATTTTGATTTTTTGGTAGAATTTGTTTAATTAAATGTCTTATAAAAAGACTTGGTTCTTTTCGTTTGTACTTACAAGGATATTAGTTACTATGTTTTTCTACTGCATTATATATTAAAAATCTTTTTGGGTCAAATTGGTTGTCACATTAAAAGAAAGAGTGTGTTCTCTTTTCCACTCTCAGTTTATGTATGTATATCTCCATTTTAGTGTGTAAATTTGAGGTAAGGTGACTAAATAAATAGGTATTTAAAGGAAGAGTATAAGCTATGTAGACAATAACGGTGTTGAGATACGGCTGTATAAAGTTATATATGATCTTCTTGCGGTCGCTAGCAAAGACATTATTGTTGGCTTTATTGTGTTTAGTTGTTATTAATAAGATATCCATTAGTTTGGAAAAGTTGTTTTCCTTGTTAGCCCTTGCTGATTGTTTTCATAAACAAACAAAGCCATGACATTGTGATTAATTTAAGTGGAAGACTGGGATAAATAATTTCTACTTTTATAAATCTTATAATGTAATCTATAAATGAAGTAAAACAAAATTACTTAATAAAAGTGATAAGTATAAATGGTAACTTAAGCCCACTTCCTTAAAATAACTTTATACCATTTAACAAAACTTGCAACTTCGTTTAATTAACGGTCGATTGTGTTTATCAATATTAAAATAACTACATAGAGTGCTAGATCATCCAATTGAATGACTTGTGAAGCGAGTAAAGACAATATACAGATGATTCATGACGTACTCTTTATACGTACTTAGATGGAACAAGGAACGTCCCCAAAACACTTATTTTATAAAATGTCTATCGATTGTCCGTGTTTTTACACGGCTCTAAAACTACTTGAGAACAAGTGAACACTAATTTAAACAAATTATTCCATGGATTGCCAAAAAGTAATTAAAAACAAACACTAATCAGATTTAATGATTAATAGAACCAGTAACGTAAACAGACATGTAATTGATGAAGTTGCTTTTGTACGTAATCAGATGAAATTTGTAACGTCAAAAATATTGTATACAAATGTCTATCGATTGTCCGTGTTTCTACACGGGTCTAAAACTAGTTTGTTCCATATAACCTTGCCTTATTTTTGTTTACCGCATTGGATTTTTCATATACCTCGGTTGTACTCATTTCTATTTTCTTCTTTTTTTTTAATTTTAATTTTTTTAATATTGTAAATAATAGTAGATATTTTTATATGTTGTTATTTTACCATGGTTTCTTTATTATGATTTGTTTAACAGCCTCTATATTTTAATCATTTGATAATACAACATTGAATGTACGAAGTTATTGCATGACAATGCCCCCATGTTTTGTAGTTGGCTATCATGAGGTTATGGAATCTATGAAACTTAATTACTTTCTGGCAATGCATTTGGAAAAGCAACATGAATGCAGGAGGAAAAGATCCCGATAAAGCAGATTTGATAAAGTTTTCACCATTGCTTAACTATAAATATGTTATATATATGCTACCCGCACAGATGGATAGATGATAAGGTTGTGATTGGTGTAGAATGTTTAAATGGGTTGCAAAGTTTGTGATTTAATTTGTTAAACATATCGGTTTGTAAATTATATGCTATAACATTGTTTTGGTAGAGAATTAATTATGAGACGACTTTGTAACGTCTTAAACCTTTTTCCATCCCTTTAACTTGGTTGTTTGTTATTAACGTCTTTTGTTAGCCTCGTTGTATTCTTTAGATGTACTTGACTGAATAGTTGGTTATGGCTGACGAATGTTTACCATATAACTAGATTTTAGACTTGAGTCCAACACTGGACACGGGACTTACGACATTATAAATATTAGATGATTTGATAACAATTAGGATCGACTCTTGATTTGAGTGATAATCGGAACTGTGAACATTAATACACAAAATTAATAGAGAAAATTTTGTACTTTTTGATTGAGAGATAGCGTGAAACTTGAATGGAGTTCATATTGGTTTAAATTTAGGATTCAATTAAAATAATCTAAATGGACCTTTTCTTATATATCAACTAAATACTAAATGAACTCGTGCTATGTTATAAAAAAAAAGAAGAAAAAGATTACATTGTATCTAGTATTTATAGACCAATAGATAAGGTCAATTAATGGATATACACATCAAATTCAAGGATTTCGGATATATATAATGATTCATAATAAAAGACACATATTAATTGTTAACTATGAGTAGATTAGTCGTGTAAAATATATATTAATTTAATAATAAAAGTCAAAATTGAAAACTTAAGAAAATCAAGAGTTTTGATTGGTCAATAAGCTATTAGAGCAACTGTGTTTTAGTATAATAAAAGATGTTGGTGGTGTATATCCATATTAGAGTGTACTCCCATTATAGCTCAGTGGTTGAGCACCAGTTTTACATGCTGGAGGTCTCGAGTTCGAGACATGGGAAAGACATTTCAAGGAATTTCACAAATAAAGTCCTCCAGTGAAGCAGGTTTGAGTCCTGCAAAGGGGGCAGGGTTTTATCCCAATTAAATGTCATGCCTTCGGGCGGTTTAGTTGGGAGTTTCTCCTCCTACTAGGTTTTGAGGGTGAGGGGCTCTCTAGCGCGGACCCGGTTAAGACAACGTAAGCTAGATCCCTATTGCGAGCAAATGATCCACACCTTTAAAAAAAAAGAGTGTAATTATTAATTAACTAAATATGAGGGAGCCTAAGTGTCTAACTATTAATTACCAAATTAATTACCGTTGTAAAATGGGAGTACGATGGCCCTAAAAGAAACCCGAATGTCTCCCTTAATATTTTGGTGATTTTGATGCTGTTTGTGAAGAGTTTTTAGATTAATTGGTTCTGTTGATCGCATCTCTCAATCAACCGCTCGAGATTATCACTTATTTTAAGGGGGAGGGAGTGGGTCACTCCCCTATATATATGTGGACCAAGTATTGCCACTTAAGATTTATCCTCTCCCCACCTAAGGCCCGGGTTTGGGTAGTGAGGATTTTTAATCAAGTCTGGGTGTGTAATCATCTATACCCAACCCACACTTAGCATGTTGTCATCCCTAACTATATGTCATGTTAGACTCTAGATTCTTAATCAACAACGCAATCACCAACTCAACTTCTGATAGAAAATGGGGCATAATTGCACCTAAATATCAATTCATTTGAGTGGGAAAATTGCCCTTTAGATTCATTTTGAGTGACAACCTTATAAAAAAAATGAGTGGCAAAATTACCTTTTACATATATTTTAAGTGACAAATTTGCCCTCTTAACCAACTATAATTAAAAGATGATATGATAACTAGATGACAACATTATCAAACCTGCTAGCGAAATCTAATGAAATGAATTTCACAATGTCGGCTAGAAAAAGAAGCGTATGATACAAAAATGGCATGAACAAGATAAAGAGAGACATAAATCAGTTGAAACTAGCATCAATATATATTTGGTGATATCAAGAAGAAAAAGGTGGAACAACAAGAAAGATGTATTTTTCCCAAAAATATAATCACATGGGCAAGAAGATTGAGCATAAATACTGCAAAAGAAACATACTTGTAGACGCTGCTTCCGGATCTCGAGAGAAAGGGCAAGATTTCTTATAGTCGGTCTACTCAAAGAATAAAGTATCAAAACGTAAACAAATTTGGCAGACTGGTTAAAGCTCTTAGCCCCGTTCTTGTCGTGATTCTCCATAATACGAAAACATAAACTGATTTTGATCAAGGTGAAAGGAACTTAATCGGAAGCAGAATCATAGAAGTCACTTGGACATGGAGTCATAACCTCTGATTCAAGTGTTTGTACCACACGGTGCATGGTAGGCCTATCTTCTGGGGTTGAAGATACACATTGAATTGCAATTGAAAGCAGAGCATCAAGGGTTTCTGATTCAACTCCCTCACAGTTCACATCAATGATTTCTCGTTGCCTATCTTCCGTTATTAAATAATTCAACTGAAAAAAAAGAAATAGGTTAGGGCATAAAAGAACCAACAGTTGCCAAAAATTAAGACATAGAAGCAAGTTAGGACCTAGACCTAGAAGGCAAGAAATCAAACATCCAACATCATTAAGACATAGAAGCAGGTATACTGTCAC
The DNA here is from genome assembly GCA_034093135.1 of Erigeron breviscapus. Lineage (NCBI taxonomy): Eukaryota > Viridiplantae > Streptophyta > Magnoliopsida > Asterales > Asteraceae > Erigeron > Erigeron breviscapus. Next base: position 108,169,679 of record CM067174.1, on the reverse strand, counting down.
TGTCTCTCATAAACAAAGCACATTCGCCAAAAATTATTGATGCGAGTTTGATTCTGACATAATACATTTAAAAAGACATGCTTTTGTGAAGAAATTATTATCTTTTGCACTTTCTTGCAAGACACTTTGCTCTAAATTCCCAACTAACCAAGATGTAGTGCATATATTTATCAAACATCAAAGTTAAGTTTTGTCTATTTTAATACTCTGTATTACATTCATCCCAGCAAAAAATTAAAATTAGGGAGCAAAACAGCAGTTGGGTAACAGGTCAAAAAGGGCTTGACTTTCAAAACACCTGACTTATCTTTTTAATATTATGAAAAACTAATGCACTAAATAACTTATCTTTTTAGTAGCTTTGGATGTTCCTTTAGTTTTCAAAGTCTACCTAAAATAGCAACTGCTTTCTGATTGACAATCATTCTGTTAAGATGTATTCTTACAACTATTAAGTTATTAACAAGAAACGGGTATCATTAATTTGAACATCACAATCATTATTCTCTCTTAGTTTTGTTTCTATATGATTAGTGGTAGCAATATATGTATCTGTAAAGATTTTTTGAACTATATTGGCCGAAGAGAAATATATATCTCCAAATTGTTTGAAGATGCTTTGACACAGTTGACATTATTTTTGCCAATGACCTTTAACTTTTTGTGGCAACAGGAAGAATTACTGAATTTTAACTTTAAGAAGAAAAATAAAGACATACCCAGCCAACAATATTAAGGCCCTTCTCAATGAAGGATGCATCGGTGGGCCTCTTCCCACTGATAACTTCAAGCACAAGTACTCCAAAACTATAAACATCTGTCTTCTCTGTTGCTCTACCACTCTGCATATACTCTGTAGCAGAAGTTACATGCACAGATTTAGAGACAAATTACACTTTTGAGCAAAAGTTTGAATCTTGTATAAATAGAGGTGTCAAATACAGTACAAAAACTATAAAATTTCCATAACCACCAAAATTTCAAAGATATGTTTTAGGGGTTTTAGTTCGTTAAAAAATATACAGCGTGACCAACTTATGCCGTGCTTCCTATTTAGCTCATCGTTTTAGAATATTAACATCTGATATATTAGAGCTAATACATAATGTGAACCAAACCACTTGTAAATATTCTATCAGACTACAATCCATTCACTGTAGCAAAGACCATGTAACGTACTAAAGTTCAACAAAAAATTGTGCCCCTACCTGGAGCCAGATACCCAAACGTTCCAGCAACAATGGTTGTAATGTGAGATTCCTCATCCTCTAACAATTTTGCGAGTCCAAAATCAGAAACTCGAGCCTCAAAATTTCCATCAAGCAAAATGTTACTTGATTTTATATCTCGGTGTATGATTCGTGGAGAACAATCATGATGCAAATAGGCCAACCCTTTTGCAGCTCCCATGATGATGTTAAGCCGAGCATCCCAATCAAGTAGCTCAGCTTTCTCTGCAAATGAGATGATAGATATAATTATCCCTTAAACTTATGTGACTACGATATAAGATGACTAACCATAAAACTGCACAATATTTTGTAAAGAAATGACTGTACAAGAAACAGATTATCTGAAACCTGATCCACTAACATCATTCCATAGCAAATTGATATTTCAATAATAAATTCCGATAAGTGCTACATTACTACTTGACATGTATTTTTTGATCACATAGGTTACTTAACTAGAGCACATCTATGGCTACTACTAATGTTACCCACAGATTAACCACAATTCCCATAAATAGAAAAAAATATGATGTATGTGTCCTCGTAATTCATTGCTCTATTAATAAATATAAATAAAACAGTGATTGTTATAATGATGACATAAATCTAATCTAATATACATCAAGAAAGTTTTTACAGATTAAATTTACTTTTAAAACTAAATTGGATGGTACAGGCGCTTGGTTAATATTGAGGAGCAGCAAGGCAGAGCACTGATTTTTCATTTTTCCGAACTAATAGAAGAATGGCCCATTATTAAACATATACTCATTTATATGAAAACAAGTCGATTTGAGGCTATCCACAATAGATAATGGATCAAAGGAATCCAGAATTAGTTATATAGTAGAAGGTCAAATAATTAAAGAGTAACCAAATGTATCTGAATGTTTACAGCCTACTATAGCACTTCGTTTGAAACTATAAAACTGATATTTAAATAATATAGTATAAGTAAACACTTTTTGCATTAAATTTTATAATACCAGACAAAAAGGCTAAACATATTTTCTAACTAAATATTTGACAAAAAGGACAAAAAGGCTTCGTAGATGAGCCAACCTATTTTAACATGCACTTATAACAGCCAAAATTTTGACATGAACCTATTCAATTGTTAATCAACCCGCCCAAAATTTTGACATGAACCTATTCAATTTTGACATGAACCGATCAATTTTGACATGAACCTATTCAATTTTGACATGAACCTATTCAATTTTGACATGAACCTATTCAATTTTGACATGAACCTATTCAATTTTGACATGAACCTATTCAATTTTGACATGAACCTATTCAATTTTGACATGAACCTATTCAATTTTGACATGAACCTATTCAATTTTGACATGAACCTATTCAATTTTGACATGAACCTATTCAATTTTGACATGAACCTATTCAATTTTGACATGAACCTATTCAATTTTGACATGAACCTATTCAATTTTGACATGAACCTATTCAATTTTGACATGAACCTATTCAATTTTGACATGAACCTATTCAATTTTGACATGAACCTATTCAATTTTGACATGAACCTATTCAATTTTGACATGAACCTATTCAATTTTGACATGAACCTATTCAATTTTGACATGAACCTATTCAATTTTGACATGAACCTATTCAATTTTGACATGAACCTATTCAATTTTGACATGAACCTATTCAATTTTGACATGAACCTATTCAATTTTGACATGAACCTATTCAATTTTGACATGAACCTATTCAATTTTGACATGAACCTATTCAATTTTGACATGAACCTATTCAATTTTGACATGAACCTATTCAATTTTGACATGAACCTATTCAATTTTGACATGAACCTATTCAATTTTGACATGAACCTATTCAATTTTGACATGAACCTATTCAATTTTGACATGAACCTATTCAATTTTGACATGAACCTATTCAATTTTGACATGAACCTATTCAATTGTTAATCAACCCGCCCAAAATTTTGACATGAACCTATTCAATTTTGACATGAACCGATAACTTAGAATGGATAATCCCAGCATCCCCAATCAACCAATTATCTTAAATCAGATAGCCTTAAACTGAACCAAGCATCCCCCATATGTTTTTTCTGATAAAACTGTTTTGTACTTCTTGTAGGACAAAGAGAGAAAGTATACGTATGCAGAATTCAGATATATTAGATAGGGCTACTTCCAAAAAGAAACGTTGATCCATCGCCAGTCAACAATGAGAAGCCTTGCATTCTAACTACTCCATAATGTTCAATTTATGATAGTTCAATGCATGAACAGCCCTATGTACTTGTGTGATGAGCATCAAGTGTGTTAACTTCGTGTACTTTCTACACCTTCACAGTCATGCAGTACCTGTCATTCACATAATGAATTGCTACTTCTCATGACTAATGGGATTGGATGGGTTATATTACCATGAAGAGCTTCATCTAGACTGCCACCCGATAAGTAATCATAAATTAACAGCTTTGATGTTGGAGAATTGCAATATCCTCTTAAATTCACTAGATATCTGTGCTTAATACTCCCAAGGATTTCAAGCTCTCTCTCAAAGAAACGATCAAATCCTTCGTTCAACTTGACTATTCTTTTCAAAGCGAATACATTTCCATCATCCATAGCCAGTTTGTATACTGTTCCAAAGCCTCCAGCACCAATTACATGCTCCTCATTCAAAGTTTCCAACTTCTTAATTATATCTTTTGAAGAGTATGGCAAGTCTCCATGAAACATCACAATTGATGCACCTGAACCAACAAGAATCATTATACGAAGCATCATTTTGGGCACTAGCTGACATAAGTTGTATTAACATTCTCATCTTTCATAATAATATTCATAAGACACCCATAAAACTATTATTAATAAATCTCACCACCACTGACATCCACTGCAAGGCCTTTGACTTCATTTTTACCAAGTTTCTTGTAGAGAAAACAACCCCAGAAACACATAAGTGCAACCAAGAGCAAGGCACCCACAGTAGCAGAAGCACTGATAAGTAGCCTTCCAGAGTTCTTCTTCACACTCTGGCTTCCTGTTATATACGACAGCAAAAACGAGCAGAGAGTATGATTACAAATTATTGTGTAAGTTAACGATTTATTACATGAGAGCCACTAGAACACAATATCATGCAAGAAACTATAGCAGACCTGTAGGATGTGAGCCTGCTGAACCTCCAGCATTATTTTTGCACAACTGATTAATATTCTCCCCGCACAAGCCACGGTTTCCAAGAAAACTGCAAGCAGTCGAGTAAAATTTACAATCTAGTTCTATTATTCCAATTGAAGTTGCTTTACACAATTTTTTGAGAAGTTGTATAACGTTCAAAGTTCAACATTGTTAAAGCCTTCAGTGGAAGTGAAAGCTATATATTAGACACCAACAACTAGTTGAGGAATAAATTATAAGATCTTCATCACTGAAGGTACATTAGGCATTCACTGTTCAGTAATTTAAGATCCCATTTACACAATTCTGTAAGAAAATATTTAAAGAGCTCACGAGTTGGTTCCAAATTGACCAAGAGCACCATCTGATGGGACTGGCCCGGCCAGAAAATTGTTGGAGACATTGCTTCATAGTTACAAGGAACATTAGTGACTACAAGGCTCAACAATAAAATGAAATATGCCAAATGGGAATTTAGTTCATAACCCTTACAAAATTGAAAGGTTTCTCAAGTTTCCAAGTGATGCGGGTATACCTCCACTAAGAGAGTTGCTAGAGAAATCCCTGCAACATACGGCAATAAACATCAGATAGTTCTAGTTTTCTATATACAATTTATCTCTTAACTTTGTGTAGTAGAATTTACAGTGGTGTAACTAACAACTTTCGTGAACAAAAAGTCATTCAAAAGTTGCTAAGAAGCTCAAATCGCAAATGCTATCGCTGTGCCTGGAAACTTATATGGGTGAAATAGATGATCATCCTACTTACAGAAGATACATAACAACTTACAATGTTTGAAGCTTCGAAAGATTTCCTATTTCAGTAGGAATAAAGCCACTTAAATAATTATTCTGCAAAAATCTGTTCAGAAAATTACAAATAAATAAAAGCAATCATTAATGTCTCAAAAAACTCAGCTCATGGATATATAAAAGCAGGACATCAAAAAAAGAAGTTAACAGCTTAAATGTTGTTGGCATTAAAAAACTAAAGCAAATAGAACTACTGTACTTACAATCCTTGCAGCTCTGTACAGTTTCCTAACTCAGGAGGAATTGCCCCATAAAAGTTGTTGTAATGAAGATCTCTACATCAGATGATCCATAGCGTTAATAAACTTGCATAGAGTATTTGTAGTAAGCATGCACAAACAATGAAAGAAACCACATACAAAAATCTTAAACGGTCTAGCTTTCCAATATCTACTGATAAGGGTCCACTCAGTTTGTGATTCGAAAGATTCCTGAAAAGTTATATGAAAAACCAAATGAGTTACAATACCTGCATGTGTACACAATTGAAGATACTTCATGAAATGTTTTTAATGTGCAAGGTTTTTGGATCTTACAGATATACAACTCTTCTGGTCTTCAAATCACACGTTACCCCTTTCCATCCACATGGATCGGGATCCTCTGGCCTCCACTGACGAAGCAGGCCATCCGAAGTAACAATGCTTGTTCGAAAATTAACAAGAGCTTCACCTGAATAATTACAAACAAAATAGCATTATATTATACTCCATACATAGGATATCTACTAGCAGCCAAACATGAACAAACTGGCATACCATCAGTAGTGAGCCCTTGGAATTTGTTCACCAGACAACAGAGAAATAGGAAGTACAATAACAATGGCCCTTGAAAAACTCTCAGGTAAATGCCCATTGTTGTGCTGATCAAGCATCCTACAACTCATCTGAGGCACAGGGCACTAGAAAACCACCCCATCAACATAAAATCATTTGAATCATGATACTGTCTGATGGCTGTTATATTGACAGGTTTCTTTTTCGTTAGATAAAATAATTCAACTTTAACGATTGCAATAGAAACAAAATAATTGGAAAATATGTAACTATTAAAATTCATTAGAGTAAGACCTTACATACAAGTGAATATCAGGCTGATGAAGCATACACGATAAAATTTGACAGCTTTCCCGAGGATGCCAAATGAACAGATGCAGATAATACTAAAAATACACCCACAGTTGCAGTAGCTTTGGGGAACGGTTATTGGAGCTATGTACCTGCAAAACATACACCAAACAAATGATAAAACTATAGAAAGTAAGGGGTTTGGGATAAAAATATATTATCATGCAACAGTATTATTACCCTCTTAAAAACCTTAATATTAGTCGTATACATGGTCTTGATATAACAAAACTTTCCAAGAAAAACTAGAATGTCACTAAGCAGAGCATTATACAAAGTAATGCCACTTTTCATTTCTTGTTCAAAAAACAACTTCGAACCATGCAGATACCTAAAAGTCGTTACATGGATCAGGAATCATCATGAGAATCGCATGACATAATGTACATGGATCAAAGATGATAACTTTATTTCTAAGATATCTGAAATTTTCGAAAGTAACGTAGATGAAGTAATGAAGCTTCATTTCATGCTCAACAATCCCTTCATTCTATAACATCAACAAGCAGATTACTTTCTAATTCAAATTTACCAAATCATAATTTTCCTTCAAATATTGTTAGATGCAACAAATAAAACAATCTCCACATCAACAACAACAATCAACTCCTACCTAAATCAACCAAAACGGCAAAACACGATATCGATAACGTCTACAAATGCTCAGTCAACTTAACCAGCTTATTTGTCAACTCTTACTAATAATTAGGCATCATAAACATAATCATAATTATAATCATAATCTTATATCCAATGCACAATTCCTAATTACATATATATATATATAAGACATGCAATTAATCAAGTGTTCATTACATGTGGAGCTATAATATGTGGCTTCAATTAAGAATTTAAATTACATCAAATTAAATTGAAATTAGATCGAATGAAAAGGTAATTAAGATAATAATAACAATAATAATAATGATAAACAGAATGACAGAGTGATGATATACCTTGGGGTTTTGGATCTGCGATTAATTGAGCTATGTAGTTACTAGTATGAATTTGATGATACAGATATATATATATATATTATATATATATGAATGTATGTATAAAAAAAGTAGTGTGTTGTAATTGAGGGAGGGAGGAAGGAAAGAAAGTGTGTGTGTGTGAAAGAGAGTGACCGTACTTGTGAGATTAGTGACCTGTGACCGACGCTTCAGTGTGTGTGTGTGATATGCTTTGCTAGTTGCTACTACTTTCGCATCCAGCTTGTACTTAAAAATTGGAGTTAATTACAGAAATCGTCCTTGTCGTGGACCGTCATTTGCAGTTTTCGTCCTTAACTTTCAAAAATTACAGGTTTAGTCCAAAAATTTTTGCTCCGTCAACACTTTTGTTCCTGACTACTAACCTCCGTTTAAAAACCCATCACGTGATCTGCACATGATGGGTATTTTGGTCTTTTTCTTCTTACAGGACCAAAAGTGTAACTCTAAGCTTTACATGTATCTATCATCATCTTCATCATAAAACTTCACCATATCTTTCTCATATATACTATAATCAATCATTTTCTTCTACAACTCATAATGACATGAAAATCACCGGATCTTTCTCATATATACTAGATCTTTCTCATATTAACCCCACCCATAGTGAATGATTCTAAAACCCCACCCACCACCAACAACAATATCTCACCAAAATCAACAACAATAACAACAAATATATTAACCATTCCAGATCTAAACATGTGATATACAAAGAAAATTACCGATAAAATATTAAACCTTATTGAATGAGGAATTGATGGATAAATATTAGAAACGACTCAACATACCATTTATGTACTTTCTTATGCTTACCCCAACCTTTCTTATGCTTCATTCTATGTACTTTCAATGTCAGTTTGTCTTCATTCATACCATTTAGCCACAAGAGATATATAATTAAACAATAAGGTTAATAATAATAATTATTGAGAATTAACTGTTGAAGACTTAAAGTGTGTGTAAGTGTATCGATTTTGGGCAGAAGGAAAAGAGGAGAAAGGCTAGACAATTAAATGGCGGCATAGCGGTGGTCAGACGATGGCCGGATCTGAAGCGGATTTGGATGGTGGTCGGATTTTGCTTTTGACGGTGATGGGGTAGCGGGACCTTGGTGGCTATATCATCATTACAAGAACAACCTAACTCAATGGGAATCCCATTCTGAGCACCAAAATCAAACCCAAATCTTGACCTGTGATTTCGTGATTTATATAGATTAAGGATGAGATCTGAAAAAAATCAAAATTGATAAAAGCAAGCAAAGTGATATATAGAACTATAAAAGTACTGTATGTATGTATAAATTTGGGGATGAGAATAAATTTATTTGTATAGTGGATGTATGTATGTATGTATGTATGTATGTATAAAGATAGATATAGATTTAGATATAAAAATAGATAGATGATGATGATGCTGATAGCAGATGAATGAGTTAGAGACTTAGAGTTAATTACACTTTTGGTCTTTGTATTATTGGAATGACTAAATTACCCATCATGTGCAGGTCATGTGAAAGTTTTTTAAACGTAGTTTAATAGTCAGGACCAAAAGTGTTGACGGAGCAAAATTTTTTGGACCAAAACTGTAATTTTTGAAAGTTAGGGACGAAAGCTGCAAGTAGCGGTCCACGACAGGGACGATTTTTGTAATTAACTCTAAAAATTGTATGTAACATTTTCTTTGTGGACTCGTACACTTTGTTTGTGGACTCATTCGTGTATTTTATGTATTTAACATACTAACATTTCACATTCATAATTCACATTGACACTCACAATATAAGAATGTCTAAGAAACCCAATGACTTTTCAATTTCTAGATTGTTATATATATTTTTTTAAACTAGACATAAGATTTTTTCTTTAAATGAGTTGGAAAGAAAGAGAAAAATTACGTGAACGGAAAAAAATGATACATGTATTATATTCAACAGATATGTAATGACCATAAGAGTATTCTGAATTGATCATTATGGTCCTCGAGGTTACCCTAACAGTGATTCTCACAGTCCATGAGTAAGTTCTCGTATATTTATTTCAACAATGTACGTGTATGAGTGAGCGTATCACTTTCTAGTTTGTCACGTGAGTCCTTAAAATGATTTTTGAGAGATTCTTTATCAATTTGAAAGCAAAAAAGAATGATGTATCTAGTTTGAGAAAAATAAGTTTAAACGCAACTATCGAGTTAAATTTCCTTTCATTTTAAAAATTTATGTTGTAGATTTTAGAACTTAGTAAATTATTTTGAATTTGTGATTGGGTTATCTTTTGAGAACATCCCTGATTCATTTTGTCGTGTTAGAATTAAATCGATAATCGATACATTACATATGACTAGAAAAATCCAAAAATTTATGCATAGTTTGATTAGTATGATAATAATGTTAGTATGTTACAATAGTTGGTTATGGTTAAATATAATAGGAGGGGGGGGGGGGGGGGAAGGAATAAAACTTTTCAAGTTGACCAAGTGGGAAAGTTTCTAATACTTGAGGTACTATTTTTATAACAAACTATAAATAAAACCCCAAAACAAAACACAAAAAAACACACACACACAAGTTGGGACTATTGGTGCAATTTCTAAAGAGAGAGAGACAAAGAAAGAAAGATGACAAGGGGGAAACAAAAGATCGAAGCACAAAGAAAAAATGCAGAAAAAAATCAGAAAAATAAAGGATCTCAATTTGAAGCTCGTGCTGTTGCTCTCAAAATTGTTTGCCCAATTTGTAAAGTAAAGTTTCCTCCTTTTTTTTCTTTTCATTTTTGTTATCTTATATGGATCTAATTGCATTTTATATATATTTATAATCTTGGCTTTAGCTAAATAATTTAAACAGATTATATTTTTAAGATACCCATATGGATATAAGTGATTACTTGCTTCTTTAAGTTTTGTCTTGATTTAAAATTCATGTTTTTTGGATTTTTTTGATCTTGGTTTCATTTGGAATAGTGAAAGTGATAAAGATATGATTTTTATATGATAAAGCAGTAAGATTTGGTACTGTGGATCAAAATGGAAGGAATTGGAAGATACCCACATATAGATATGAAATAATTTTCGTCAAATCAGATATTTTCACGTATCAAGTGAAAAACCCTTAACCAGTGAACCGGTCTCCTTTTGACTTGTATCAATTAAGTTCTCAACATTCAATTCTTCATCAGCTTGATTGATTTCCTTGATTTTCTGCAAACAATTTTCAATTCCATGACGCAAAATAGCCTGATTAGCAACTTTCTTATGCAACGGGATGCATTTTATCATGCAATGCCTGCTCTTCATATCTCTTCATATCTACTAAACCCGTTACATTCTCAAGAAATAATACCGTCTTTTAGTGTATGTTTCTTTTCATTCAAATGTAGTTGTACGTAACATATTCAAATGTATGCTTCTTTTAATTTGTAATCCAGATTCATCACCGGTGGAACTTACAACTACAAAGTTTCATCCATATAGTGAATAAGTGATGAAGTTCACTGATGATGTAATATACATATATCCTTACCGCAAGTTTAACCGATCCTGCATTTTTGTCTTGCTTGCGTAGTTCCATGACTTGGATAGCCAAATCATATGAAGTCATTTTATTCCTATTGCCATCCTGAACATCATCGTCATAATGTTCTCTTCTCGACTTTCTTGGTTTCTTCGAGCTGCTTTCCTCTTTACTCACTTTTTTCCTTTTCAACCTTCTATTGTCTTCACCATCACCATCTGTACTTTCCCTTGCATCTGGGGGGTTTAATAATAAATAGCACGTCAAGTACTAGTACCAAGATATAATCCTTCGAAAAGAACCCAAATGGTTAACCAAAAGAATTTGGGTCAAAGCTCGTCTTTCTACTCATTTCATTGACAAAGGTAAAGAATCCATGGATAAGTAATGCATTGCAATTTGTGCATGACAGGATGTAACCGAGTTAAACAAATAGATGGTGTACCTTTACCATCTTTTGCATATTCCACCAGAACACGGGTTCCCTGTAATGTCCTCCTTGAAGTGAGCTATTGCCCTCTCGGCATCATTGGGGTCCTGAATTCTTATGATTATATATGAAAGAAAGCAAAGGTAAATATGATACACATAAAAAGACGACTATACCAATAAAACTGCGCATACAACATATGTTGAGGTCACCTCGTCTGAGTGACTTGCGTATACTGCATTAAATGGGTAGAAATGGTGAGACCCTCATGCCTATGTGGTATGCGGCGTTTTATTTGTATGGTCGTCTTTTTATGTGTATCATATTTACCTTTCCTTTCTTCATATATGATCATAGGAATTCAGGACCCAATGATGCCAAGAGGGCAATAACTCACTTGAAGTCGGACATTATCCAGGGAACTCGTGTTGTGGCGGAATATGCAAAAAGTGGTAAAGGTACACCATCTATTTGATTTAACTCAGGTTACGTCCCCTCATACACAAATTGCAATGCACTACTTATCCATGGATTCTTACCTTTGTCAATGGAATGAGTAGAAAGACCAGCTTTGACCCAATTTCTTTTGGTTAACCATTTGGGTTTTGTTCAAAGGATTATATCTTGGTACTAGTTACTTGACGTGATATTTATTATTAAACCCCCCCAGATGCAAGTGAAAGTGATGGTGATGGTAAAGATGATAGATAGTTGAAAAGGAAAAAGGTGAGGAATGCCGCTCGAAGAAACCAAGAAAGTCGAGAATAGAGACGATGATGTTCAGGATGGCCATAGGAATAAAATGACTTCACATGATTTGGCTATCCAAGTCATGGAACTACGCAAGCGAGGCAAAAATGCGGAAGCGGTTAAACTTGCGGTAAGGATATATGTATATTACATCATCAGTGAACTTCATCACGTATTCACTATGTTGATGAAACTTTGTAGTTGCAAGTTCCACTGGTGAATCTGAATTACCAATTAAAAGAAGCATACATTTGAATGAAAAGAAGCATACATTAAAAGACGGTATTATTTCTTGAGAGTGTAACAGGCATTGCATGATAGAATGATAGAATGCATCCTGTTGCATAAGAAAGTTGCTAATCAGGCTATTTTGTGTTTTAAAGAGGTGTGTGTTTTTTATTGACAAAAAAATCTTCTAAGAACTTGATTATCATGCATATATAAAGTGTGTCATGGAATTGAAAATTGTTTGTAGAAAATCAAGGAAATCAATCAAACCTATGAAGAATTGAATGGTTGAGAACTTAATTGATACAAGTCGAAAGGAGACGGGGTTAACTGGTTAATGGTTTTTCACTTGATACGTGAAAAGATTTCGTACTTCCACGTGAAATCAGGCTTGGGTGAAAAGATACCCAATGAATGTATTGACTTCTGTATCTTTTATTTGTAACATTGTATTTACTGCTTTTTAAGTTGTTGGCAACTTGATGCTTTGGGGTTTTCAGGTGCAGTTAGCAAATCAAAACCAGCTTAATGATCATTACGGCTCCAAGCATCCAAAGGAGAAGCCTCCAAGCAACTCTGAATGACCCATTTCTGGCGCTGCAGAACATATCGTTATGATTGAGTCTCTTTCTGGGCTATACTTCATGGTTTGTGCGTATAGGAACCTAGCAGATGTTTCGTCTACAAGAAAGAGAGGAATTCTAAACGAGTGTCAAAAGTGTGAAACTAATGCAAAAGGTTTGTCTTGTCGGTTTTTGTTGTTTCCAATGCTCTTTTGCCTTCAGAATTTGCTTTTGTAATATGTCATATACTCATATCTTCTGTTTCGTTGCTTTTACATTGATGCATCAACAAAATATAAAGTTATAACCTTATAGAGCCATGAAGTGTGATCAATATTGCCTGCTACTGTCGTGAACATTGGTTGTAAGATGAAGTTCATTTTGAAAAATCAGTATAATACTTTGTTTAACGTTAAACCAAGTGCACAGTGCGCTTGCAACTATTTGGAGTGGGGCACTAATTTAACATTTTTCTAATTCTGTTACTTCTTTGAAACAAATAGATATGGAAAGGTAACAATAAGTTAGAAGCCAATTTGAACTCCGGAATTCAACTAATGAAGGTTTTACCTTTTCCTGGACCATAATTTGTGTTTCGATAAATAAAAATAAGATAATCAAAGTAGGGTTGATATTAGTCAAAGGGTACTCTAGGGTGCCAATAATGTCTTCACATTGATCAATTGAATACGGATTCCTCTACTAACCACGGGCAACTTTGGCTACCTTATACAACCGCTCTAAGAAAGCAAATAAACAGGAAAACTACACCATGTAACATGTTGACAAAAATCATAACAATTTGAACATATAAATGTCAATCATACAGTATATGCCAGTATCTTACCAGTTTATGGGTAAAAATTCGACAGTGATCAAGAATTTGCTTAAGCATAATAATAACGATCACCAGTTGGTTATCAAAGAAAGTCAAATAAAAAAGGTGGACAGGACAACTTTTATATCCGTACCAAGTTGGTCTCTTTTTACCCAAGTTACCAAGAAGCTTGTTTAACCACACATAAAAAACTTGATGATGCACCTCTAATTGTACAATTTACCTTTGCTCATATTTTACAAATAAACATCTCCAACATACACAAATAGATAATAGATAACTGCAAAAGCAAGCGATGATTACAATTTCCAACACAACAATATCAACACAGTATATGATCATTTATTAAAACCAACCTTACAATATCAAATTCGTGTAGCACAATAGCACTCAAGTTCAAGAGAAACAGTTGAATCACCATCATAAACAATGAGTCATATTCAACAAACACACCAGCAAACAACATAATCAAACAGAAACAAAAATACAATTTTAGCTGTCAGAGCTGTAGGACCCCTCGCCTGAGGATGAGCCACTCTCTTGTTGAACACGCTTCATCTCGTCATAAGCCCATTCAAGACCATGGCAGTAATGAACTGGTGGATTGAACCTGGTGTCTTCGATGTTATCTGGCAAAAATGCTCCATTTTCAACTAGAAATCTGATTGCCCTCCTGTTCCTCTCCTTTGCAGCTGTGTGGAGTGGAGTCCCTACAATTAGAAACAAAGTAATTATATATCAAGACAAATAGCAAGACGGTAACATCTAAATATGCATGCATTTTTAGATCAAATAATTTAAGGATTGAAATAGATTAAAGGTGCATGCCAAAACAATGAGCCATTAGAAATTTGCAGTCAAGCAAATCGTGTCAAAATTAACGTACGTATATTCACATGATCTAAAAAATAATTACTTATATGCTTTACAAAGAACAACAGTTCGGCCCAGTTAAATAATTGTAATACAGGAGGTTACTCGACCACACAGGTACATTTAAAGTGTATTTGACAAGTGAAAACATGACAACAGATGATCTACTTACAGCCACAAGCCCCTTTGGTTCGCGCATCAATATTAGCACCATGCTCAAGGAGTTTATCCATAACCTTTACATGACCACCCTTGGCAGCAAGATGAAGTGGGGTGACCCCATGTGATTTGGGGCCTAATGCTGCCACATTTGCATCCATTCCTTCCTTAAGAAGCCTTTTCACCTGTCAACAGAACGCCCAAAAATTATATTCATCGTCTTAAATAAACCACATGTATACATGTCCTTGAAGTCGTGAACACACTGTTAATGACTTGGACACACTAACACAGACAGCCATCCTAGTTTTTATTTATAGATATACAGAATGTAACTTAAAGACCTACATGAACATCAGGCTTCAAACCTCTTTCGTTTCTATTTTGAAAACAATTTTCTTACATCTAATTTTATATATATATATATATATATATATATATGATACTTAACTCAATCTAGTTTTTATTTGTACAAGCATAATAGTAATTGAGCTCACAAACACCATAACTAAGGGTCTAAGGTAGCAACTAATAGGGGAAAATAGTTATTAGTTACATAAAGGCATAAAGCAATCAACACACTAAATAACAAATTATCATAATCTCCCCCCTTTTAGTATTTTTGTATGTTCTCAAACCCAAACTATAGAATCTCAACAGCAGATAATAACCAGAATTACTTAATAAGTGATTAAAAGTTTAAAACCATAGATACGATTGGTAGCTGTACATTTATCACATATAATCCTCTTTGTAACCTTAAAAATTGAAATAATTCTTAATAAATACATTAATACTACTGGGGTGTTTTGTTAAGCTAATTTTTATAGCTGATCCTAGCTAAAGCTTATACGAGTAAACATAAGATAACAGCTCAAATTTCGTTGAAAACAAGCTCATGAGCTTGAGCTCAAAACTTAGAGGTAACTAAAAATTTGTACAAAGCAAAAGCTATAAGCTTCAAAAATAAGCTAATCCAAACAACCCTAATACTAATGCTAGCAAATAAAGGCCAAACTATCGAAACTACACATAATTCAGTATAATTCTAAAACTAAGCATACAATAACCATCTAGTAAACTAACAATTCAACATAAGCATACGAATACATTAACCCGAAACTCACCACTTTAAGATCGCCTTTTCGAGCACCAACATGAAGCATAGTCCACCCTCTATCATCTCTATCATTCACATCACTCATGGACCGCCTAATTCGCCTTCGTTCCCCATTCGAACCAACCAACAAATCTTGACTCATCCTTCTTCCTTCCTTAAGCAACTCAAATTCACTTTTTCACTTCCCAAACACACCCCCAAATCAAACCCCACTACAAAAAAGCTTACTTTCTTTGTATATACTTTCTTTAAAAACAATAAGAATCCTAATTAGACTTAAAATTGCAGAAAAGATTCTAACTTTAACGGCAAGAATGATTACCCATGTTGTAAGGTGCATACGGATTCAATCCTGGGCCAAGAACACGAAGATTTTGAAGGAAAGAAAAAGCAAACATGTTATAAAATCAAGAAAGATTGAAACTTTATTTATTTATATATGAAACCCAGAAAAATTAGAGGAAAAAGAGTGTGATTTGGGATGTAATTGGGGGATTCATATGGGGATATGGAAAAGGGTGAAATTGAATGAATTTTAGGAAAGACACGAACCCTAGGTTATATGGAAAGATTGCTTTTTGTTTTTGGAATGGGGGAATTGGGGATGGATATTTGTTGGATTTGGATACTTGTGATTTGGAAGATATGTATATTGGGCACTATAATTTGGATACTTGTGATTTGGAAGATATGTATATTGGGCACTATAATTTGGATACTTGGGGAGGAATATGTATTTGGGATTTGGATACTTGTGATTTGGAAGATATGTATATTGGGCACTATAATTTGGATACTTGCCTTGTTTGGAAATATGATATTGGGATGGATATTTGTTGGATTTGGATACTTGTGATTTGGAAGATATGTATATTGGGCACTATAATTTGGATACTTGGGGAGGAATATGTATTTGGGATTTGGATACTTGTGATTTGGAAGATATGTATATTGGGCACTATAATTTGGATACTTGCCTTGTTTGGAAATATGATATTGGGATGGATATTTGTTGGATTTGGATACTTGTGATTTGGAAGATATGTATATTGGGCACTATAATTTGGATACTTGGGGAGGAATATGTATTTGGGATTTGGATACTTGTGATTTGGAAGATATGTATATTGGGCACTATAATTTGGATACTTGCCTTGTTTGGAAATATGATATTGGGATGGATATTTGTTGGATTTGGATACTTGTGATTTGGAAGATATGTATATTGGGCACTATAATTTGGATACTTGGGGAGGAATATGTATTTGGGATTTGGATACTTGTGATTTGGAAGATATGTATATTGGGCACTATAATTTGGATACTTGCCTTGTTTGGAAATATGATATTGGGATGGATATTTGTTGGATTTGGATACTTGTGATTTGGAAGATATGTATATTGGGCACTATAATTTGGATACTTGGGGAGGAATATGTATTTGGGATTTGGATACTTGTGATTTGGAAGATATGTATATTGGGCACTATAATTTGGATACTTGCCTTGTTTGGAAATATGATATTGGGATGGATATTTGTTGGATTTGGATACTTGTGATTTGGAAGATATGTATATTGGGCACTATAATTTGGATACTTGGGGAGGAATATGTATTTGGGATTTGGATACTTGTGATTTGGAAGATATGTATATTGGGCACTATAATTTGGATACTTGCCTTGTTTGGAAATATGATATTGGGATGGATATTTGTTGGATTTGGATACTTGTGATTTGGAAGATATGTATATTGGGCACTATAATTTGGATACTTGGGGAGGAATATGTATTTGGGATTTGGATACTTGTGATTTGGAAGATATGTATATTGGGCACTATAATTTGGATACTTGCCTTGTTTGGAAATATGATATTGGGATGGATATTTGTTGGATTTGGATACTTGTGATTTGGAAGATATGTATATTGGGCACTATAATTTGGATACTTGGGGAGGAATATGTATTTGTTGGATTTGGATACTTGTGATTTGGAAGATATGTATATTGGGCACTATAATTTGGATACTTGCCTTGTTGGACCCTTTTAAATAGGAAAGTTATTTGTATGGCTTTTTATATATAACTTTTGTTACTTAATTAGATGGATATAGTAGTGTTGTCATCTTACCAATGTAATAATCTTATTGTGTTGCAAAATTTGTAAGTACGTAATGTAGGTACAATTGGCATTGCTTGGTTTGTAACTTTGTGTACCACAAAGTTTGATTCATGTATCATAATTTTTTTTTTAATAATTGTTCTCTAATAGTTTTTGTATATATAAAAATCATCATGTTCGTTTGTGGTGATCATTGCTAGTTGAACAAACGAAGCCTTATTGATATATATTTTGATTAATTAGGTATTAATGGAAAAGCGTAAATTGTCATTATAAACGCAATTTTTTCTTTATAAAAAAAACATAAAACAAAAACGCTAATGAGATTGATACATGGAGTCTTTACATGATATTACTATTTCATATTCCTAATGTACTTGATACATGTGGAATTGAGAATGAGTATATGACCGAAAATTCGAGACTTGATTCAGGCTGCGCTAACCAGACACGAAGTGACCCTCCCAATAGGGTAACGGGTCGGGTCACGGGTTTGACTTTGTTGCACCGTCGGGTTCAGGTTGGTTCACGTAATGAACAAATGTCCCTTAAACCCGAGAACCAAACCGAACCCGCCCGAACCCGAACCGGAACCGAACCCACCCGCCTGATGGGGTAACAAGGTGGGTCGCGGGTTCGATTTTGTTGCAGTATCAGGTTTCGGGTTTGAACGGGTCGGACAGGATTTTGACCTTAGCTCATTCTCATGTGGAATAGTAACATTTTATATCGGTTGGCGACGTGACGAATTATATGGTTTTCGATGATGATAAAACAATTTTGTGGTTCTTAATCCTGAAAATAAATATCAAACTCGTTCATTTTAAGCTAAAACCTTAGGGTTCAACCGACTTTGAGTCTCATTCTTTACTGGTGTGAGGAGTATGTGAATGGTGTGTGTGGGTGGGGTCGGGGAGGGTAGAGTGGGTATGTGTTTGACATTTATGTATAAAAGTAAAAAAAGTGTTTTTTTTAGGTTTGAGGTAGAGTTGCAAGTCTATTTGGGCTACTATCCGGTCATTAAAAAAACAAAATCTTGAAATCTATATCTATACTTTTTAATAAGGGTGAACCTCTTCTTTTCTCAATAAAAGCTACTACCAAAATTACCGTTATCATTTATTAACTATAACTATGTACAACATATATTCCGCAACCCTTCAAATAACCACACAACTCTTTTTACATCAATTATTTTTACTTCAATAACCATATCGTTACCATCGCCCAGTGGCGGATCCAGAAAATGCTAATATTGGGGGCAAATTTTAATGTGTCAAAACACGCCGGTCGACCTAACGTATAAACAATGTTGTTGTCTATTCTTATACGGGCCGGTCGAACTAACGTATAAACAATGTTGTTGTCTATTCTTAATATCCTTAAAAAATTGAGCTTGTTAATGAGATCTCAATCAAACCATATCTTTCGTTGCTGTTTTGTGCTTTATGCTTCACATATTATTCAATTCTAGCATTTGTAAAAACCGAGTTACATGAGAAAGCTTAAATTGTATATGAATCATGAATGTTATTTGTGCTTTAAAATTCTTTTATGTTGAGCTAAAACAAAATAGAAAGACTGCTATATACACTACGTCTACAATTTCTCAATTTGATTTCGGTTAAGTTCAAGCTATAGATTTTGATATCAAATATGCTTAAAATTTTTACAAGAAATATAACCGAAAACCAAGTTATAACTGGAAATTTATCAAATTAGTAGGTATCATTTGGGAGTAGCATTTAGAAGTTTTCCCACATCGGAAAACAAAACAAATTATATTACCATCTTCTCCTATACATTCAGCACCTTACATGAGTTATTTTTAAGATAAAAACATTAAAAGGATTTTTGAGGGAGTGATTTTATTGTGCTGAGGGCATACATATTTTTAAGTGGGGGCAAGTTAATATAAGACACACAAAGTAGACGTAATGATGTAATAAAAGTAAAAGGTTACTAGCATATCTTTTGGATGCCATCGGGGGCCATACCCCCCAGTATATACATAGTGCTCCGCTCCATGTTTCAAGATAGAGCTTCTGTAACTAATAAACAACAAAGTTCATGTAAATGTTAAAACTATTAAATATATGTCATCAATAGTGTTGGTTGAAAACATCCCAATTGCAATGAATTATCCAAAGCCACTAATCTAACTACCACATTACATATTGCCGATGAAATCTTAAAGAAAATTGCCAACATTTAATTATTTATATCAAAATATACAGCCATACAGAATACATGTTCATGGTGAAAATACCCACTCAAAACATACACCATGTATAGGCAAATAATCAATAATGAGCAATGGGGATATAAAAATACATACGCATGTACATAATATACAACAGACATATTTACGCATGTACATAACATACATCATCATGAACTCAAATAGATTTTCAATTACAAAAGTCACATAAAACAATAACTAAATGCTATACATTATGGAAATGGAATATAATCAAGTCAAATATATTTTCAATTATAAAAGTCACATAAAACAATAACTAAATCATGGAAGGAAACAAAAAAAAATTCAGGTATAAAAAACACAAAAGCCACATACATCGATCCTGCAGAAACATCTATATATAGATATATCACACAAAAACTCGGCCAATATTCATGATTTATATCTCTAAAAAACCATTTTAATCAAAGATGATTTATATTTTTAAAACCCATTCCAAAAACCCCCATATACATATAACAATTTTCATGATTTCTATTCACAAACATTCAAAAAAAGATTGATTAAAGTAAAATACAGTGAAAGGATCGAATATTGTTACCTGGAATAGTTGTTGATTTCGTGACGCTGTTAGTAAAAAAAACTGCGTTAATATAAATATGATATATGAGGGGATTTAGCCATTATTTTAAAACCCTAAATCCCTAAAGTTTAGGGATTTGAGATGGAAAATGGGAAGAGATTTGGGGATTAAAGATTTGAAGGGAGATGAAAAAGTAGAAAATAGGAAAGGATTTGGGGATTAAAAATTTGAAGGGAGATGGAAAGATCGAAAAAGGAAAGGATTTCACCGATGGGAACTGAGAATATGTTACTAAAGTAAACTTCGATTTGAATGATCGTTTATTAATAGTGAGGTTTCCGATTCTAAACAAAACCTTCCGTGGTCCAACTGGTAAACGCGTTGCACATAAACAAAGGTCACGGGTTCGAAACCCACAGCCTTTTTTTTTAATATAGAGGGTACATTTATGGCTTTCATGCTTACGAGGACCCTACACATCAGCATCTTATGTGCTGATGTGGCTGCTGACGTGCCATTCGAATCGCTCTGGTAACGCCACATCAGAAAAAGCTGACATGGCTGGTAACGCCACATCAGAAAAAGCTACTCTGGTAACGCCACATCAGAAAAAGCTCATCTGGTAACGGCACATCAGAAAAAGCTACTCTGGTAACGCCACATCAGAAAAACTCATCTGGTAACGGCACATCAGAAAAAGCTACTCTGGTAACGCCACATCAGAAAAAAAAAAGCTGACATCTGGTAACGCCACATCAGAAAAAGCTACTCTGGTAACGCCACATCAGAAAAACTCGCTCTGGTAACGGCCACATCAGAAAAAGCTACTCTGGTAACGCCACATCAGAAAAACTCATCTGGTAACGGCCACATCAGAAAAAGCTACTCTGGTAACGCCACATCAGAAAAAGCTACTCTGGTAACGCCACATCAGAAAAACTCATCTGGTAACGGCCACATCAGAAAAAGCTACTCTGGTAACGCCACATCAGAAAAACTCATCTGGTAACGGCCACATCAGAAAAAGCTACTCTGGTAACGCCACATCAGAAAAACTCATCTGGTAACGGCCACATCAGAAAAAGCTACTCTGGTAACGCCACATCAGAAAAAAAAAAGCTGACATCTGGTAACGCCACATCAGAAAAAGCTACTCTGGTAACGCCACATCAGAAAAACTCGCTCTGGTAACGGCCACATCAGAAAAAGCTACTCTGGTAACGCCACATCAGAAAAACTCATCTGGTAACGGCCACATCAGAAAAAGCTACTCTGGTAACGCCACATCAGAAAAAGCTACTCTGGTAACGCCACATCAGAAAAACTCATCTGGTAACGGCCACATCAGAAAAAGCTACTCTGGTAACGCCACATCAGAAAAAGCTACTCTGGTAACGCCACATCAGAAAAACTCATCTGGTAACGGCACATCAGAAAAAGCTACTCTGGTAACGCCACATCAGAAAAACTCATCTGGTAACGGCACATCAGAAAAAGCTACTCTGGTAACGCCACATCAGAAAAACTCATCTGGTAACGGCACATCAGAAAAAGCTACTCTGGTAACGCCACATCAGAAAAACTCATCTGGTAACGGCACATCAGAAAAAGCTACTCTGGTAACGCCACATCAGAAAAACTCATCTGGTAACGGCACATCAGAAAAAGCTACTCTGGTAACGCCACATCAGAAAAACTCATCTGGTAACGGCACATCAGAAAAAGCTACTCTGGTAACGCCACATCAGAAAAACTCATCTGGTAACGGCACATCAGAAAAAGCTACTCTGGTAACGCCACATCAGAAAAACTCATCTGGTAACGGCACATCAGAAAAAGCTACTCTGGTAACGCCACATCAGAAAAACTCATCTGGTAACGGCACATCAGAAAAAGCTACTCTGGTAACGCCACATCAGAAAAACTCATCTGGTAACGGCACATCAGAAAAAGCTACTCTGGTAACGCCACATCAGAAAAACTCATCTGGTAACGGCCATCAGAAAAAGCTACTCTGGTAACGCCACATCAGAAAAAGAAGCTGACATGACGGGCTCAAAGAGCGTCACCCGATCGCTTTCTGATAGCCTTTTATATATATATACATAGAGATTTAAATTTAATGCAGTATACCATTTGACTTGACCCGTAAAAGACAAGTTATTGAAAACTTGCAATGTTTTCCCACCTCATAGTCAACCTAACAAAAAACACTTTATTGACTTCTATACTTTAAATGCCAAACCCATATACATTTCAATCCACCACTGCTTCACTCACCATCTTTCAAACCAAAAAGATTAGAAATTTATGCATTTTCCTTAAACCCCGCCTGTCAAAAACAAGAAAAAAAAAAAAACATGTTCAGCAGCAGCAGCAGTGGTGCCGGTGGCGCCGCCGGTGACAACAGTGAAACCCTAGCTCGATTCAATCATATGATGATTCCTGTTCATGTTCCTGTTTCTGTTCCTGTTCCATTGCCAGTTGGTGGTGTGGGGAATACTGCAGAAGAGTATTCAAGGGTACCGATGTGGAGTCAGCAAGAGACGAAAGACTTTATATCGATTCGAGGGGGTTTGGAAGGGGATTTTAATGTGGCAAAAAGGAATAAGAGTTTATGGGAAGTTGTTGCTTTGAAAATGAAGGAGTTGGGGTATTCAAGAACTCCTGATCAATGTAAATGCAAGTGGAAGAATCTTGTTACTCGGTATAAGGTATAATTCTTTTCGATTTTGCTTTGGCCTTGGTTTAGTGGTATGTGTGGTGACCCGTCTGACCAAATGGTTTAAAATGTAAATATATGTGTGGAATACTTGACTTTTTAGAAAATGGGTCGGGTTTTTCTTTTTATATAATCTTGAATTAGTTATGTGTTTGTGTGTTTGATTGACTGAATTATTGGTAATGTGATGATTTAGGATTGGTTGGTTAGTTAACAGATGTGTGATTTTGTATGTAAGTTTAAGAATATAGTTTGTAGCTTAGCTGGTTATGAAAAT